>OZ024740.1:78742118-79054618 GCA_964016885.1 Eledone cirrhosa
GTAATAGTAATATACGTGAACGGCAAAGCATAAACGAACTAAGGAAAAAATTAGAAATAAGAGGGATCAGATGTTGTTTACTCGAGAGAAGGCTACGTTGGTATGGTCACGTGATGCGCATGAAAGACGACAGCTGTATAAAAAAGTGCAGGGCAATAAAGATAGACGGTAGCCACGGAGTAGGCAGACCCAGAAAAACCTGGGACGACTTGATAAATTCCGACCTCACACACTTACACCTCTCCAAGACAATGTCACTGGACCGAGATCTTTGGCAGTACTCAGTAATAGAGAAGACCCGCCTTACCTAAATATAAAAAAAAAACCTACTACAGACAGTAGGCATCTCTAACAAAATACATCCCTGTCCCACCACCCCCACCCCATCCACAGCGCCCCTTTCAATGTAAAGTTATGTTGGTGCCACAACATCCAGGCCGAAACAAATGAGATCGTGTAGGTGTCACGACAAAAAAACACACAGTCCACGCTATAATGTGGCCGTGTAGGTAACACGGTAAAAACCTCCCAGTCCCACACTGTAAATGCGGTTGGTGTTAGGAAGGGCATCCAGCTGTAGAAAACCCGCCTGACAGTCCTATGCGAGCAAGACAACCACTCTTGCCTCAAGTGGGAAAACTCCCGTCCAAACCCATGCAAGCGTGGAACATGGACGTTAAACGATGATGATGATGATGATATGTGTGTATATATATATATATATATATATATATATATATATATATATATATATATATCCACCACACCCCTACACACCTTTGGAACTCTCTTCCCACACACTTTTCACCTGAAGAAGGGCTTATGCCCGAAACGTCGTTCCCCATCACCACCCCGCTCTCAAGAGCGTGAAACTAATAAACCTTTGTTTGTACTGCCTCTCTGTTTTGTTCCCGTTCAATTTTTTACTATACAATACACGCTCCGACGGCTTCCATACCTTTGGAATATACCTTGACTACCGGCTCAACCCCGATCTAATCCGCCGTGACCACTCTCTGAACTTTCCACACACCTTCCCACACTTGTTTTTTCCTTTCTTTGCATTACCTTTGATTGATTTATTTACTGTACTTGTTTATTTCTGTGTATGATTTTTTGTCCATGATTGCCTGTGTTTTTACGTTTATGATTTTTTGTCCATGATTGCCTGTGTTTTTACGTTTATGATTTTTTGTCTATGATTTTCCTGTGTATACTCTCCCCTCCTTACGTTATTTCTGTTTGATTTTCCCTTCCCCGTCTCTGCCTATCATTCGCACTCACTCCTTCGTTCAACACCCTCCCGCTTCACACACCTGCTTTCTCATTCCTCCCCCTGCTTTCACCCAACGCCCACCATGCCCAGCCTGAGATCCTTTCTCCACCAACTCCACACTAGCCTCAACATTTTTTTCACCCCCCCTCCTCCCACTCTGCTATCTCCCCTCGGCCCTTCAACTCTCCTACCTTCTCTTCGCCAAAACCCGGCACTCCAGCCACATCCATTTCCTCAGCCACTGCCTCCACCTCCACCTTATCCCCTCGGCTTCCGTCTACCCGTAAGCTACACTCACTCCTCCCAACCACCACCCTCCCATCCCTATAAGCCCCCCCCCCCCCCCCCAACGCCCCCCCCACACCCATCCCCACCACTCTCCACCCTCCCTCTACCCCCCACACCCTCTCCCCCCTCCCTCTACCCCCCACCCAATCTCCCCCCTCACCCTCACCCCCCTCATACACCCAAACCCCACCACTTGTTGTCACCATACCCCCTGACCCCCCCCCCCGCACCTGAGCGCTCACTCCTTAGTAGAGGCCTTCACTTCATACCCCACACTCCGCACAGCGACGAGTTCCGCACCCGAACGGAAGTCGAGCGATTCGTACGACGCACGAAGCTACAGGCACATTCCGGTCAAACGCCACCAGTTCCGAACACCCAGACCCGTTTCTCGCCCTGGGCCGACGACCATCTTCTTGGACGCCGGCCCCAGGGCAATTTAGCACCCTGGACGCGTTCGTCGATGCCAGCCATAGCGCAGTAAATCGTTTCGACTTCCGCCACCGTTCCAAACGGAATAACATCTCACGGGGCGAACTCCTCGCTCTCCGCTCCCTCCGTAGCCAAGATGACATCGTCATCAAACCGGCGGACAAGGTAGGTGCCGTGGTGGTGTGGCGCGCGGACCTCTACACGGCCGAAGCCCTCAGGCAGCTCCGTAACCCCCTCTTCTACCGCCCTCTACCCTCTGATCCCACACCCCTCTACCAACAACAAGTTTCCTCCACCATCCAACACCTTGTCTCCTCCTCCCTCCTCCCCCCACCGCTTCCCACCTCATCGTCCGCACCCCCACCATCTATTTCCTCCCCAAACTCCACAAACCCGACAACCCCGGCCGCCCCATCATCTCCACTTGCAACTGCCCCACCGAACTCATCTCCGCCTTTCTTGACTCCAACCTCGCCCCCCTTGTCACTACCCTCCCCTCCCACATATCCGACACCAACCACGCCCTGCGCCTTTTCGACTCCTTCACCTACCCACCCGGCTCACAGCCCTTCCTCTTCACCCTAGACATCAAGTACCTCTATACCGTCATCCCCCCACGCCGACGGCCTACGTGCCCTCAAGCACTACCTCCACCTTCGCCCCTCCCCCATCCCCTCCACCCCCACCCTCCTTCGCCTCGCTAAGCTGGTCCTCACCCTCAACTGTTTCTCCTTCTCGGGTGAGTTTTACCAACAGGTCATGGAGGTAGCCATGGGTACAAGAATGGGCCCAAACTATGCCAACCTTTTTGTTGGCCATGTTGAGGCCCAAATCTTTGCCCAGTACACCGGCCCCACGCCCGAACTGTACGGTCGTTACATCGACGACTGTATCGGAGCCACGACCCTCACCCGAGAACAGCTCGACTCCTTTCTCTCCTTCTTCTGTTCCTTCCACCCCTCCCTCCACTTCACCACCTCTATCTCCACCACCCACGTCCACTTCTTAGACATCTCCGTCGCCTTCGACTCCTCCCACCACTCCCTCGTCACCTCCGCCTTCTTCAAACCCACCGACTCCTACCTCGACTTCACCTCTTCCCACCCTACACACACACTAAACACGCTATTCCCTACTCCCAACTCCTCAGGATCCGCTGCCTCTGTAGCCAAGATGCTGACTTTGAGTCCCAGGCTCTTTCCCTAGTCAGCCATTTCATCCGCAGAGGTTACCTCCCTTCTCTCGTCCACACCGCTCTCACCCGTGCCCATGCTGTCCACTGCTCCACCACCCTCACCCCACGCCACCGCACACCCAGCCACCGTCTCCCCTTCCTCATCACCTACCACCCCTCAACAATACCCCTCCACCGCACCATCCTCCGCCTCTTCCGAAGCCTCCAGTCCGACCACTCCCCTCCAAACACGCACAAAATCTCCGCACCCTCCTCGTCCACAGCTCCCTACCCCCCAACCCACGCTCTCCTTCTCCCTCCGGTTCCCTTCCCTGTTCCCTTCCCCGCTGCAATACCTGTCCCCACATCACCAACACCACCACCTTCCAAGGTCCCAACGGCCACTCTCTCTCTGACTGGGATGCCTTCCGCTGCACCTCCTCCAACCTAGTCTACGGACTTCGCTGCACGGAGTGCAGCGCGACTTACGTCGGACAGACTGGACGTCGCCTGGCGGACAGGTTTACTGAACACCTCCGAGATATTCGTCTCGGTGGTAGTTCCCCCATTGCCCGCCACTTTGGTGCCCCTGGACATTCCGCACACCACTTCACAGTCTGTGGCCTACTCCAATGCCACGGAACACCCGCCACTCTCCCTGCAGACCCACACTTCCCCCGACCTGAACTCCCCACCCTTATTCCTTTAGCCTTCGACCTCCCCCCTCCCCCCACACATATCCCCCACTAACACCTCTAACACACCCCTCCTTTTCACCGCCCACACCACAAATAACAATACTAACACCTCCACCCCACACCCAACGACCCTTCCCCAACTAACATACTAACATCCCTCCCTTCTTCTCCTTCTCCCCCCTCCTTATCACACGCACACACCCACCGGTACATATATACACACGCTCACACTAAACACACACCCTACTACTACCACTAACCCTCACCCCCACACATCCACCCCACCACCCACTCTACACGCAACTAACATCACTAACACCCCCCAACCCTACGCACACGAACACACACACCCTCTTACACCACCCACTCTACACACCCTACCACCACTGACCCCCATTCAACCCTTTCTCCACCTCCTGTATACTAACGCCCACTAACACCTCCTTCACCAAACACACACACCAGTACACTACACTCCCTCCATCGGCCCCCACACCCTTCTCTCCCCGCTCCACCCACACCCTTTCTCAAACACACACATCCCACTAACACCTCTACTAATACACACACACCCCTCCACACTCCAACTTTCACACCTACCCATCCTCTCCCCTGTCCACCGCACCTCCGCACACACTGACACACCGACTTTCTTCACTTACCATTCTACCCTACTGCTGCTATGCCCTTATCTCTGACCACCTCCCCGCACACACAGACACACAACCCTCCTCCTGCATTGACCCTCTGACCACTTCCTGTTGCGCACACCCCACATCTCCCCTCTTATGACCAATCTCTTCACGGATTACACATATGTGAACCTCGATCCCTAGAATCCACCACATCGTCTACGGAATTAACTTAAGGACTCACCCACTGACAAACACCCCAAAAAAATTTTTTTCCCCACACGCCACCTGCATCCACAACACGCATAAACACCACACACACACGTGCGTACCACCTCATATTTACACATTCAGCCTCCGGAATCCTCTCCCCCCACCCCTCTATCCACACACGCACACACACTCCGACCTACACCCCACCCCACACATACCTTCCTGAACATGCAACCCCGTTCTTCCCCCAACTCTTACTTTCACATACACACACACACACACACGTACACCTACACACACACACCACCTTCAGCCATCCCTGCTCGGACACCCCGCCTCCCTCTCCCCACTCTACACGCCCCACATCCTCCCACCACCTGTTTTACTTCATGTGTATTTTTATTTTTATCATGCTTTTATATTTAATTTCATTTGTACCGTTTCCTCTCACCCCCTTTTTTCTATGTCTCTCCACCACTCCCCTACACACCCTTGGAACTCTCTTCCCACACACTTTTCACCTGAAGAAGGGCTTATGCCCGAAACGTCGTTCCCCACCACCACCCCACTCTCAAGAGCGTGAAACTAATAAACCTTTGTTCGTACTGCCTCTCTGTTTTGTTCCCGTTGAATTTTTTACTATATATATATATATATGTGTGTGTATATATATATATATACACATACATATACAGAGAGGGAGAGAGAGATATGTTCAGTCATAGGGGATCAAAATCCACCAGCGTGACGAACATATTACCTACAGAAGGAATGGTGAATACAAATCAATAAAAAGAATGTATTAAAGTGTACTAACAATTTGATTATAAATATTTTAATGATTTGTATTCACCATTCTTTCCATAGGTAATATGTTCGTCACTCTAGTGGCTTTTGATCCCGTATGATTGAATATGTATCACTCTGTGTACTTCTCTCTATATGTTGATTTATAAAAAAAGCCTGAAATTATAGGAGATTAATGTGAGTTTTTTATTTGATATATATTTATGTGTGTGTAGATATGTGATATAGTATCAAAAGAGTCTTTGTTTCGGACACTTTTCCTTCATCTGAAGATAGAGAGTGAGAAGGAATAGAAAAAAAAATTGTTTAGAGAAAAAGCAGTTGTGTTCAGTCAGCCACATATATGTATGTGTGTGTGTGAGGAAAAACAAGATAAAGTAAAACCATATGTAGTTATGAGGTTGACACTCTGGAAAAAGAACTCGATAGGCTTTTGATATTTTTAGCTTAAATCCTTCTCCAGAAAAATAAAATAAGAGAAAAAAGTTAAAAAAAAATAATGTAAAATGTAGGTGTGAAAACCTATTTTTGGTCGAGATCATGCCATTTTGAAAATGACCAGTAGTTAGGAGGAAGAAGATAAAAAATGTTATACATACAAAAGTGACGATATAACTGAGCTTAGTGTGCATAATTGCATACTGACAAGCATACATATATCATATGCACATACTTTACACACACACATACATGCTTACATATATTCATACTTATATACATATATATATGAGCACAAATATAGCCCTGTGGTTAAGGTGTTCACTTTTCAAACTTGTGGTTTTGTGTTCAGTTTCAGTATGGTACCTCAGGCACGCGCCTTCTACTATAGACTCGGGTTGACCTATGAGTGAAATATGGTAGATGGAAACATATATAACAGAGCCTGTTATATATGTATATGCATTCATGTTTACGCTTACTATTTGTTTAGTCTTGTAACCTTAAACTTTGACAAAATAGGGATCAATAAAATTATAGTCGTGAATAAGTAAGTAATAGGGTCAATATGATCAACTAAATCCCTTTAAGTCACATCCACATGACTGAAATAGTAAATGAATATGAGTGTCTATAGTTGGTTTTATGTGATAGTTTAATCTTTAGCACGCTGATATTTTTATGAATTGCTTATCTTGACACTACATTATATATTAAGGGGAGATTACTCTATTGGCGACATAATGCACCTAGAGAGTGCTGAAGGTTAATGATATTGCAAATCCTTGTATTTGTTTTTTTATTGATTACTGAATTATTCATCTGATAAATATACCATCAAAGATTATTTTCCTGCACTCTCTGAAGAAGTTAATAACTTTAGTTTATAATGTATATATTTAGATAAGATTAAATGTTTTAACTTTCTTACTAATCATGTTTATGGAAGTAAATCTAATCCACATGCCACCACCATAAATGAAACTTAAGGGTCAGTCCGCCTTGTAGTCCTGGCCAACAGGATGGAGAGGAAGATGAACTGGAAAAGCCACTCCACCTTGTGGGGCCCACACCTGTTCGCAGTTAACTCTACTCCAATAGCAGTGAGCAGGGATGTGGTCTGGGGGCAAATAACACTGGAAGTCTCCACTGCCACAGGCTCAACCACAAACCTATCAGAGAGCAGCTGATACTTTGACAGTTTGCTCTCTTCGACCTGGCTGGTAGCCAAATGCACCAGGTTGCCACTAGAGAAGGTGTCACAATATGTAGCATCTCAAATGAGGGGGCCTACTCCTGCAGAACAGGAAGATTTTCATGCCATCTGACCTTTTGCTGTCCCTTTGATCCAGCTCTATTTTCTTGAGCTGGTATGGGAAGCCTGCACCCTTCAAGCCATGATTATGATCTCGTTGAGAACATGTTGGTCTTAGAAAATCCATTATTTCTGTTTGTTTATTTTTTTTTATTTATTTATTTTTTTTTTTAACACTACTCTATCGTGAATTATATGATTGTCTTCAGAAACTCTGTATTTTAAAGGAATTGGTCATGCTCTCTTTATTATTTTTTGAAGCTCTTTAAGGGGTTTCTTTAATATCAATGACTGAATTATTAGTTTGATATTGGAGTTTTATTACTATCTTGTCAAACACAAGCAATATACTGACATAAACTTAACATTCATCTGGTGAAGTTGTTTTAATTCTGAATTAAAATTCTACTGTGGCTTACTTAGATGATAGGCTTGATCCATCACCCAATTTAACACCTCTACTTAGCTCTTGGATACCTTTTACAGAGTCCAATCTGTTTCAAACATTCGGACGTGGACTCCAGTTTGAAGCTATTTTTCTCCCTCCCACTAGATTGCTCTTCCTTCCCCAAATAAACAGCAAAAATAAAAGAATTAATAGGGTTTTTTTTCTCACAATATTTTTTATCTCTTTGATACCAAACTGTCTGAAACCACTCATGGTTCAATGATGCAAAATTGCTTGTTTTAAAATGTATATATTTTTATCTAAAACCTTTCCATCTTAATTTCATATGAGAACGTTTATGTTCCAAACACTAATTTTATAATCAATTCAAATGGGGATGTTTAGCAGTTCGACTGACCACGTAGAGAGACCATATTATGACAACTATATACAATAGAAAATAGTTACCTAAGTAAACATGAAAGAACAGCCAAACTCCAACTGTCACCACCTCCATCTCTCTCGCCTTCCCCATCTCTCCGTATGGTGAGCAAATGGGGTCTCACATGGTCTCCCCACAGCCCCAACGGACAGAATGGATAAGGTATTTCCCCCGGAGGATGGTAAGGGAGATGCGCTGGAAGAGCCATTCCAACTTGCAAGGCTCACACCTGCGGCTGGCCAGCTTAGCGCCTATGGTGGTGAGTAGGGAGGTAGCCCTAGAGCCAAGGACACCAAGGGTCTTCACTGCCAAGGGCATGACCGCAAACCTGTCGGAGAGCGACCGGTAACTGGAGAGTTTGACCTCCTCAGCCCAACGTGATATATTACTAAGTCTCTCTAATTTTTTTTTATTTTCAAAATTCCCCAAAAGCCATAGACAATAAAATCACTACTGTAGTTTCAATGTTTTAACCAGTCTTTCTTTGAATATGCTGTTAATTAACTTGAAATTCTCCTCATGATCTTTGGATTCTTTTATGCAAGGATACACATGATTAAAGTAATAATATCTGGTAATTAAATATCTGATATTTACTTAAATTTGATATAAATTCTGCTAACGCTTCATTCTAGTTATTATCTTGTTTAAAACATGTAAAATATAATTTCACTTTTTACTAAATTTTTGTATCTTATTCTGGCATTAAGAAAAAAATTAAATGATAAATGATGTTTACTGCTAAATTTGTTATTTTAATGTCAAAATATTTACTTATAATTCATTTTGTAAAATGTATGTCTATTTTTAAACGATTTATGAAGCAATACCAAGAAATAAAGATGAAAGTTATGAAAAAGCATTTGCAACTATCATTTATAGTTCTTTGTCATCATCATTGCTATTTCTCTTCCTGCTCTCGCTGTGTTCCATTTCTTCTGTGCTCTTCATCGTTACACATTGAACTAAAATGAGATAAACATCTGTTTGTGTTGTCAACATGTATTAAATATGTATGCACAATTACTTTCTTCTTCTTCAACAAAAAGATTCTTACACGCTATATTTACCATTAGTTCTCTATAAAAGATTTCAAAGAAATGACTCACCATATATTTTGTTTATTCTTACCAGCTATATGACTTAGCTGTGTTGCCCATGAGTGAACATTGCTGTCTTCTCACATAATATAAGACAGGAATAAGACATGAATGATGTTTGAGGCTTGTGAAGACTGATAAGGATCTCTAAAACATCACTACAAAATTAAAAACAATGAAAATGTAGTAAAAAAAGTAAATGGCTCTATTAAGACACTATATTCTATTCAGCATAAAAAAAAAATAATGAAATTATATGCTCATTATATTCCTTTATTTTTTTACTGGTTTCAGTCATTAGACTGTGGCCATGCTGGGGTACTGCCATAAAGGATTTAATTGATCATATCGACTCCAATAAATATTTTTTCAAGTTTCTTATTTTATTGATCTTTTTAAGTTGTGAGACATAAACTCAGACACGTAAACATGAACACACACACGTGTGTGTGTATATATATATATATATATATATATACACACACGCACGCACGCACGCGCACACACACACACACACACACACACACACACACACACACACATATATACACACACACACACAAGTTTCTATAGTTTCCATCTCACAGACTTTGACACACAAAGCATTAGTCAACCTGAGGCTATAATAAAAGACACTTGATGAAGGTGTCACACAGAGAGTGAATACAAAACCCCATTACTCCCAAGTGAACTTCTTAACTACACAGCCATACCTGTACCTAGTAAATTTTTATGTTTTACCTTGCCTAATATTCTAAAATTCCTAAATTGCTATAGTTTATATACATATATATGTCATAGCATGACCACAGATCACAGGCTGGAACAATATAAAACTAAAAGAGTGTATGTGTGCATACACATGTAGGTACAAGCATGGTTGTATGGTTAAGAAGCTCGCTTTGCCACCATGTAGTTTGCGATTTGATCTCACTGCATCATACCATAATTTCAAGTTGACAAATGCTTCGAGTGAAATTGGTAGACCAAAACTCTGCAAAAGCTTTTCACACACGCACCGCACCGCACCGCACCGCACCGGAACGCACCGCACCGCACCGGAACGCACCGCACCGCACCGGAACGCACCGCACCGCACCGCACCGGAACGCACCGGAACGCACCGCACCGCACCGCACCAGAACGCACCGCACCGCACCGCACCCCCCCCCCCCCCCCCCCCCCCCCCCCTTTGCTTATTGCTGGAACTTGAAACAGACGAAAATATATAGAAAATATATAGTTTTTTCACCTATGTAGGTCGATGGATTAGCCTCATTTGCATATGAAGTTGTATAAGTTTTCTCAACTTAAAAGTAGAATTAAAATTTAGCTTTGGCATAGCCGTATACATACATGTGTGTGAATCTTGTATAACTAAAAATATATGGTATGTTTAATAAACAATTCTACTTTTAAGTTGAGCCAAAAACTTATACAGCTACATATACAAAGGTGGCTAGTCAGCTCACCTACACAGGCGGAAAAACTAGATATTTTCGCCTGTTTCAAATTCCAGCAGTAAGCAAGTGGAAGCATTGTCCTGATGAGAACCAGAGATTGAAATGTTTAGACAATTATCCTCCACTGCTTCTGCTGGAATCCACTAGATGGCGCTGGCCGTCAGCCTTTCTTTTCATAGCTGAACTTTTTAAAGACTAGCCAAATTCATGGATGTTATACAGTCATCTGGCTCATGCTTTACCCCTTGGTTTCCTGCCGGCTGGTTTTGCCTATAAAATCTGTACAGCAATTCTTTCCTGAGACACTTTGATCACATGTCCGTAATATTGGAACTGTGATTACTCAATTCTGAGAAGTAGCAGCTCTACCTGGTCTCCAAGCTACACATTCTATCAAGTAACATTAATCCAAAGACTCTTCAGAGGAACCCCATTTCGTTTGCTTGTATTCATGATCATATTCGTTTGGTCATTACAGCTGTTTGGTCTGGGTAGTTTATTTTTTTGGCATGAGTCTGTTTATATTGCAATATCGCAACTAACCATCATATCTAGTGGCTGTATTGCTATCTGCCACTTGTGAGCCATTCTCTAGCATAACAACTTTAGCAAGAACCTTTCATTACCATAGTTCTAATTTAAGATGCTACCTGTGTGTTTCAAATTTTTTAAATGATCAAGCATTTGTAAGGATTTAGTAATGACTTCATGTTCAAGCTGGAGTTTGCAGCATAACGTAAAGGTTTGTACATAAAATTGTGATGGAAGGTTTTTAGATAAATAAAATTCTTTAAAATAAACAACTTAGTATCATAGAAACCAGCAGTTCGCAGTGGTTTTGTATCAACAAGGGTTAACTGACCTAAATATCTTTTTTCTTGTTGGGAAAAAAATGCAGTGTTTAAGAAATTTATCTAACTTTGCACTTGATTTCTAAACTCATCTTTATTTCATTTTGTTTTGTTTATAATTAAAAAAAAAATAGCTTTAACAAAACATGCTTAAATATGTTCCTTATTCATATTATAAATGTTAAAACTCAAATATGACCTAATCATATTTGTTATATACAAAGGAGCCAGTATTATAATTATTTCTATAACTACATATATATATACACACACACACACTTGCATATACATGCCTACAATGCATACACACACATACATACATTATATAATATATATATGTATATATATATATATATATATATATATATATCCGTATGCACATTCATGTAAATATATATGTATAATTACACACACACGTGTACAAATGCATGTATATATATATATATATATATATATATATGTGTGTGTGTGTGTATATATATATATATATATATATATATGTGTGTGTGTGTATATATATATATATATATATATATAACACAAGATACGTGGGAGTGTTTACATTGCTGTATTCTGTTTCAACTGTCCATTTTTGACAGTTTGAGAGACATAGGTTCCTCTCTATGAAAATATGCAGACTTGCATTTATGTTGTCTATCTGTAATAGCTATATATTTCCTTACTTTCTTATTCTTGTTTCTCATCAGAAACTACTCTCTTTTATATCTCTTCCCTAACTGAACTGGATTTTACATATATATATCATGCTGTTTCTTTATTACTTTTTCTTTTGTTACTCTTTAGTGATTCTTCTGATAAATAATTTATCAGCTAAAGAGTTCTTCCTCATTATGTAAAATTTCAAATTTCTCATCTCAGCCTCTCTTGCTTTGTCTCTATTGTCTGATATATATATATATATATATATATATATATATATATATATATATATATATATATATATATATATATTGTGTATGTATGTATTTCTTTTAAGATAATTTTTGAATTTAAAAAATAATTTTTCGCATGTGACCTGCTTTTGCTGGATGTCTCACAGTCTTTAATTATTCTTGTTTTCTCAAAAATATCATTTTCAATACACATAATTGTGCAACTTAAATAACATAGCAAAGTTATGCTTATAGTTTGACAAACACTAATATATGCAGTTAAATTGCAGTAAAACATTTATTTATGAGATAGCTATTTGTGTAAGAAACTAGCATGAAGCTTAGTTCACCAAAGCTACTATATCATCAAAAGTATTTGTATGTTGAACTTCTATAAGTTCCAACAATGTTTGTAAATTTAACCTTCAAGTGGCTGAGAATTTCTCTGACACATGTACCTTTAATGTACTTCTCAGTGAAATTCAGTGCAACACAGTGCAGCTCTTTTTGCTGAGTAGACTGAAGCAATATGGAATATAGTATCTTGCTCAGACACAATGCACAACTGAGAAACAACACTGTATATATCATACACAATATAGAAAATACCTGACATGGTCAGTCTAGCTTACATGACATGCATATGTTTGACAACTTAACAGATAAATATTCATGCTAGAATACAGCATAGCATCATCATTTTAATGTCTACTTTTCCATGCTTGCATTGGTTGCTCAGGTCCTTTTTAGCACAGCATCTCTCCACTCATCACATTTCTTCATCATCTCCTCTGTGAGTTTCAATAGGATTTCTTGGCATTTCTTCACCCAGTGATCACCATCTCACTGGCACACTAATTCTGTTTCCTCTTGCACCCAACTTTTATCTCAGTTAATCCAAGCTCTGTTCTCGAACATTAACATTACAAGTCCATCGAAGCATGTTTGCTTTACTTCTCTCCAGCCTATGCATAGCCACTGCTATCACTGCCTCTGTTTCATTAACATGCAGCATTGCACTTCACATACAGGCATCATACAACCATCCTTTTGTTCGTATATTTGAAGATTCTAAGGTAAACTTAATATAGATATAACTTCTGTTTTTGAATTAAAAGCCATCGCTGTGAAAAGAATACAGTCTGAAGTGTAAACACTTCCAACTACTCCTCTGTCCATGGAAAATAGATTATTCTTATGCATTTCAGATATTATTATTGTCTTGAATAACTACCCTTATGTTTCTATGTATGGAGGATAGCAACATGATCTATATCATGCAGAATGTAGACATTACCAGAAATAGTCAAACTTGCCTAATATGCATATATTAGCCAATGTAATTAAATATGAAGGCTAGAACACAGATTGGGAATAAATTTCTGAGGTGTTGATGCTGTGTATGGGTATGATAGGCAAATACTAGGTTAGTGAAATTGAAGGCTGGGGGTGATGAACGGAGGCAAGATGGACAGGCTTGGGTGGAGATATTATGCAACTTACTAATTTTGAGATCCAGTGGACATTGTCATAGTGAAAATAGGCAAAGTAAAGAGGAGATAGCAGATGTGAGGCTCAGTGTTTGTAGTATGTTGGTGAGTTTGGACCAATCTATTGGATGACCTTTATAATATTTCTATACATAGGAACAGCATCATTGTCCCAGTCATGGGAGCAGTACTATATTGTATGACTCTTAAGTTTTGTAGCAACACATCAGAGCTGAAGTATTTTCTGTTGCTGAAGATAAGGGCTAGTGTTCAGGACACAGTTTTAAATCTGTTTTGTGCAGTTACTAGGAAAGATTGGGAGATTGAACATTTTTAATGACTTAGATGAGCTATGCATGGGGTTAGATAGTTTCTGTTACCTGGGCGACCAAATTAGCAGTGGAGGAGGTTCTGAAAGCACTGTAGCCAGTGAGAACGGGTTGGAGAAAGTTCAGGGAGTTACTACTGCTGCTAACTACAAAAGGTTTTCGCCTCAAAATGAAAGGTAGACAGCATGATGCATATATACAAACAACAATGTTGCATGGTAGCAAGACCTTGGCACTGTGCAGAGGACCTATGAAAATTGGGAAGAAATAAAGCGTCCATGCTTTGATGGATTTGCGATAGTATAATATACACAAACAGCAAAGCATAAATGAACTGAGAGAGAAACTGGGTATAAGAGGGATTAGATGTAGTGTGCAGGAGAGGAGAAACTGGGTATAAGAGGGATTAGATGTAGTGTGCAGGAGAGGAGAATGTGTTGGTATGGACATGTGATGCATATGAAGGATGACAGCTGTATAAAAAGGTGTAGAGTACTCAAAGTTGATGGTAGCTATGGCAGGCCTAGGAAGACTTGGGATGAAGTGATAAAAGCTGACTTTGCACCTCTAAAAGGCATAGGACTGTGATCTCTACAAAAAGCATCCAGTACACACTGTAAATGTGGTTGGCATTAGGAAAGGTATCCAGCTGTAGAAACCAAGCCAAAATAAGTTCTGTATGAGCAAAACATGTTCACCTGACCTGGCATTTGTCACAACAGGACAACTCGTCTAACCCATGCTAGAATGGAAAAATGGACGTTAAACAGTGGTGATGATGATTTATAAGTTACAAGAAGAGACTGAACTAATATACAGAATAGAAGAGGTTAATAGTTTAAAGAGTTGAGTTTGCAATGCTAAGGTTCAAGATGGTAATATGTTGTATGGGTGGGGAGATTCATATTGCAACTTGTTGAGTTGACACCAAAATGGGGGAGGGGGGTGTGTTAAATGATAGTAGTAGTAATGACTGAGTTGCTAGTTATTATATACAGTAACCTTTCATTGCAGACAAATAATCATAAAAATCTCTTTTTGTAGTTGAACTAAAAGTAAAGTAAATTTATATATATAACCAGATGTTTTCTTTAGTCTAACTTTTACTATATAAGTGATATGTTAATTCCTGTGGGTGGTTGTGAGCACATCATTTTAACAGCTCAGTTACAACACTACTACTAAGTCTAACAACTGGGTTGACTTAATAGAATTTGGTTACAAATATTTATACTCTTCCAACGAATCAAGAAGCCACTGTGATCATTCAATTTGCTAGAAATAGCAGCCAAATCTTCTTCCCCCAAATCATACCCTACTATCTTTTGACTGATGACTTCACTTTAACAGCTTAGTTACAACACTTCTACTTAGTCAACAATTGGGTTGACTTAGTACACTTAATACAGATAATAGTTAGAATTTAGAAATTTGCTGAAGCTAGGTATGTGACTATAGTCACTACCTTAAACTCATAGCAAAAGGCCTTCAAAATGTTTTTAAATAAACATACAGTATATTAAGTTAAAAATGTACATCTACATATGCATACTGAAATACTAGTATGCATATGAATACACACACGTATACATATGTAGATGTACCAAGTCTTTCACTGGTTACTTTACTGTGAGTATCCAGCTATTCTGTATGTAAACACACAGACAAACCGGTTTTTAGAGTCATACTGGTTTTTGAGGAAACACCTTTCCTCTATTCTCCAGAAAGCCAGACAAGGAATATTGAACTAGTTTCGTTGTTGTTACAACTCATCAGCAATATTTACCTATCTACCGGCCTTTCTGGAGAATCGTAAAAGCACATATCGTTATATGCTTTTTCTATGAAAATTAGTAGTGGGCAGACCAATTTGCATAGAGTGTGAGTACGTACCGGTTCAACAGAGACGATAAAAACAAATAACGAAACAAAATTAAATTTCGTTTCGTTTGTAACTCACTTTTGTATGACTGACGCTTAAACAATTAAGTTAAAAATGTACATCTACATATGCATACTGAAATACTAGTATGCATATGAATACACACACGTATACATATGTAGATGTACCAAGTCTTTCACTGGTTACTTTACTGTGAGTATCCAGCTATTCTGTATGTAAACACACAGACAAACCGGTTTTTAGAGTCATACTGGTTTTTGAGGAAACACCTTTCCTCTATTCTCCAGAAAGCCAGACAAGGAATATTGAACTAGTTTCGTTGTTGTTACAACTCATCAGCAATATTTACCTATCTACCGGCCTTTCTGGAGAATCGTAAAAGCACATATCGTTATATGCTTTTTCTATGAAAATTAGTAGTGGGCAGACCAATTTGCATAGAGTGTGAGTACGTACCGGTTCAACGGAGACGATAAAAACAAATAACGAAACAAAATTAAATTTTGTTTCGTTTGTAACTCACTTTTGTATGACTGACGCTTAAACAATTAAGTTAAAAATGTACATCTACATATGCATACTGAAATACTAGTATGCATATGAATACACACACGTATACATATGTAGATGTACCAAGTCTTTCACTGGTTACTTTACTGTGAGTACCCAGCTATTCTGTATGTAAACACACAGACAAACCGGTTTTTAGAGTCATACTGGTTTTTGAGGAAACACCTTTCCTCTATTCTCCAGAAAGCCAGACAAGGAATATTTTCATAGAAAAAGCATATAACGATATGTGCTTTTACGATTCTCCAGAAAGGCCGGTAGATAGGTAAATATTGCTGATGAGTTGTAACAACAACGAAACTAGTTCAATATTCCTTGTCTGGCTTTCTGGAGAATAGAGGAAAGGTGTTTCCTCAAAAACCAGTATGACTCTAAAAACCGGTTTGTCTGTGTGTTTACATACAGACTAGCTGGATACTCACAGTAAAGTAACCAGTGAAAGACTTGGTACATCTACATATGTATACGTGTGTGTATTCATATGCATACTAGTATTTCAGTATGCATATGTAGATGTACATTTTTAACTTAATTGTTTAAGCGTCAGTCATACAAAAGTGAGTTACAAACGAAACAAAATTTAATTTTGTTTCGTTATTTGTTTTTATCGTCTCCGTTGAACCGGTACGTACTCACACTCTATGCAAATTGGTCTGCCCACTACTAATTTTCATAGAAAAAGCATATAACGATATGTGCTTTTACGATTCTCCAGAAAGGCCGGTAGATAGGTAAATATTGCTGATGAGTTGTAACAACAACGAAACTAGTTCAATATTCCTTGTCTGGCTTTCTGGAGAATAGAGGAAAGGTGTTTCCTCAAAAACCAGTATGACTCTAAAAACCGGTTTGTCTGTGTGTTTACATACAGAATAGCTGGATACTCACAGTAAAGTAACCAGTGAAAGACTTGGTACATCTACATATGTATACGTGTGTGTATTCATATGCATACTAGTATTTCAGTATGCATATGTAGATGTACATTTTTAACTTAATTGTTTAAGCGTCAGTCATACAAAAGTGAGTTACAAACGAAACGAAATTTAATTTCGTTTCGTTATTTGTTTTTATACAGTATATTATTAAATATACAATATGTATATTCAGTTAGAATTTAGTTTGTTACAAATATTTATATTCTTCCAATGAATCAAGAAGCTTCTGTGATCATTCAATTTGCTAAAAATAGCAACCAAATCTTCTTCCCCCAAATCATACTCTACTAATTAAGATAAAAAGGTAGGACACATTAGTTTATGTAGTCCTAGATACACAATATCTGAAAACAAAAACAAAAAAGATGAGATGGTCATAGCTGGAATGCCTTTGGCAAAGGTTTATCCAATAAACAACAAATGTACTTCCAAATAAGTAATAAAATTAACCAAAACAAAGATAACTGGAATTTATAGAGAGCAGAAAAGGGAATGAAATGGACCTCCATCAGTTTCTATGATGAGTATTCCAGCTGCTTAATCAACAAAAAACAGCCTGCTCATGAAATTAACGGCTAAGCATTCCACATATAAATGTACCCTTAATATTTTCTGGGAGATTCAGCATGGCTTGTTATTTTAAATGTAGGTACAGACCATCTGATGGGCTTACAAGCAGTTTTTGTCTCCCCAGTTTTAACCACAAAGTATGGGTTGCCCCAAGGCTACAGTAAATGATACTACTTGCCCAGGATGCCATGTGGTGGGATGTCAGTGTGGACCTAATTATTGTGAACAAACTCCTTAACTATTCAGCCATGCTGCATCCACAGATACATTAGATGCTTTATAGATACAGTATGTCTAAAAGGAATAGATGCAATGGTCATGGTTGGAATGCTTTTGATCAAAGGTTTGTTCAATATATACTGCCAAATGTGGAACAGAAGTTACTAAAATAAAGATATTTGGAATTTATAGAAAGCAAAGAATATTATGTTTTATTCTTTAGATTGCTAAAAGCTAAGACCATATGCCAGAAAAGTATAATCTCAGTTATGCTTTTATGTGTGTGGGGGTGGGAGAGAAGGGTAGAGATGCATGTGAAAGACTCAGGGGTAAAATGCATTTATAACTTCAGGAATGGAATGCTTATTCTCTGGAAATGAAATGGAAATTGACAGTACCAAGGATATAATTTCTTTTGGATTGTAATATATTTAAATTGGAGATTAGATATCTTATACAGAATAAGGACAAACATTCTTTATGTATATAAATAATGATATAGCTATGTGCTTGTAGCTCTACCATTCTGTATCTCTTGGACAATGTATCCAATTAAGGGTTTCAGTTCATTTCCATTCTGATATCTGTTGATAAATTGTAGTATTCTACTAACTTATTCATTGTCCCCTTTCTTTGTTATCACTCCACCCTCAAGAGACTAGATTCCCTTATCACTCACCTACTTGAATTTCATTTCATTTCATTCTTTTGCTGTTTGACACACTTTTATTTTATATAACTTTTTATTTGTTTTTCTGTGTTTTCATTTTTTTTTGTCTTGTTCCCTTGTTTTATGGGATAATCAGTTGTGTGATGGGTGCCACAAGAGTGGCTGTGGTAGGCCTGTTGCTTTGATAATGTCATTGACTGATAGAATAGCTTTTCTGTCTTGACATCAAGTGGCAGTTTAACAAGTAAACTTTAATTTACTTCACACATATATATATTTTTTGTTTGATTTACTATTTCACATAGACTAATAATTTATTTATATATATTTTTTGTATTTATTCAGTATTTTTTAAATATCTTGTGTGTCATCATCATCAGGTTTAGCGTCCGTGTTCCACGCTTGCGTGTATGCAAACATATATACATATAATTTTTCTGCTCTACGGTTAAGCTTTTACCAAACAGTAAAAGCTTAACCATAGGGCAGAAAATCCTTATAATATTTAGTTGAAAAGTGGTCTTACTGATCTTAACTAGTTACATTTCACCTGTGCTGAACCCTTGCAACCACCTTCTTGACTCTTTCCCTAGCCAGGCATACTCCAAAATGATAGATACCACTCACCCATTTACTCCAACACCACTCCCATGACTCCCCACCCCACCTCAAGAATCATATAAATGCCCTCCTTTTGGACCATCAAGGGAAGTCAGGCACACCTCACAGATACCATCCACTTGCTTCAAGGCCACCTTAATGACCTGACCCCCACTGGCAGTGCAATCTCTGTACCCCAGCAAGGCCAAAGTCACTGAGCATCTTAGTGCTGTCCTGACAAAAGCACCCAGTCCACCCTTTAAGATGGTAGTGCTGGTACCACAATAAAAAGCACCCAGCCCATCGTGTAAGGTGGTAGTGCCAGAGTTACAATAAAAATGATCCCAGTACACACTGTAAAGTGTTTGGTGTTAGGAAGGTCATACAGCCATAGAAACCATGCTCCCAGTACACATTATAAAGTGGTTGGTGTTAAGAAAAGCATCTAGCTGTAGAAACCAAGCCAAAATAAAGCTAGTGAGACCTAGTGACCTGACAAATCTGGCCTCAGCATATGTTATCCATCTAACCCATGCAAGCATGGAAAATATTTAAGTGGTGGTGTGATGAGGATATTTGTGTGTGTATATATGTATGTATATATATATGAATCATCACCATTGTTTAACGTCCACTTTCCACGCTGGCATGGGCTAGACGTGTTGTTCCATTTGAGGCAAGTTGGGTCTGGTGACTGTGTTTTGCTCATATAGAACTGTTTCTGGATAGATTTCTACAACTGGATGCCCTTCCTAATGCCAACCACATTTACAGTGTGTGCTTTTTTTTTTTTGTGACACCTACACAACCACGTTACAATGTGGACTGAGTCCTTTTTGTTATGACTCCTACACAGCCACTTTACAGTGTGGGCTGGGCACTTTTAGTCATGACACCTACACAACCACTTTAAAATGTGGGCTGGGTGCTTTCTATCATGACACCTACACGACCACTTTACAGTGTGGGCTGGATGCTTTTTGTGGACTGGAGTGGGTGGGTGGTTGTGTATGTAAGGGAGTATAGTGGTTAAGAGGTGCTTACAAGATGTGTTTTTGAGTCCGTGTACATGGGAAGGCATGTTTTCTATATTACTGCACAACACCAAAGGTCTCAATCCTGTGTCATTGTCTTTAAAAGGTGCAATTGTGCAAGGTCAGCTTTTATCACACTGTTCCAGGTCTTCCTGCTCCATAGCTTCTATCAATTTTGATCACCCTGCACCTTTTTATACAACTGTTGTCCTTCATATGCATCACCTGACTATACCAACCCAAATTCCTCTTTTGTATACTGCCTCTGATCCCTCTTATGCCTAATTTCTCTTAGTTCAGTTACACTTTGCCATTTGTGTATATTATTATTACACATCCATCAGAGCATGCATGCTTCATTTCTTTCCAATCTTCTCAGGTCCTCTGCACACAGTGCTCTTGTCTCACTACCATGCAGTATGGCTGTTCGTATACATGCATCGTACGAAAAACCTTTTATATCAGTAGTAGCACTCTGAACGTTCTCCATCCTGTTTTTACTCTGGCTACTGTACTTTCAGAACACCCTCTTCCACTGCTGATTACATCACCCAAGTAACGGAAATTATCAACTATTTCTACAGAACCGTTAGGGCATTTGAAGGAGCTAGTATCCTGTGGGCACTTGCCATTTACTGCACCTGAGCATCGGCTGAATATAAAACCTATATTCCTTGATAGCCTGCCTGTGATCCCACTGCATCTTTTATGTACCCATAGCTTGCATTTGGGACATAGAATGGAATTTCTACCTACCCCTTTCTTGCATATTGTGGGAATCTGGGCCCTATTTTCCTTTCTACATACTAGGACTTTAGTCTTGGACAAGTTAACTTTAAGACCTTTTGATTCTAGGCCATGCCTCCAGGTTTGGAATTTCTTCTCTAAATCTGCTATAGATTCAGCTATGAGAGTTAGATCATTTGCATAAAAAAGTTCCCAAGGAAAGCCAGTCTTAAACTCTTCTGTTATAGCCTGTAGGGCAATAATAAACAGGAGAGGGCTAAGGACACAGCCCTGATGCACACCTTCCTGTATGCTAAATTCTTCACTATAGTCATTAATTCTAACCTTGCAGACTGTTCTACTATACATGGCTTGTTTAGCTTTCATAAGCCACTCGTTTGTTGGGTTTCACTTCAGTTTATTTAAATAATTTCCCAGTCAATTAGTTTAATAACTGGATGATTGTTTAGTTGTTGATTTTTCACACTAGCATGGGTTAGACAAGTTGTCTTGTTGTGAGACAAGCCAGATAAAATGACTGTGTCTTGCTCATACAGAACTGATTTTGGTTTGATTTCTATGGCTGGATCCCCTTTCTAATGCCAACCTCATTTACTGGGTGCTTTTTATTGTAGCACCAAAACAGCCACTTCACAGTGTGGGCTGGGTGCATTTGTCTGAATGTATTATACACACACATACAAATATGAAGAAACTACCTGCTGATATACCATAATTCAAAAGACCTAATCACATGTACAAGCACTGTGTTACTAGAAGTAAATGTAGTGACAGACTACAGGCTACAGTATTGCTGATTAAATGAAGATTGTACAGGGTTTGAGAGGACCCTTCAGTCAAGACAAGTATGTCACAGCCTCTCTGGTGCTTGTACCAGAATAAAATGCACCCAGTACATCCTGTATATTGGCTTGTTATATTTAATTGGCAATAGCACCAAGCATAATAGATGAATATAAACACACACACACACACACCCACACCCACACACTGATATTCCCATGATCTTTTGCAACGACTACAAACCACATGGTCAGTAGTACATCACAACTACAATCATTCTTATTCTGAAAATGAGGCTATGAAGGTCTGGAAACATTGTCTTATCTATTTAGGTATACTTTTGTTCCAAACCTAACGTAAGGAACTAAGGAAATATGAGAAATCCTTAATAAAAAGAAAATCAAACTTGATCATAGTCATATTTTTCATACATATTTGAAAGAACTGTTTCTTATTTACACAGACCCCCCCCCCTCACTCATATATAGTAATGGATTCAAGATAAATTACTGTGACTTTTTATTGTCAGCTCTAATTTATATAAATTATCTTAGAGCTGAAAATAGATCTGGTTATTCTAGTATCTTAACAGATATCCAAGCTAGAAGACTATCTTCCTGATAGGGAAAAGAAAATTGAGAGTATGTATATATACTAATACAGTGGAACAAATTGGCTCACAAACAATTTTTTCAAACATAAAATGTCTCGACTCAGGAACTGTCTCGAGTAACGAACACTCAAGCCAGCAACAATGGTTGGCAACAAGCTTGGGGTATTGGTGAGAGAGTGTTACTTGCTGTGTAGTTAGTTATTATGGTGCTATCTATCTGTTTTTCAAACACACACATATATATACACACACACACATATATATATATATACACACACACGTATATATATATATATATATATATATACACACACCAGGGGCGAAGGGTGTGTGCACGCAGTGCATGTGTTATAGAATCTTGAGTTGATCAATTGCGTCGGTTGAAGCATGCAGAATTTTGGCTGCTTGCTAAATCGTAGACACATAAAAAGATAACACACACACACACACTAGATAACACTACATGCGGCTTTGACTGGGAGCGTCATTTAGAGGGAATTGGGGGGTAAGGCTGCACAGCCCCACTTTCTGCCATGGCGATTGGACTGCATGCCCTGCTTTTCAGGTTACCCTTCGCCACTGATACACACACATATATATACATCATCATTTTTATGTCCGTTTTTCACACTTGCATGGGTTGGACGGGTCCTTTTCAGCACATCATCTCTCCACTCACTGCTTTCCTTCGTCATTTCCTCTGTGAGTCTCAATGATTTAAGATCACTACCTCTGCCCAAGTTTTTTTTGGTCTATCTCTTCTGGTGGTTCTTTCCACTGGCATTTACTAACACTTCTTCACCCAGTGATGGTCATCCATGTGCATCACATGTCTGTACCAATGCAGTCTTCTCTCCTGCACATTACTTCTGATTCTTCTTAAACCCAGTTTCTCCCTCAGTTCATCCAAGCTCTGCCTTTCACTCACATTTACATTGCACATCCAACAAAGCATGTTTGCTTCATTTCTCTCCAGCATATGCATATTCTCTGCAGTCTATCCTGTATTACCTGATTGACTATGCAGGTTACTAATTCGACTGATACTTCTGATGCTTTTAGCATCTCAGCAAGTATCTCTGACAGTCGTGCAGCTTTACCATTCTTCATCTCCTTGATTGCTTCTCTGACCATATAACTGTCAACTTCAATAGCTGGTCCTTCTGTTGGGTAAGTTGTGGGTAGTCTCTCCTCCTCCTGTTCATTCTCTACATTCATCAGTTTCTTATAGTAATATTTCCAGGTCTCTTTCTTTTGAACATTAGTGGTGCTAAGTGCATCAGTGTCATTTCTAACACACTTTTCGCCAACAACATCCTCATTTACACTGGCATACTGATCTCTGATCCTCACTTCTCAAGACATTGGTGAACTTCCTTTTTCCAGCTTCTCTTCATGCTGTGTACACCTGTCATCAGCTTCTCTCTTAGCTACCCGGTATCCTCATTTTTCCAGTCCAAATGTAATTGTCACCATTCTATTTCCTACAGCTATTCTAAGCTTGATAATTCTGTCACTTACTCTAACTACCTCCATCACCTTATCTATCCATTTCTCAGCTAGAAGGTTGCTTACACCACCTACTCCATCATCATTTCCTACCCAGTAAAGTTTGTATCTATGTTGTTTGCCTGTGACTATTCTTACTGAGGCACCCCTCTATCACTCCTTTTGTACACAGCATACATCCACTTCTCTCCTCTCTAACAGCTCCACAATTTCACCTGATTTACCTTTCAGGGTACTGACATTGAAGGTGGCAGTCCTGAGATTTGTATCTTTACAGTTACCTGCACATGGCATAGTAGGGTTAAGTGGTGACATTTGTTTATCATCATCATCATCATCATCATTGTACGTCCGCTTTTCCCTGCTTGCAAGGGTGGGACGGGTCTTATTCAGCACAGCATCTTTCCACTCATCACGGTCCTTCGTCATCTCCACCGTGAGCTTCAATGATCTGAGGTCTGTTCTCACCACCTCCGCCCATGTTTTTCGTGGTCTACCTCTACCACGTCTTCCTTCAACTGGCATTTCCTGGCACTTCTTCACCCATCGGTCATCCTCCATGCGCATCACATGTCCATACCATCTCAGTCTCCTCTCCCGTACACTACATTCTATCACTCTCAGACACAGTTTCTCTCTCAACACATTTATGCTGGGTCGTTCACGCACATTTACACTGCACATCCAACGGAGCATGCTTGTCTCATTTCTCTCCAGCCGTCGCATATCCTCTGCAGTTGCTGCCCATGTCTCACTACCATGCAGCATCGCGCTCCTCACACAGGCATCATACAACCGGCCTTTCGTACGCAGGGAGAAACCCTTCTTCGTCAACAGAGGAAGTAGCTCCCTAAACTTCTTCCAACCTGTCCTTATTCTAGATACTATGGCCTCGGAACACCCTCCTCCCATGCTAATCTGATCTCCTAGGTACTGGAAGCTATCCACCACTTCTATAGCGCCCTCCTGCATTTGAAAAATGTGTCTATCAATGCGACTTCTACTGTCTAATTTCCCTGTACATCTACTGCATACATATTTCTCCCTACCTGTTAGTTTGCCTGCTATCCCGCTACATCTCTTGTGTACCCAGGATCTGCATTGTGTGCATTTTATAGAATTTATGCCAGTTCCTTTTCTACATATCGAACATGGCCATTTCCCTGACGGAATCAGGGTTTTGTCCTCTTTTCTACTCATCAACACTTTTGTCTTAGCTAGGTTCACTCTCAGTCCTCTTGCTTCCAACTGCTGTTTCCATAGCCAGAATTTATTCTCTAGCTCCTCTACTGATTCTGCTATAAGAACCAGATCGTCAGCAGAGAGAAGTTCCCATGGAGAGCCAGTCTTAAACTCCTCTGTTATGGCTTGGAGGACTATAATGAACAAGAGCGGGCTGAGGACCGAGCCCTGATGTACTCCTACTTGTATCTGGAATTCCTCACTAAACTCCATTCCTACCCTGACTTTACTGAGAGCACCTCTGTACAAAGTTTGCACTGTCCTCACAAGCCATTCCTCAACACCTAGCTTCCTTAGGGACCACCAGATGACAGATCAGGGTACCCTATCAAAGGCCTTCTCTAGGTCAACAAAGGCTAAGTATAGTGGCTTATTCTTCTCTAAGAACCTCTCTTGCAATTGTCTCACCAAGAAGAGGGCATCTGTTGTACTCTTCCCAGGCACAAAACTAAACTGCATCTCATCTAGTTTGACCCTTTCTCTAATTAGTTGTGCTAAAATCCTTTCTGCCACTTTCATAACCTGATCTATCAGTTTTATACCCCTATAATTACTCCTCTCCAGAGCATCCCCTTTACCTTTGTAGCAATTTATGAGAATACTGCTGCATCAGTCTTTGGGTATGACACCACCATATATAGCCTGATTGATGATGTGTGCAACCAGTTTAGTGCCTACATCCCCTGATGCCTTCAGCATCTCAGCAACTATTCCCGATGGTCCGGCAGCCTTACCATTATTCATCTCCCTAATTGCCTCTTGGACCCTATATTCGTCAATCTCAATAGCTGGTCCCTCTGTCGGATCTACCAAGGGTAATTTCTCTCTCTCCCATTTGTTCTCCACATTCATCAGTCTCTCATAATGACATTTCCAGGCCTCCTTTTTCTGATCATTCGTGACACTAAGTACACCGGCATCATCCCGGACACATTTATCTCCAACAACATCCTGATTTGCATTGACACACTGCCTTGCAATTTGGAACACCGCACGTCTCTGATCTTCCCGTTGCAGAACATTGGCAAACCTCCTACTCTCTGCCTCCCTGCGTGCTAAGTACACCTGACGTCTAGCTTCTCTCTTAGTGGCTGTATATTCTTCCCTACTCCCACCCCTTTTCCAAGCCTTCCATGCTAGTCTTTTGTCTCTAATAGCCTTATCTACTGTGCTGTTCCACCACCAGGTCACTCTCTGTCTGGTTGGAGCTCTGCTCCAGCCACAAGTTTCATCAGTAGCCTGCAGCAAGTTGTCATGTAAGAAATTCCAGTTATTATCTATGTCATATGTCTCTAAATCGTCTTCTTTTTCGTCATATACATCTTGAAGGGTTTTCCTAAATTTGTATTTTAGTGAAAGGTCTTTTAGCTTCCAGACCTTTCTTCTCCACACCTTCCTATATGTCTCATTCCATCTCTTGTTTACTGAGATATCACTAACAACTAACCTATGCTGTGGGGTACATTCTTCCCCAGGGTATGCCTTGGTATTAGACACTATCTGCCTGTCTCGCTGCCTAACTAGTAAGAAGTCAATCTGGCTTATGTGCTCACCAGATTTGTAGGTTATTAGCTGATTGGCAGGTTTCTGGAAGTTTGTGTTGCAAATAGTCAATGTACCTTCATCACAAAATTCAAGGAGTCTCACTCCTTCTTCATTTCTTGAACCATAACCGTGCCCACCATGTACCCCAGTGTAACCATCCTGGAGCTGTCCAACATGACCATTGAAGTCTCCTGCTAGCATAACGATGTCTCCGTCTTCTGTCATTGCGGTTGTTTGTAAAAGTTGCTCATAAAAGCAGTCTTTCTCATCTTTGCCTAGGCCTGCTTGGGGAGCATAGGCTGAGATGATTGTCAGTAGTCTCCTGCCTACAACTAATCTAAGCTTAATTATTCGATTACTAACTCGAACTACCTCTATTGTCTTATTCCATTTCTCAGCCAGGAAAATGCCTACTCCCCCTAACCCATCATCCTTACCTACCCAGAATAGCTTATAGCTAAGACGTTTGCCTATGACTAGTCTTGCAGAGGCACCTCTGCATCTCACCTCTTGCACGCAGCACACATCCACCTGCTTTCTCTCCAGCATCTCCGCTATATCAGCAGATCTACCTCTGAGAGTGCCAATATTAAGTGTTGCAACTCTGAGATGCGACGTCTTCATATTTTGTTGTTGTTCCTATTTGTTGCTGTGTTGATAAGCGTTTTGGCATTGATACACTGGTTGGATGCCCTTCGTAACACCAGCGCCACTTTACAGCATGGACTGGGTGCTTTTATTTGTGCCACCAGCACTAGAGAGGATGTCTTACTAGACTCAAGGGCCCTCTCTACCCCTCCATTTTACAGCATGGTCATTAAAAAAAAAAAAAAAAAAATTTATGTTCTACATAAATTATATTTCCAGTTGCTCAGATGTATAAAGATCAATACTTTACTTTAAAAAATACATCTATGGGTTGAGCATCTGACTGTAGAATGCTGCCTTAAAGGAAAAAGGTTTCATCCAACCTGTGCCAGCATGGAAATGCGGATGTAAATATGATAATAGTGATCATGATGATGCTGAGAAAGAATTGGTCTAATCAAGTTCTTAGTTTTAAAAAGTGCAGATTGAACTGAATGTTATGTTCAGTGTGTTATTTAGATGTTTGAATTGTAGGAAATTTGATATGTGACTATACAGAAAATAGTTTCTGGTATGTTTATCATATATGTAACTGTAATTTTCTTTGTGAGATTCTGTCATTTTGATGGCTGACATAAGATTTCTATGTGATTTGAGTAAATTCAGCTGCATCATATTCAACTTAGAAGAAAGACATATTTCTCAGCTAATGATGGTTAATCTCTTTATCTGTAAATCTTACTTCCTTGACATTTGTGCATTATAAAAACAACATTTCGTCCATAATTACTCCAGCTGTATAACAGATGAGCCTCACTATCAACAAAATGTATAGATCCTTTATGAAACATATTTGCTTTTAGTTCTTTTTTTTTTTTTTGTTCAACATTATTATACTTTCTACACCCTGAATATACATTACATTTGTAAATGGGGAAAAAATCTCAAAAATAAAACAAAAAAATGACACACTATGTAAATTATATAACAGTTGTTCTAAGTGGTTTGTGAATGAATGAAGAAAACATGGAGTAGAAAGAACTCTAGTCTTGTTGAGGACATGGCAACCTCTTTAGTGTTAGTGCCATGATAAAAGATAGCACATTCTGTAAAGTGGTTGGTACAAGGAAGGGCATCCAGCCATCGAAAGCTTGTCAAAAATGGAAACCCAATTGAGACATGTTCCTGTAACCCATCTAGAATTCAGAATTGGCAGCATGAAAAAGGGATGTAAAAATGTGATGATGATGGGTTCTTGTGAAATAGTATTTTTTTTATTGTGATACTATTAAATAAAATGTTGCTTGATTTATATTAGAGGAAAACTTGTTATAATTTGGATATCTAAAAACATTTTGATAACATATTTTACATTAATCTTTATATTCTTTTTACTGTTGCTATGCCGGGGCACCACCTTCATGTGTTTTAGTCAATTATATTAACCCCAGTACTTTACCTGGTAATTAACTTAACTATTTAAGAAATGAAATTCAATTCATTCTTGGTATATAAAAAAATATTTAGTTGTTAATTTGTTAATTTTGTGCGCCATGTAGCCAGTGCCATGAAAAAAAGCTCTCAGTACATGCTATAAAGTGTTTGGTGTTAGGAAGGGTATCTAGCCATAGAAAACCAAGCCCAAAATGGAACATATAAGCAAAATATAGTCACCTCACCTGTCTAGCTTCATAATATAACAACTTGCCTAACCCATGCAAGCATTAAATGATATTGATGATGATGATGACAGTGATTTTGTTTACCACATGCAGTGGATAATGGTAAATCCTTTGTTAGTTTTAACACTAGGCATTCAGCTCGTCAATTAACTCAATGACCCACTTCTTAAATTAATATATAAGTGGATGAGTATTCCACAAACAAATGTACCCATAGCGAAATTTATAGGCTTAATCACTATGACACAATATGGGTCAAGCCTGGAAGTCTGAATTACAGGTGCAATCAATCCAGTGGACTTTCACACAGTCTCTTTCTACCAAATTTCACTCACAAGACTTCGGTTGATCTAAGGTTATGGGAAAAGACAATTGCCTAAATGTCACACAGTGGGAGTGAACCTGAAACCTCATGAATGCAAAGTGAACTTCTTAAGCAATTGTCTATGCCTGCCATAAATACTTGCTGAGGATAGATGTAGTTAATGTTAAGTTTAAACTTTTGTAGGTCAGTTGTAGAATGGAAACTATTAACATATTTCCAAAGAGATGTAGTCTGGGGAAGAAGGATTGGGTGAAGTTCTTAGTGTGTTAGTGAATATAGGAGATGAAACACAGCAAGGTTTGATAGAAGAAAGAGGAGGATAGTAACTTCAGTTTGAGTAAGTCTAGACAAACAATGTTGAAATTGTGTATTGGTGAGTAAAGTGTTCTCTATAAAGGTAGATGACCATGTTGTTCAGGTAGTTTATTTATTAACCTGAAACCAACCATGATTTTATGATACAAAACCTCACATTTTAAGTTATTTATATTTATCCAAACACCTCCCATCATAATTTCATGAAAAAAACCTTTATGTTCCAAATGCCAACTTAATAATATAAAAGCTAGTTATTTTACTTAATCCCTACAAATTCCTAAGAATTCTTAAAATTATTTGAAATACATAGTAAGTGTTCCTCATTAGAATTAAGGCAATGAAAGTGTAATGGCAAGTAGTTGAAACTTTCTTTGGCCTTCACTTTAACATTAAAGTATTCATCACTGAGACACATGGCTTAGATGTTAGGATGTTGGGCTCACAATCATATGGTGGTAAGTTGGATTGCAAAACCCTTTTCAAGAACCATGTACTTCTGTTGATCCTCCAGTGAACAATGTAGAGGCTAAGAAATGTGTTCAGATTTGACCAATAACAGTTTAGCCAAATGTTAAAGATGAGAGGAAGATAAACTTAACTCTTTCATGACTGTATTTCAAATGAAATACACTCAATTTCAATTAATTAATGAAAAGTTTTGTGGGGTTTTCTAAAAGAATTTATTAATTATTTCATTACAAAGATAGTAACTTAAGATATGGATAAAATTATGTTGGAGACAAATGGACAAGATGACAAAGGCATCGTCACTAAAATTCAATTCATCAGACATTTTACCTTATGAGGTTCCTTTCTCAGGTATAAGTGTTTACCAAGGTGGGCTCTGAAGAACCCCAGGGTTGTGTGGAAAAATTTAGGGGTTCCATAAGATAAGTTTAAATTAAAAAAATTAATAAAAATGTTTTTAAGCTTTTTAAGCTTATTTTACCAGTAAACCCTAAAGGAACACAACTCTAGCCGGGAGTCCTAGAAGCTTAGTTTACTGCTAAATTTAGAACCCAGGTCGTGACTTTCTGCTAAGATTCTCAATTTCGAAAATATTTAACTTTCTGCTAAAATTCTCAATTTCGAAAATATTTGACTTTGCTAAAATTCTTAAGCCATGGAACTGTGTGTGTATGTAACTAAAGCATAACATATGTTACAAATGAATGAAACACAAGTAGAATTATAAGATGATGAATAAATGATTTTAACTTGGTTTTTTTAACAATTGATGGTGGAAAAGATTTCAAATTGTCTTAACAATTGTCTTAACTCGGGCTGCAACTCATGGTGCCTGACACTCTTACTGGCTAAATAGCCTGGGAGTCTATTTTACCGGGACTGGCTACATAGCTTCTTCCTTTTATTTAAAGTCATATTAAAAGTAGTGTGGAGGGTATTGTCTGTAAACTATAGGTATGGGTTCTGCAATATTTGGAAAATTGGATAAGGGTTCCGGTACAAAATATGTTTGGGAACCACTGGTAGAGTATGGGTTGTGTCAGTTGTTATGTGCGATAGTGTTGAGTGGAAATTGTGTAGTGTTGTTGTTGATGTAGTTTGTATCTCTTCCATTTTCTTTTGAAATATACTGGAAAGAAATATACTGTTGGGTAAATTGTCTAGACAGCCATATAGCAACCAGTATCAGAGTGAAGATAAAGTACTTTAATATGATGGAAAATGTATCTTATATATTTTAATCTATAAAAAAATTGGTTATATATATAGTCCATCTTATGTCAGCATGGAAAATGGATGTAAAAGGATGATTGTGATGATATATACACATGTGAGTGTATTTTGAAAATTCATCCTAATAAATTTATGCATCTAATAATTTTAATATGTAAAGAGAAAAAAATTGTCTAGCTTATTTGATTCTGATAGTGTCACAACATATCAACCTTTACTAATATTTCTCAATTTATTTATTTATTTATCTCTTTTTTTTCTTCTGAAAGCTACTTTAAAAGATAAAATATAAAAGCATGCCAGATGATCATTTGTATCTAAACTGTAAGCCTAGGAATAAATTATTTATATTTCAAACACTATATCTGTTTATTTCAGAAATGACACTTCAGTTTTTTATCAACATATCTAGTTAGTCATATCTGATTAAATATTACGTTTATCTGTCTTTTATGATAAGACTATCTCTCATACCGTCTTTTAAAAAATACTCTGTTAAAATGTTACCTCTATTCTGCTCAAGATTTACATTTCAGCCAGCAAATATATAAAATCTAGTCAACTTCACTAGCATACAAACTTAACCCATTCTAATCCCTTTTGATTCTCTGATCCCCTGATATCAAGATCTAAACAACATTAGAGCCCTTATATCAATGTAGTCCCTATTTTATTCCCAGGTGATTTATCATGAAACGCCTACAACTTCCTCATTTCAAAATAAATCAGAAACTACACAGCAGTTATTTCATAAACTTCAAATTAATTCTATTATTGAACATTATTTCTACAGTTTATTCTAATGTTTTGGCATATTTTACTTTTTTCTTTTACTGGTTTCAGTCATTAGATTGTGACCATGCTGGGGCATCACCTTTAAGGGATTTAATCAATTATATCTTTTCCAGTACATATTTTTTCAAGGCTAGTACATTTTTTATTGACTTCTTTTTGTCAAACCCTTAAGTTACAGAGTATAAATACAGACACAAAAAGATATGGACACACACACTGTCATTGCTGCCTTTCCCAACCTGGCCAGGCACACATGCTCTAGTGTTGTAAGGTGGTAGCTGTTGGTGTTATGATAAAATGCATCCAGTACATGTTATAATGTGGTTGGCCTTATAAAGGGCATTCATCTGTAAAAATCATGCCAAATGGAATGTATGAGCAAGATGTCATCTGATCTATCTAATCACAGAACATGACATTTCTAACCCATGTAATCATGGAAAATAGACATAAAACGTTGATGTCAATGATATATCAGCATCATCATTGTCATTAAATATCCACTTTCCCAGCTAGCAAGAGTAAGATGGGTTGTTACAGACCAAGTCACTACTCAATCAGAGCTACTGACCTCTCAAATTGACTGGAACCCTCGCATACTTTCATTTCTGCACTTGAGTGGGCCGGGGGCTCACATCCTACTTACAAAACGTTACCAAACTCTACTTAGTGCATTTTATCATAACTCCAGCACTAGAGAGGTTGTCGTGTTTTTGACACAGCTGCAAAATCCTCCCTACCCTTTGTTTGGCACAGGTTTTCTACAGCTGGGTGTCCTTCCTATCACCAACCACTCTACAGATTGTACTGGGTCTGTTTGTGTAAATCACCAACACTAGGGACGTTGTGCCCTTGACACAACTGGAGAGCCCCCTCAACATTTTTTGGCATAGTTTCTACCACAGCATGCTCTTCCTATCACAAACCACCATTCAGGATGTATTGGTTGCATTTCCTGTGGAACCAGCACTAGAGATGTTTGGGTGGCAGTGAGAACAGTGAAAAGTATGTCATGGGTATATGACAAGTTTGCCGGTGGTGGGATTCAGTAGGATTGAGACTGAGGGAGAGAGCAGGGCAACTTCCCATAGTGTGGGAGGTACTTTGATGAGAACTTACTGAGTGGAGTGGGAGGTTAAGAAAGTATTTTTGACCAGTGTTATAGGGTGTGTGGGTTAAGACTGGTGTGTTAGGATTTTAGGATGTGGGGGTGATTCTGGGAGAGTGATGTACCTGGATAGAGTGTGGGTGTTAATATGTGGTGACTTTCAAGAAAGTCTGTGATGTTAACAGTAACTGAGGATGGGGGAGCTGTTGTAGCTGCTGTATTATGATTTTAGGGGTGGGGCAATTCTAGATAGTGATGAACCTGGATTGTGTGCAAGTGTTAATATTTCAAGGTGAGGTGGGAGTGTATAGTGATGCTGAGAATAACTAAGGAGTGATAATGAAGAGGGATATGTGAATGGGTTAGGTCACATTTTATGCTGGTTGGTAAGTCTTCACAAGTACAGCATCTCTCTCTCTCTCTCTCTCTCTCTCTCTCTCTCTCTCTCTCTCTCTCTCTCTATGTAGCAAAGATATCTATGGATAGGTCAAAGGAAGAAGGAAAAATCTAGTGTAAGAGAGCTAATATATTATTTGTTTATGTTCATACACAGAACAAGTAAAGCACCTGATGGTAGGGTGTTACTGTTCCAATCACTTCTCCTCCATATATTCTAGACCACTGCATAGTCGTGGAGCTGGTTACAACTGGGCCTTGAATCGTAAGGTAGTGCTATTCTTGTTCTGTGTAAGAACATATATATATATCATCATCATACATTTATTTTTCCATGCTTACATGGGTTGGACAGATTCTTTTCAGCACAGTATCTCTCCACTCACTGCCTTCCTTTGTCATCTCTGTGAATCTCAGCTATTTGAGACCAGCTCTCACCACCGCCCAAGTTTTCCTTGGTCTACCTCTACTGTGGCTTTCCTCCACTGGGATTTCCTGGTACTTCTTCACCCATCGATCACTATCCATATGCATCACAAGTCTGTACCAACACTGTCTTCCTCCCTGCACACAACCTCTGATTCTTCTTAAACCCAATTTCTCCTTCAGTTCATCCAAATTCTGCCTTTCTCTCACATTTACATTACACATCCAATAAAACATGGCTGCTTCATTTCTCTCCAGCCTACGCGTTCTCTGCAGTCACAGCCCATTTTTCACTACCATGTAGCATCACACTTTTCACAAAGGCATCATAAAGTCATCCATTTGTACCTAAGAGGAAATCTTTTATTGTTAACAGTTGGAGTAGCTCTCTAAACTTCCTCCATCCTACCCTTATTCTAGCTATTATGCTCTCAGAGCACCCCCCCCCCCCTCAACTGTTAATTAGGTTACCTGTGATTGAAAAATGTTTATATCCTTGGTGCCCATGATTTTCCCTGTGCATCTTATACATACAGTCTTCCCTTCTTGTTATTCTACCTCATATCCTACTACATCTCTTGTGCACCCAGGATTTACATTGTGCACATCGTATAGAGTTTATACCTACTCCTTTTCTACATATTGAGCAGGGCCACTTCCCTATGGGAATCAGTGTCCTTTCTTCTTCCCTACTTACTAGCACTTCAGTTTTTGCTCAGGTTACTCTCAGAATTTTTGATTCCAAGTTCGGTTTTCATAGTTGAAAGTTATTCTCTAGTTCTTTTATTGATTCAGCTATAATGTCCAGGTCATCCATGTAAAGAAGTTCCCATGGACAACCAGTCTTAAACTCTTCTGTTATGACCTGGACAACTATGATGAATAGCAGTCGGCTATGATGGACTCCTACCTTAGCTTTGATTTCCTTACTGTACTCACTTCCTATTCTCACTTGACTGACAGTTCCTCTGTACATGGCTTGCACTGCTCTCACAAGCCACTCTTCCACACCTAATTTCCTCAAGGACCACCAAATAATACATCAAGGCACTTTGTTAAAGGCCTTTCTAGATCAACAAAAGCTAAATATAGTGGCTTATTCTTGGCTAGGAACTTCTCTTGTAGTTGTCTCTCTAAAAAGAAGGCATCTGTAGTACTTTTCCCAGGCATGAGACCAAACTGCATCTCATTTAATTTGAGTCTTTCCTAAATTATCTGTGCTATGATTCTATATGTCACTTTCATAACTTGGTCCATTAGTTATATTCCTCTATAGTTGCTCATTTCTAGAGCATCACCTATGCCCTTGTAGCAATTTATGATTGTACTGCTACATCAGTCATTGGGTATGACTATATCTATTTCTCTCTATATATATATGCAAAAGAAGCCATTTGGTGTGTTTCTTTACTGACTAATAACAATCAGGATTAAAGTTGAAGTGACTATTTTTGCTACTACAAGCAGCTGCCCAGTCTCTCAAACCCACTATTAAACAGAATAACAGAGCACTACATATGTACACACTATATATTCCTGTGTCTGTATATACATGCCAGCATAGAACAGACGTTAAATAATAATGATGATACAAACATACATACACACACACACACGTGTATATATATATATATATATCTCATCTTCATCATATGTAATATATACATATACACACACCAGAACTGGTAAAGTTGCACCTCCATTTTATATATACTATTTACAATGTACCATATATTTCTAAGGCCTAGAAATATATGGTACCATACACAAGATACACCTGGATAGCATTTCTAAAAATCCCTTTCTTTTTTTAGAAGCTGATGGTGGATATATTTACTCATTTCAAATTTTCAAAATATGTTTAATGTCATAATTTTTTCTACTTTTGGCACAAGGCTAGCAATTACCCAGTGCATTACTGGTACTTTATTTTATCGACCCCGTAAGGATGAAAGGCAAAGTTAACCTCGGCGGGATTTGAACTCAGATCATGTCATAATGATAGCAAGACAATAAGGAAGAAAGAGCATAAGGGGCAAGTAGGGCGAACTCTAGACCCTTGGTTGGACAGTTTATCTCTACTGTACCCTGTGGATATGATGGAGAACAGCCAGCAACACCCACTGCATCAGCCATTCCACCCCCAAAGCTCCTTCTTCAGGTATAATACCCTCATCCTAATTTGGCAGATACAAAATGTAGTCTGGAGATGAAAGATATTGTCAATCTCAATGCTGACTGGTTTAAAATGGAAACAGCCAGTCAATACCTTATATTTAACTTGCTTCCATTCCTCTTAATTTGGGGGTAGCAGTGCCTGGGTTGCTCTATATATATTTTGAATCAAAATTTTGTAGGTCCAGTAGACAAGTCAAATGTTGGTTTTCCACATTGTATTTCTGTGGGAAAAGAAATGACTTATACACAAAAATATGTGTGTATGTTTTGAATGTTCTTAATTAAATCATGAAAACCAAGTGTGCATGAGTACATATAAAATGCACCCAGCACACTCTGTAAGGAAGGAAGGTGGTGTAAGGAAGAACATACAGCCGTAGAAACCATATCAATATTTAGAATATTTAGAATGTAGGAGCGGCAGTAACACTGAATAAGAACTGACTTGAACCATGACAGCTCATCCAACCTATGCCATCATAGAAAGCAGATGTGCAACAATGATGTGTGTGTATGTATGTATGTATGTATATATATATATATATATATATATATATATATATATATATATTATAATGTGGGTGATATTAAATATTATCCAATTACAAGTATGAAAATAGCTCAATGTAAAATAACAAGTATATTACAGAGTCGAAACACATTATAAATTACAATCAAAGAGTGTTTAAAACATTTAATTACTTACAATTGTTTCATCCTAGCACAAGGCCAGACTCATCGGAGTATATAATAAAGGTCAAACAAATATAATATCAGAACTTTGTCATAAGAACATTAGGAGGATACATAATATGGAAAGTAAACATAAGTATCAACATTTATATAAGATAAGATAACATAGGCGGAAGAAGCATATGAAAAATAGGAGCATATAAATGCAATAAAATTAGGGACAGATAAAAGCATCAAAAATATTAAAAAAACATGTTGCTATAGAAAAACATGCTGCTACAGAAAGGTTAAGTGCAATGAAAGACATATATCATAAGCATTAAAAAAACAAAACATATATCATAAGCATTAAAATAAATTAATAAAGTTAATAAGAGCAGGCATGCTGTTCAAATATAAATTTAAAAATACATCTCCAGAAGATATTTTTAATAAATGCATATAAAAAGTTTGACTACATAATTCAGTCATAATAATAAACCATTATTTTCCAAACCATTCAAAGGTAATGTTGAGTAAATATAATCAGCAAAGTAAAAATCAAATATAGATTTAAGAGTTATAAAGACACATCATCAAAAAGAAGTACCACATATTTGAATAGAGGGGAGAAAGTCATGGATGCTTAAGCATAAAGAACTCCTTCTTTACATGGAGTTTATATGCATTATTAAAAAATCTTCCAGTGGATTGGCAGTATCGGTAGAGAGTCGGATGCCATGCTTTCCAGCATAGTTACGTCCCTTTACGGTCTGAGTTCAAATCCCACCGAGGTTAACTTTGCCTTTCATCCTTACGGGGTTGATAAAATAAAGTGCCAGTAATGCACTGGGTAATTGCTGGCCTTGTGCCAAAAGTAGAAACAATTATTAAAAATATATTTTGGAGATGTATTTTTAAATTTATATATTATAAATATATAACTGCATGACTACTCTTATTAACTTTATTCATTTTTTTAATGCTTATGATATATGTCTTTCACTGCACTTAACCTTTCTGTAGCAGCATGTTTTTCTATAGCAACATGTTTTTATTTTTTTATTTTTAATGCTTTTATCTGCCCCTAATTTTATTGCATTTATATGCTCCTATTTTTCATATGCTTCTTCCGCCTATGTTATCTTATCATCATCATCATCATCATCGTTTAACGTCCATCTTCCACGCTTGCATGGGTTTGGACGGGAATTTTCCCATTTGAGGCAAGATTGGTTGTCTTGCTCGTATAGGACTGTCTGGCGGGTTTTCTATGCCAACCATGTTTCCTATCACCAACCACATTTACAGTGTGGACTGGGAGGTTTTTACCGTGTTACCTACACAGCCACATTACAGCGTGGACTGTGTGTGTTTTTTGTCGTGATACCTACATGACCTCATTTATTTCGGACTGGATGTTGTGGTACCAACATAACTTTACATCGAAAGGGGTGGTGTGGATGGGGTGGGGGAAGTGGGACGGGGGTGTATTTTTGTTAAGAGGTGCCTACTGACTGTAGGTTTCGCTTTGTACTTAGGCAAGGCAGGTCTTCTGTATTACTGTGTAGCGCCAAAGATCTCGGTCCAGTGACATTGTCTTGGAGAGTTGTAAGTGTGTGAGGTCAGAATTTATCAAGTCGTCCCAGGTTTTTCTGGGTCTGCCTACTCCGTGGCTACCGTCTATTTTTATCGCCCTGCCCTTTTTTACACAGCTGTTGTCTTTCATGCCAACGTAGTCTTCTCTCGAGTAAACAACATCTGATCCCTCTTATTCCTAATTTCTCCCTTAGTTCATTTATGCTTTGCCGTTCACGTATATTACTATTACACATCCAACGGAGCATGCAAGCTATAGAAATCAAATTTCTGTAGACTTTTGACTGAGGAATGTTCTAACAACTGACCAATGAAAGGAGAAGAGGCCATTTGATGCTGAAATTTGTTTGTTTAAATTCATATGATTCCAGTTCCTCAGTGAAATAACAACCCAACCAGGAACTGGGCATATCAGAGTATTGACAAAGTTATACACCTCAACAACATGTGTACTCGTCTCTACCACACTAATTCGGACTGCCTGAAGCGGTCACAGCCAAAGATGGCTGTCACCGAAATATATATAGCAGTAATAAACGAAGCCAAATTTTAAACATTTGACTTATTTATTTTATTTTATATTACTCCGGAGTAACCAAACCAAACCAACCTGCGCACTTCGTGTTGGTATACAACCAATATATACTCAAAATATATATATATATATATATATATATATATATATATATATATATATATAGTACAGGGTGTCCCCAAAAATGTATACACACTTTTATTAGAATGCTGTTGAAGTCTGTATAATTTTATGTGTGTATTTATATATCTTATATATAAAGTGAAGTTGGGCATTGTTTGGTGTACCGAACTTGCATGCTACACCGTTCATCCAATTTTCATGAAACCTCACACATATATAAAACTCAACGCGTAGAGTGGAATAGGCTACTTGAAAATTTCGAAAAATCGATAATCGGGACCCCAGAAGCCAAAAATCGATATTTTCAAAAATCGATGAAACTCGACGCTACATTAAATTTTCGAAAAATCGATAATTGGATCACCAGAGGCAAAAATCAGGACAACTCTAACTTACTCTCTTTCCCTCTCTTCCACCTCACTGGCGCAGCCACACCTCCTGCCTGCTGATAAAATACATAGATAGATTAACACACACATATATAGTTATGTATATACTCTCTTTCCCTCTCTTCCACCTCACTGGCGCAGCCAAAACCTCCTGCCTGCTGATAAAATACATACATAGATAAACACACACATATATAGTTATGTATATATGTATGTGTATGTGTATATATATATATATATATGTGTGTGTGTATATATATGTGTGTGTATATATATATATATATATGTGTGTGTGTGTATATATATGTCGTTCCACAGCATCGTCATGCCTCACCATGCCGCATCCATGCTCTGTCAGCCACCATGCCCTCCCCTTCCCTCTCCCTTACCCGCACGACTTGGTCCTTCACGAGTGCCATAGTTCACCATGCGGAATCCCTGCAACCGTCAATCCCGGCCATCTCCCTTCCCTGCATGCCGTCGTCCCACTGCATCGTCATGCATCACCATGCCGCATCAATGCTCTGTCAGCCGCCATCCCCTCCTTGGCCCTTTTTCCTGCCCGCAGTGCTCCTTCAAGACTGCCATGGATCACCATGCGGCATCCTTGCCACCGTCCACCCCTGCCCTCTTCCTTTCCTGCTGGCCGTCGCCCCACTACATCTTCATGCCTCAGGATGCTACCGCCATGCACTGTCAGCCACCATCCCATCCTCGGCCCTTTCTTTTGCCTGACCGCCGTGCTCCTTCAAGACTCCCATGGCTATCTATGCCGCATCAATTCCTTGCCACCCGCTTAAATGTCATCAGTATGGCTTATTGTTGCCTCATTTGATCACCGATTTTCGCAGGCTAAACACAATACCAACGTGCACGATAGTCCATGGTAAATCTTTTTAATTACATGTTCTTGAGGCTGTTACAAAGGGCAATAACCCTAGACGCAATTTTGATCAACTTTTTTTCACATATAGCAAATTTACCGGGACAGGTCTTTAGCTACTCAAATCTACTTCAGAGGTCACGCGTTCATGTAAAAAATCAATAAAACTGAAGCGGGGGTTCGACTTTGCGCAAAAAACAAGGCAAAGTTGCAGATGGGATAATTTTTTACAGGAACGTCCGATTTTTGTGAAAACTGTCGCAAATGAATCGTCCATTAGGCCGCGATTCACATAAAGTCCCTTTATTTCTTCTTCTGCACATGTGAGCGCCAAAATTGTAAACAAAAATAAATATTTGAAAAAATCGACTTTTTCACCCTGCTTTAAAAATCAACTGAAAATTCAATTTCAAGTGAATTTGACTTCCGTCAGTCTTGCAAAGAACAATTTCAACGATACACTGTGAACCTACAATTGATCCATTATTTATGCTCAATTACACACCTGCGTATACTAACCTCTGTTTTTTTCCTTGAGGTTCGAAGGTTTTTGCACCTGTGATGCGCGGGAAGTAACTTTCAAACATTTTAACAACAGACCAAAGTTCGACTTACACCCGGGAAACGCCGGGTACTTCTGCTAGTATATATATATATATATATATCATCATTTCATTTTACGTCCGCTTTTTCCCTGCTTGCAAGGGTGGGACAGGAACTGATTCTGGCTTGCTTTCTACAGCTGGATGCCCTTCCTAACACCAACCTCATTTACAATGAGTGCTGGGTGCTTTTTTGCTGTGGCACCTCCATATATATATATATTACATCATCATCATCATCATTTAACGTCCATATTCCACGCTTGCATGGGTTTGGACGGGAGTTTTCCCACTTGAGGCAAGAGTGGTTGTCTTGCTCGCATAGGACTGTCTGGCAGGTTTTCTATGGCTGGATGCCCTTCCTAACACCAACCACATTTACAGTGTGGAACTGGGAGGTTTTTACCGTGTTACCTACACGGCCACATTACAGCGTGGACTGTGTGTTTTTTTGTCGTGACACCTACACGACCTCATTTGTTTTGGGCTGGATGTTGTGGTACCAACCTAACTTTACATTGAAAGGGGTGGTGTGGATGGGGTAGGGGTAGTGGGACGGGGGTGTATTTTGTTAGAGGTGCCTACTGACTGTAGTAGGTTTCACTTTGTACTTAGGTAAGGCGGGTCTTCTCTATTACTGTGTAGCGCCAAAGGTCTCGGTCCAGTGACATTGTCTTGGAGAGGTGTAAGTGTGTGAGGTCGGAATTTATCAAGTCGTCCCAGGTTTTTCTGGGTCTGCCTACTCTGTGGCTACCGTCTATTTTTATTATATATATATACATGTGTGTGTGTGTGTGCATCTGCGCACACACACACATTTATTATTATTGTTGTCTTTGTCATCACCATTGTCACTGCTATTACTGTTATCACCATGGTCATTGTCAAGTTCTAAATTAGTTCTTTGAATCCCTATCTTTGACATCTTTAAAACAATGAGCAATGACTTCCTCACAACTGTAAAGGGCTTAAATAGGATGAAAATAATGTAAGTTAGCTGTGAAGGATGTTGTTTTTAAAATATATTCATAGCTGTGACACCTCTTGAACTCTGAAGGTAGAGTATGACTAATTATACTTTTATCTTTAGAAAAGATTTTTTGATCCTTGGCATGACAGTTTGACCCTTTCAAGACATTTAGGAAAAAGAAAGCTGTGCTGAGGGAATTTTGTTCATTTTTATATATAATTTAATAGATTAGGCTTTTTGAAAATAGATTAGATTTTATGAAATTATTAAGAGAACTTAAAAATTTATAAATATCTGAGAGTTACTATGCTATCAGTATCATGAATCTTTTTAATCAACCCTTTCCATAACACATTTCTTTCTAATGAAGGACATAGCCTATGATTTTCAAATAATTTTTCAAATAATTAAGAATTTGAATGGGTTTACTAAAATAACAAATTTTTCATTATTTAGTATGATTAAGTTTGGAGCATGACTTAACAAAGGTTCTGACATAAAATTATGATGAAAAGTTATTCAATAAATATAAACACTTTAAAACAGTTTTTTTAAATAGAACCTGGAGTGGCTCAATATCAGAAGGGTTATTCTAAGTTTTACTCCTATTTGCCATTTTTCCTTTAGTTGCCTAATTTCTTGATATCCTTTCCCTTGGGTTGAATTTAGATTCTTTATTTCTATTTTGGGCTTCAAAATTCTTAACCACTGCCTAATAGTATATATAAGTTGATATATCTCCAAAGTTGATTGTGATATTAGCACAGTAGTTTAAAACATTGAAGCTCTGTATAAGCAATAAAGTTCTGAGATAGGAAATCTTTATATGTGAGAATAAAGTACCAGAATATGATCAGCAACTGTTCCCAGTCACAATATAATGTTAAATGCATAAATTTAAGGTTTTTATTTCAGTAACTTATCTCAAAAAGTTTTAAACACACTAGCAATAGATCACTTCAAATATATACATTTGGACTAACAGTTTTCATACCTTAGATATACAGTACGCTATGTATAGAATCACCCTCATGTAAAATCTATATGAAAAAAATTTGATTTTCAAGCTGGCTTTTTGTTTCTGAAATATAAATAAACATTGTGTTTATTCTTAGAATTCCCTTGAAATATAGCTTGCTTATTTCCTTACTAATATCCTAACTATCCATTTATAAGCTCTTTGAGTTTTATTTCTTCACATTTGAATTTAACTGTTTGTTTTATTTACTGGAATAAAAATTAATTGAGCATGCTCTGTAGATGTGTAATGTTAGATGTGTAATGTTAGTGTGCATAAACAACAGAGCTTAGATGAGTTGAGAGAAAAACTAGGTATAAGAGGAATCAGTTGTACATAGTATGCCAGAGAGAATATTGCACTAGTGCAGGCCCATAGATGAGTTTAGAGAAAAAAGTAGGTATATGAGGAATTAGATGTAATGTGAGAAAGAGAATATTGTACTGATATGGTCATAATGTATTTAAATGATGACCATTGAAGGAAGAAGTGTGAGGCGTTCTACAGGGAAGGAAGACATAGGTGAAAGCAGATTTCAGGATGCTGAAACCTCATAAAGGAGATTACAAAGGAATGAGACTTGTGGAAAGGACTTATCTAACCCATGCAAGCATGGAAATACAAATGTAAAAATGATAATGATGATCTTGAGAATAGAAATACATTTTAAATATACATATATGTGTGTTGGTTTATAGACTCTTCTGTTAACATGTCTATTGACAAAATACAAAAAGTGAAAAACAGTCATTGGTATCCTACTTAAAGACATCTATTAATCATTTAGAAAGATATTTCTAGTATCGTGTTGTTCATTATTTTATTTAGAGTAAGTTCAGTCATAGTATAGACTGGTTTGTAATAGATAGTTGCATTTTGCTGCAACTCGATAAGGTTTTAAATGTGTATTAAAATGTATTCTACAGTGTAAGAAGAAAAAAAAAGGGAATTATTAATTTCTACTGGTATGGTGAAATACTTACTTTTACATTAGAAAGTATTTACTTACTTAAAACCTGCTCTTTTATACTTCTTTTATTACCTACGAAACCTCCAACTTGAAAGTTTAGATTGTCAACAAATAACTGTCATCATTATCATCATTGTTTTGACATCTGCGTTTCCATGCTGGCATGGGTTGTATGTGACTCTTTGAGGTGCAGGCATGGCTGTGTAGTTAGAAACTTTGTAAACATATGGTTTGGGGTTTAGGCCTACTGTGTAGTACATTGGGTCAACCAATGTCTTGTAAGTGAAATTTGGTAGACAGAAACTGTAGAAACCCATTGTATCATCACCATCAATATTGTTTTATGTCTGTTTTCCATGCTAGCATGGACTGGATAAGTTGCCATGGTCTGTGACTGGACTAGAGTGGGAGGACCACGTCTTGCTCATGTTCCATTTTCGATATGATTTCTTCCTAGTGCCAATCACCTTACAAGGTGTACGGGGTGCATTTTATTGTGGCACTGGCATTACCACTTTTCAGAATGAACTGCATCAATTTTATCGTGGCACCAACACTAGAGAGGTGGTTGTGACAACAGCAGGATGTTTAGAGGCAATGAAAGAGGGCCCCAAGCTATCCCTAGTTTTGTGTGTAGTATGGTGCAAAGAATTTTAGAGGAGGGAGAAAAGTGATTTGAATGAGAATAGGGAGAGATAGAACAGGTAGGATAGCTCAGATAGTAAAATTGTGTATGTAGCAAATTAAAGGAGGGTGGGGCTGGGGACTTAACAAGAATGTATAGGGTGGTCCTTTTGCAACAGTAGACAGGGCTTTTCTAGCATACCAAGCTGCAAATCCATAGTCATATTTTTTATACAACTGACATTCTCCATTCTTACATGTATGTGTGCGAGTGTATATGTCTATATACTTGATGCATACATGTGTGTATATATATATATATATACACACACACACACACACATATATTTATTGATAAGTAGGAAAGAGAACAAGACTGATTCCATCAGGGAAATATCCATGCTCGATATGTAGAAAAAGAGTTGGCATAAACTCTAGAATGTACACACTGCAGATCTTGGGTTCACAAGATGTGCAGTGGGATAGCAGGCAAACGAACAGGAAAGGAAAAATTTGTATGTAGTAGATGTTCATGGAAAATTGATAGAAGTGTCAGTGATAGGCACATTTTCAAATGCAGGTAGGATCTATAGAGGTGGTTGATAGCTTCCGATATCTAAGTGATCAGATTAGCAAGGGAGGAGGATGCTCCAAGGCCATAGTATCTAGAATTGGAACAGAATGGAAGAAGTTTAGGGAGCTGCTTCCTCTGTTGACAATGAAAGGTTTCTCCCTGCGAATGAAAGGTCGGTTTTATGATGCCTGTGTGATATGCGCAATGCTGCATGGTAGTGAGACAACAGCTGTGGAGGATATGCGAAGGCTGGAGAGAAATGAAGTGAGCATGCTCCAATAGATGTGCAATGTCTGTATGAATGACCAAGCATGGACGAGTTAAGAGAGAACTGTGTATAAGAGGAATAAACTGTAGTGTGCAGGAGAGAAGACTGTTGGTATGGCCATGTGATGCACAACGATGATGACTGCTGGGTGAAGAAGTGCCAGGTAATCCCAGTGGAAGGAAGTCACAGTCATATATATATCATCATCATCAGGTTTAGCGTCCGTGTTCCACGCTTGCATGGGTTTGGACGGGGGTTTTCCCACTTGAGGCAAGAGTGGTTGTCTTGCTCGCATAGGACTGTCTGGCGGGTTTTCTACAGTTGGATGCCCTTCCTAACACCAACCACATTTACAGTGTGGGCTGGGAGGTTTTTACCGTGTTGCCTACACGGCCACATTACAGCGTGGACTGTCTGGCGGGTTTTCTACAGCTGGATACCCTTCCTAACACCAACCACATTTACAGTGTGGGGCTGGGAGGTTTTTACCGTGTTGCCTACACGGCCACATTTACAGCGTGGACTGTGTGTTTTTTTGTCGTGACACCTACACGATCTCATTTGTTTTGGCCTGGATGTTGTGGGACCAACATAACTTTACATTGAAAGGGGCGGTGTGGATGGGGTGGAGGTGGTGGGACGGGGGGGGGGGTGTTTTGATAGAGATGCCTACTGACTGTAGTAGGTTTTTACTTTGTATTTAGGTAAGGCGGGTCTTCTCTATTACTGAGTACCGCCAAAGGTCTTGGTCCAGTGACATTGTCTTGGAGAGGTGTAAGCCTGTGAGGTCGGAATTTATCAGCTCGTCCCATGTTTTTCTGGGTCTGCCTACCCCGTGGCTACCGTCTATCTTTATTGCCCTGCACTTTGTTATACAGCTGTCGTCTTTCATGCGCATCACGTGACCGTACCAACGTAGCCTTCTCTCGAGTAAACAACATCTGATCCCTCTTATTTCTAATTTTTTCCTTAGTTCGTTTATGCTTTGCCGTTCACGTATATTACTATTGCACATCCAGCGGAGCATGCAAGCTTCGTTCCTCTCTAGTCGGCGTATATCCTCTGCACACAATGCCCAGGTCTCACTGCCATGCAGCATTGCTGTTCGTATGCAGGCATCGTATAACCTGCCTTTCATTTTTAGGGAGAACCCTCTAGCGGCTAATAGTGGTATAAGCTCTCTGATAATGGAACGAGGGGACTCTGTCGAAGGCTTTCTCCAAGTCGACAAAAGCTAAGTAGAGGGGTTTACCTTTAGCTAGGTACTTATCCTGTAGTTGTCGTACAATGAAAAGAGCGTCTGTGGTACTTTTGCCTGACACAAATCCGAACTGCATTTCATCTAGATCAATTCTCTCTCTGATTAGTTGCGCTATTACTTTTTCCGTGACCTTCATGACCTGGTCGATTAATTTAATGCCTCTATAGTTACTCCTATCTAGGGCATCTCCTTTGCCCTTATAGCAGTTAACGATGATGCTGCTACGCCAGTCCTTCGGAACAACCCCATTCTGTACGACTTGGTTAACTATCCGGGTGACCATGGTGTGTCCCACCGAACCAGATGCCTTCAGCATCTCAGCAACTATTTCCGAAGGACCAGCCGCCTTACCCGTCTTCATATCTTTGATTGCCTTGCTTATTGTACTACCCTGGACTAACACTGCTGGTCCCTCTATTGGGTCGATGTGGGGGAGACTGTCTTTCTCCCATTTGTTCTCCTAATTTAGAAGCCTTTCGTAGTGACACTTCCAAGCTACCTTCTTATCAGCGTCGGTGATGGCAAGTATGCCATCATCGTTAAGTACACACTTCTCCCCGACAATATCACGGTTTTCCTTGACACATTGCCTGGCAATCCTGAACACCTCACGTTTTTGGTCCTCACGTTGTAGAACATGCTTGAACTTTCTTTCCTCTGCTTCCCTTCTTGCGAAGTACACTTGTCTCCTAGCTTCCCTCCTGGCCACCTGATAGTCTGCTCTACTTCCCCCATCCTGCCATGCTTTCCAAGCCTGCTTTTTGGCCTTAATTGACTCCTCCACCTTACTGTTCCACCACCATGTTACTCTCCTCCTACCTACAGGCCTGCTCCAGCCACAGACTTCGTCTGCCGCCGTCAGCAGGTTTGCTCTCAGGAATTCCCACTGTTCCTCTATATTATACGACTCTAATTGCTCTTCCTTACTGTCGAAAGCGTCAAGTAATATGCTTTGAAATTTATTTCTGGCTATGGGGTCCTTTAGCTTCCATATTTTTCTCCTGAGGATAGTCCTCTTCCGCTGTCTAGTACGTCTCGTCCTGACTATGAGGTCGCTAATTATCAGTCTATGTTGGGAGGTGAATTCTTCATGGGGAGGGATTTAGTGTTAACAACAGACACTCTGTCACGTCTTCTGGTAAGGATATAATCTACCTGGCTTGTGTGTTCCCCCGATCTATAGGTGATCAAGTGATTGTCTCGTTTTTTGAAGTTAGTGTTACAGATAGTTAAGTTATTTGCGTCGCAGAATTCCAGGATTCTGGAGCCTTCCTCATTTCTAGTACCGAACCCATAGCCTCCATGGATTCCGTCATAGCCGTCACAATGTTGTCCAACGTGACCATTTAGGTCGCCTGCAATAACTATATAGTCACTGTCGGTTATTTGGGAGGTAGCGAGCATCAGTGTCTCGTAGAATCTGTCTTTTATAGCACCGGGCAGTCCGGATTGTGGTGCGTACGCAGATATTACTGTTACCGTAGTTTTATTGAGGACAAGTCTTATTTTAATTATTCTGTCGTTCACTCTATTTACGTCTATTATCTTATCTGCCCACTTTTCTGCTACCATGATTCCTACCCCACCCAACCCATTGTCATTTCCCACCCAGAAAAGCTTATAGCATCGTTCTTTACCCACGATGAATCTAGCCGACCCTCCCCTCCACCTGGTCTCTTGAATACAACAAACATCGACCTCCTTACGTTCAAGCATTTCTACAACCTCGTTAGAGCGACCCTGTAAGGTGCCTACATTCATGGTACCAACTCTGAAGTTTTGGATTGCGTTTGGAGGGTGGGAGCGGTGGGGCGCGGGGGGGGGGGGTTATGTTAGCCATCCTGGGCCGAAACAAGGCGGAGTGCTTGCATTCTCGTCCACGAGGTGAATTTGTCTTTATCTTTGGCATTGTCGCTGAGCGTCCACATTTTTCTCTCTTCAACTCTCCAGAATTCCGTAGTCCATCCAGCATATCGAAAAGCAACCAGTTAAGCGATAGTATGGGCCTCTGACTTATGATTGGTCTACGTAATAATGGTGGTGCGTGGGGGTGGGTGGGAGGGACGATGGGTTGTTAGCGAGAATGTAAGGTTTAAGATAAGATCGCCGTATTTTGGGCATAATTTAACAATAAACGAAAATACAAGATTTGTTTTGTTTAAGAAAATACGATAGAGAAAATGCGGTGATAGGGAAAATATGATATAGAATGGTTTAAGATAAGATCGCCGTATTTTGGGCATAATTTAACAATAAACGAAAATACAAGATTTGTTTTGTTTAAGAAATATATATATATATATGTTTATATATGACCGTGTCTGTGCCAGTGTTTGTTTGTGACTGTGTTTTGTATTTATGTCCCATAACTTAATTGTTTGGCAAAAAGAAATTGACAGAATTAATACCAGACTTGAAAAAATAAAAGGCGCTGCGCTCGATATAATCAACTAAATCCCCTGAAAGCAGTGCCCCAACATGGCCACAGTCTAGTGACTGAAACCAGTAAAGAAAAAAAAATTATGACTAGGTACTACTCTTGATACTAACTCTTTTAGTTATCTCTTATGCAACGTGGGAATACTGTTTACGGCTAGTAAACAAAGTCAAATGTTTTATTCATATGCATTTACATAAACAACGGCAACCATGTTCAAAATATATTTTTTAAATGTTAGTTATTTAGAGAAGAAAGAGCAGCACTATTACCTATGACTCTTTCTTAGGCTTCGGAGGCTGATGGGAGGAAGTTATCCTCTGAAGAATCCTGGTATGAGTGCTTGAAATATAGAAGACTTGCATGACCATAGGCACACCCCTTTCTCCAAACTATTAAAAATATAAACAAAAGATAGACTTTGTTTTTATAATACTGTATGTCCTCCTCTGATGCACAAGCTGAGGCAAGGTGTTCTTATGGAAGATCAGTAGTCATCTAATGCCACAGATGTTGTCCAAGGGAAAGCTTGGTACCAGTGACATCGCAACTCATTTTTTCAGCTGAGTGAGCTGATGCAATGTGAAATAAAGCTCAAGAACACAACAGAAATCAAACTCCCAACCTCACAATTGTGAGCCAAATGTTCTAACCACTAATCCACATGCCTTGACATTTTTATTATTAATAAATATTGATTTTATGTCCCAAATGCAAAGTATGGGTGCATAAAAGATGTAGTGGGATCACAGGTAAGCTATCTAAGAACGTAGATTTTATATGTGACCAGTGCTCAGGTGCAATAAGTAGCAAGTGCCCACAGGATACTAGCTCCTTCTATTGCCCAGATGGCTCTATAGAAATAGTGGACAGCTTCCGTTACCCGGGTGACAAAATCAGCAGTGGTTGAGGGTGCTCAGGAAGTATAGTAGCCAGAGTCAGAACGGGATGGAAAAAGTTCAGAGAGCTTATACCACTATTGACCACTAAAGGTTACTCTCTAAAAATGAAAGGCAGACTGTATGATACCTGCATACGAACAGCTATGTTACATGGCAGTGACACATGGGCATTGTGTGCAGAGGATCTGCGCAGACAGGAGAGGAACGAAGCATGCATGCTCCGCTGGATGTGTAATAGTAATATATGTGAACAGCAAAGCATAAATGAACTAAGTGAGAAATTAGGTATAAGAGGGATCAGATGCTGTTTACTCGAGAGAAGACTACGTTGGTATGGTCACGTGATGCGCATGAAAGACAACAGCTGTATAAAAAAGTGCAGGGCGATCAAAATTGACGGAAGTTAAGGAGTAGACAGACCCAGAAAAACCTGGGACAATTTGATAAATTCCGACCTCACACACTTGCACCTCTCTAAGACAATGTCACTGGATCGAGATCTTTGGCGCTACACAGTAATACAGTACAAAGCGAAACCTAACAGTCAGTAGGCACCTCTTAATCAAATATACACCCCCATCCCACTCCCCCAACTCCCCCACCCCCATCAACACCACCCCTTTCTATGTAAAGTTATGTTGGTACTACAACATCCAGTCCTAAATAAATGAGGTCGTGTAGGTGTCACGACAAAAAAACACACAGTTCACGCTGTAATGTGGCCATGTAGGTAACACGGTAAAAATCTCCCAGTCCACACTGTAAATCTGGTTGGTGTTAGGAAGGGCATCCAGCCGTAGAAAACCTGCTAGACAGTCCTATACGAGCGAGACGACCAATCTTGCCTCAAGTGGGACAATTCCCGTCTAAATCCATGCTAGCGTGGAAGATAGACGTAAAACGATGATGATGATGATTGGTTCATGTTTAAACGATTAGATAATCTATTCAAATTAAATATTTGAAGTGTGGAGTTAGAAAAAATATAGTGGTCAGGTTGACTAGAGTTGACCTGTGGCTAAACAATAACAACAATTTCTCTAATAGGCAACTAATTTTCTAATGACTTTGTTCTGATCTGGTGAATCGTATATCTATTGTATTTTTTTTTTATTGACATTTCATTTTCCACCATCTCTTTTTTATTTTATGGTAATTATCATATAATGGAAAAGCAAATTTGTAAAATTGTTTTGTTTACCAGTTCAAACTGCTTTATTTCACATACATTGTTAAACTATTTGAGAAAGGCAGGAGCATTTCAACTTTTCATATCCCATCTCTATATATTTTAGCTCTTTTTTCCTGATCATATTTTAAATGAAATACTCTGCCTCTGTGTTTAAATTAGTTTTGAAAATAAGAATATATAAGCATGACTTTTTTGTTAAGCTAGTGTTTGTTAGATAAATAAACAACAAACTTAAATAAAATATTGATGGGAAGCTTTAATTTAAATATGAACACTTTGACATAATTTTTGTATGATAGATTCAGGGTGGTCTCAGGCAGGTTGGTATCAACAGAGTTAACATTTTGAACATACCAGCCCAGTATTCCAGGCCTGAGATTATTGACTGTTTCCTACCAGCTTAACATTCTGTTCTGCAGTGCACTACTGTATACAGCTGTTATTTACCCCACTTATTGCACATACCAGCTATTATTTTACATTGTTGGTTTAGCCAGAGGTCTTCAGTAAGGCACTGCTGTGATTTTTGTTTAAATTTGTTCATTTATCTTTTTTCCAGTTTAATTGATAACTCAGTGATATTTGTATGATCACCCAAGTTTGAGGACCACACATGTGGTAGGGGATCAAAGTTCAAAGGGTTAGGGCTTCATACCTACATATGAAACTCCTCTTATTTCCCTATACAGTGTATATAAGCTGTATGCTGCTGTTCTGTATATCATAGTTATCTTATCAGCTGTATAGTGCTATTATTATCATTATTTTTTGCTATATATGTAAGGACACTGGACATAGTGGTTTTGATTGTATTTTTTTAAACAATGTTTTTGTTTGGAAAGCTTTTCTGAGTATAATTAAGAATTATACATTAAAACTTGTCAAAAAAGGTGACTTGCTGAAGATAGTATTAATGATACCATAGCATGCCAATATACCCCTCTCTAATGGTTTATGTGTGTCCGACTGATATGGAAACATTTATGAAATAAAACACTTCTTTCTAAAAAGGTTTTGTTATTTTCTTTTTAATGTGATGTAGGTGTCATAATAGAAATGATAATGGCTATAATGGTGGCAAGGTCAGCAGTGATATAGATATATAGTATAATGTATTCATAGATTAACAAGTAGTAGAATGTCTCTCTCCCCTGCCAAACCTATTTCATAAACCTATCCATCTTTTCTTTTCTTTTCATTTTTTTAATTTTTTTTACTTACTTTCAATAACAATGTAATTAATTTCTATTTTATATATAAACTTAGAAGTAAAGTATTTGTTTCAGTTATTCTCAAGGAAGCAAGATATTGTGTTTTGCGTGTCTATGTAATTGCAACCATCTGCTTCAAAAAAAAAAAAAGTCTGAATCTTTAGGAACAAAAGTTATCATTAATAGCTCTATCATTTAAGAAATTATTCTGAAGGAGTAATGGCCTTTTTAGTTTGGAATATTTTTCTTTTGCTGATAGTATTATGATGCTATCTACCGCTCTGTAGGTTTTTCAAATTTATCTTTGGCTCTGTTTTCTATGGGCCATGATGAAAAGAAAATAATCTGCGTTGAAGATGTATTTTGTCTTTTTTCTTTTGTTTATTTTTGCATGTGCCTTTCTTTATCAGTTTCTGTGAACATCTCTAGCAGTCAATGTAATGTTACAGATACTGTCCTAGAACACCCATGTTGCAAAGAAGAATATTAAGGGCTTATGTTTTGATAAAATAGCTTACTGAAATTTTACTTGCTTAACCTGATGAAAAGTATAATACATATGGGATAGTTGTACTTCAAAAATGACTAACCAGACATTGTTAGCCCATCTTTTACTATTATTTTTTATGCTGAAGTTTTAAATGGCCTTCAATAGGAAGAAATGTAGTAAAAAATATATATCAGAGAGAAATTACTCAGGGACATCACCTGCAGGAATATCAATAATTATGTTACTGTTAATATATAGAATGCATTGCATATAAAATACCTATTGTATCATCATATTTGTTTAACGTCTATTTTCCATGCTATCATGGGTTAGACGAATTTGTCCCAAGTTGGAGCAGGTGACTGTGTCCTGCGCTCATATAGAACTGTTTCTAGCTGGTTTTCTACAGCTGAATGCTCTTCATAATGCCAACCATATTTACAGTGTGTGCTGGGTGCTTTTTGCCATGTTTCCTACAGGACCACTTTACAGTGTGGGCTGAGTGATACCTACACGTATATATATGATGATGATGATATACTTGTGTATAAGTTACATGCTGCTTCTTCACTTCGTATTTTCATGGATAAAGGAGTGACTTATATATGAGTATTCTTTTCCTAGTTTCAGTCATTAGACTGCAACCATACTGGAACACTGTGTTAAAGGGATATATTTGAGCATATTGACCCCAGTATTTATTTCTTTGAGGTGTGGTACTTATTTCATTGATCTCTTTTTATAAAACCATTAAATTACAGGACAAAAACATAAGCATAGATTCTAAACAAAGACACACAAACATATTCAATAGGTTTCTGCAGCTTCTGTCTATCAAATTTTACTTACAAAGCATTGTTGACTCAAGGCTATAAATAGAAGATTCTTGCTCAAGGTGCCATGCACTGTGACTGAGCGTGAAACCACATGGTTGCATAGCAAACTCTTAAACCACATAGCCAAAAATAATTATAGGTGAAGAAAAAACAATATTAGCTTAATAACTAAATATTATTTCAATAATTTCAACAAGTATACATGAAAACTCTGAACATGTTTCAGTCTTAATAGACCTCTTCAGAATTCATTGTACTAGCTGCAGTAGTGATGATAGAATCATTAAGTAGGTGTATAATATTGTATACAAGTAAAAGTGAAGATCTAAGAAAAGAAAAGAAAAAGCACAAGGAAATTACTCAGTGTTTCCATCTGCATGAAAAACAATAGTTAAGTTAGTGTTAACATATTCGATATAGAGAGCAGCAAAAAACCTATTGAGAGTAATTTCTCATAATGATTATATTTTTAAAATATTCTAGTATTTATGTTGACTGGTTTAGGCAGGAATGTTATAATACAATTGCTTAGTGATTCTATTATTACTACAATGGCAAGCATAGATTAGTCTAGGCCTCTCTGACGAGTTATAGGACTAAATCATACCCAGAGTTGTCTCCCATACTTGCCAGAATTATTAAAATAGTATTAGTCAGTAACCATAAGCTTTTTTTTTTCTTACCACATAATTACTTTTAATTAGCTATTTAATGCTTATAGCATTAAATATGTTGACAGCAATGTTATTATTTGTGAAGCAGCATGACCTAGTTGTTAGGGTATAGGGCTCACAATTGTAAGGGTGTGGGTCTTATTACCAGACTGGGCAGCAGTGACCTTGAACAAGACCCTTCATTTCACATTGCTCCACACTACTATTCGGCTGAAAAAATAAGAATGAGCTGTAGCTAGAAGTCAACCCTATGACAGACTGGTATCTTGTCTATGGGGGAGGTTTGTACTCTAGTCATTGAATACCAATGAATCTGAGATAAGCGACTATCTGATGAGCCTCTGGGCTTGAGACAGACTTTAACTTAATCTTTACTATGGGACACAGGCATGTTTTATTAAACTAAAGAGAAAAAGTGATAAAATCTGTACTATATAGATGGCAATAAGGAAACGGAAAAGAAAGAGAAAAAAATTAAGCAATGAAAGAAAAGGAAAGGGGGAGGGAATGACATACTCTGCACCCCAATCTAAGTGGTATGTTTCAGCTGTGCCCCACGAAAAAAATGACAAAAGCATTGCTACAGAGAATGGCCAGCAACACACGCTGCAACAGCCACTCTACCGAAGAGCTCCTTCCTGAGGCAGATTGCTGTCTTTCCCCATACATGTGTGCGTATATATATATATATATAGAGAGAGAAATATAAATATATATATAAATAGAAATATATAAATAAATATATATATAAATATATATAAATATATATATAAATATAAGTATATATATATATATAAATATATAGAATTCACAAGAATCAAAGCTATGTTCAAAGCATTTATTCACTTACAATTGTTTCATCCAAATCTAGGCTTGGAGATTCGGAGCATTTTTCAATGTTTGTACATATAATTGACCTCCTATCCAACGCAAGAGACATACAGATACATATATATATATTGATGTACAGTGGAGTGACATATATTATACTATACTATATTTGTACAGCAGTTCAAATTCAAAATCAAAATTAAAATTAAAATACATTCGGCAGATAACACAGATAATGCAAGAGGATAGTTTGATAGTCAGATCTAGTAGGTAGTGTATGCGTTAGTTACACATGGAGCATGCAAGTGTGTCTCATTTATATACGATTATTGTGTGGCAAGGTGTTACATGTAATGCAAGGACTTTAAGCGGGTAAGCAAGAGTATTTTAATTTTAAATATTTATATACATATATATATATATATAAATATTTATATATATAGATATATATTTATATATATATATATATATTTATATATATATAAATGTAAGTATGTATGTATACGTACATACATATATGTATACAGACGTTCAGTAGCATGTATATGATGATGATACATACAGGCACACATACATATATGCACGTATCAGTTTACCGAACATTTATTATAATGCTCGGTTTGTTCGTTTGTAAACAAACAAACAGCCTGATTTACGCTGTACAGTGTTCAGGCAACCACGTCACCTTTTTGTTCAACACTGACACAGGAACGATGTACTAGTTTCAAGCGTGTTAGCTATCGTCAGCACCGTATACCTTTCTGCCAGATGGTTGAACGTTCGAAAGTATATACTTTCCTTGTGAAAATTAACGGCTGAGCAGCCTAATTTGCATATCAAGTGAGTTCAGTCGGCCAGGCGCACCGAAAACGATAAATGGAATAGAATGAAACAAAATTTCATTTCTCACTCTTAGTACGGCACTTACTTAAATGTAAGTATGTATGTATACGTACATATATATATGTTTGTTTACAAACGCTTGTTTACATATATATATTTATATATATATATTTATATATATATATTTATATATATATATTGTTATACTTTGGGAGGGTCATGTTGCCAATAAGAAACACACGCACCAGTTGCTTTCACTTCAATTTATTATATATTTATAAATTTATAAATTTACAAATTTACAAACTTATAAATTTCTGGTTGGTTGGTTGGTTGGTTCCACAACCAGATAGTTGTTTATATATAGTCATAGTCCTTTCGTCACACACTCTGTGACCTCTTCAGTGACTGGGGATTCCTTTCTTTGTTTCTGTGCCTTTCCTTTCTTCTATCCTACGCCATTTTGTTTCTGTGTGTGTGTTGTGTGCTCAGTTTGCGCATGCGCCACATCCGGGTGTCTGTGTGTGTTTGTGTTCATTTATCTATTTGTTTATTTGTTTATTTATTTATTTATTTATTTATTGTCGGTTGGTTGTTTGTTCTATGTGTGTGTGTGTTTTCATTTTGTCCTGTGTGTGTTTTCATTTTGTCCTTAATTGTAAGTTGTTTGTTCTATGTGTGTGTGTGTTTTCATTTTGTCCTTAATTGTAAGTTGTGATGTTGCTGTTCCACTCATATTTTCTATTTAATTTTGGTTTTAATTCTTTTATGCTTACTGCCTCTGTACTTTGCCTAAACATTGCGTCTTTTCTGTGTGTGGATTCTATTTTTATTTCTATGTTCTCTAATCTACCCCTGTGTATAGATAAGAAATGTATAACCTGTAAAATAAGCCCCCATATTAACTGTAAAACTAGAAATGTAGTGTATACCATAAGATGTACTGAAGGACAATGTAGAAACAAAAATATAGTGTACATAGGTGAGACAGCTCGTAGTATAGGGGAACGAATAAATGAACACTGGCGAGACCTCCAAGATAATAAAGAATCATCTGTGCTTTACCAACATGCTAAGATAGAACACAGGGGTAGATTAGAGAACATAGAAATAAAAATAGAATCCACACACAGAAAAGACGCAATGTTTAGGCAAATTACAGAGGCAAATTGTATAAATAGGACTCGCGTGCATGCCTCACGTGTGACTGTTGCATACACTGTCTACTCCAAACTTTCCTCTTGCTTTATCTTCATAAACTGCCAATGTTTTATTTTAATTTTAATTTTAATATTAATTTTAACTTTAATTTTGTCCTTTAATATGACTGTAATCTTTGTATGTAAATTACCATGCTGTATTATTATAATGGATGTCAACCCACTGTGAGTCAATATATACATATGTTTCTATATGTCTCTTGTGTTGAAAAGGAGGTCAAGTATGTAAAAAATCACTGAATAATTGTTTGGAAGAAACAATTGTAAGCAAATAAATGATTTAAACAGAACTTTGATTCATGTAATTTCTATATATATATATATATAAATATTTATACATATATATAAATATTTCTATATATATATATATATAAATATTTATACATATATATATATATATATAAATATTTATACATATATATAAATATTTATATATATATATATAAATATTTATATATATATATATGATGATGACGATGATATATATATATATAAATATATATATATATATCATTTCATTTTACGTCCGCTTTTTCCCTGCTTGCAAGGGTGGGACGGGAACTGATTCTGGCTTGATTTCTACAGCTGGATGCCCTTCCTAACACCAACCTCATTTACAGTGAGTGCTGGGTGCTTTTTTGCCGTGGCACCTGCACGACCACTTTGCAGTGGAATGATATGGACTCCACTCCCTATCATCTCATTTCTACAGCTGAGTAAACTGGAGCAATGTGAAATAAAGTGTCTTGCTCAAGGAAACAACACATCACCCGGTCTGAGAATTGAACTCACAACCTTTCGATTGCAAGGCCAATGCTGTAACCAAAGCCATGTGCCTCATATATATATATATATATATATATATATATAACCAAGTCGTACAGAATGGGGTTGTTCCGAAGGACTGGCATAGCAGCATCATCGTTAACTGTTATAAGGGTAAAGGAGACGCCCTAGATAGGAGTAACTATAGAGGCATTAAATTAATCGACCAGGTCATGAAGGTCACGGAAAAAGTAATAGCGCAACTAATCAGAGAGAGAATTGACCTAGATGAAATGCAGTTCGGGTTTGTGTCAGGCAAAAGCACCACAGACGCCCTTTTCATAGTACGACAACTACAGGAGAAGTACCTAGCTAAAGGTAGACCCCTCTACTTAGCTTTTGTCGACCTGGAGAAAGCCTTCGACAGAGTCCCCCGCTCCATTATCTGGTGGGCTCTTAGAAAACTAGGCGTTGACGAATGGCTTGTGAGGGCTATACAAGCCATGTATAAAGAAACAGTCAGCAAGGTTAGAATTAACAACGAATATAGTGAAGAGTTTAGTGTAAAAGTTGGCGTCCATCAGGGCTCTGTTCTCAGCCCCCTACTATTTATTATTGCCCTTCAGGCTATAACAGAGGAGTTCAAGACAGGCTGCCCATGGGAACTCCTATACGCAGACGACCTGACACTCATAGCGGAATCAATGGCCGAGCTAGAGAAGAAATTCCAAACATGGAAGCACGGCCTAGAGTCAAAAGGACTTAAAATTAACCTGGCTAAGACCAAAGTTCTAGTTTGTAGGAAAGAAAACAAGGCGGCGGTCCCTTCTGGGAAATGGTCGTGCTCGGTGTGTAGGAAAGGCGTAGGTAGAAACTCCATTTTATGTCCTAAATGCAAAGTATAGGTGCATAAAAGATGTAGTGGGATCACAGGTAAGCTAACTAAGAACATAGATTTTACATGTGGCCGGTGTTCTGGTGCAATAAGTAGCAGCAAGTGCCCACAAAATACTAGCTCTTTCAATTGCGCAGAGGGTTCTATAGAAATAGTGGACAGCTTCCGTTACCTGGGCGATAAAATCAGCAGTGGGGGAAGGTACTCTGAAAGTACTGTAGCTAGAGTCAGAACTGGTTGGAAAAAGTTCAGAGAGCTTATACCACTATTAGCTGCTAAAGGGTTCTCCCTAAAAATGAAAGGCAGGTTGTACGATGCCTGCATACGAACAGCAATGTTGCATGGTAGTGAGACCTGGGCATTGTGTGCAGAGGATATACGCAGACTAGAGAGGAACGAAGCTTGCATGCTCCGCTGGATGTGTAACAGTAATATACGTGAACGGCAAAGCATAAACGAACTAAGGAAAAAATTAGAGATAAGAGGGATCAGATGTTGTTTACTCGAGAGAAGGCTGCGTTGGTATGGACACGTGATGCGCATGAAAGTCGATAGCTGTATAACAAAGTGCAGGGCAATAAAGATAGACGGTAGCCACGGAATAGGCAGACCTAGAAAAACATGGGATGAGCTGATAAACTCCGACCTCACACACTTCCACCTCTCCAAGACAATGTCACTGGACCGAGACCTTTGGCGGTACTCAGTAACAGAGAAGACCCGCCTTGCCAGTAGGCATCTCTAACAAAATACACCCCGTCCCGCCACCACCCCCACCCCATCCACACCACCCCGTTCTATGTAAAGTTATGTTGGTGCCGCGCCATCCAGGCCGAAACAAATGAGATCGTGTAGGTGTCACGACAAAAAAACACACAGTCCACGCTGTAATGTGGCCGTGTAGGCAACACGGTAAAAACCTCCCAGACCCACACTGTAAATGTGGTTGGTGTTAGGAAGGGCATCCAACTGTAGAAAACCTGCCAGACAGTCCTATGCGAGCAATCACTCTTGCCTCAAGTGGGACTACCCCTGTCCAAACCCATGCAAGCGTGGAACACGGACGTTAAACGTTGATGATGATGATGATGATGATGATGATGATATATATATATATATATATATATATATATAAATATATAAATATTTATACATATCATCATCATCATCATTTTACGTCCGCTTTTCCCTGCTTGCAAGGGTGGGACGGGTCTTATTCAGCACATCATCTCTCCATTCGTCACGGTCCCTCGTCATCTCCACCGTGAGCTTCAATGATCTGAGGTCTGTTCTCACCACCTCCGCCCATGTTTTTCGTGGTCTACCTCTACCACGTCTTCCTTCAACTGGCAATTCCTGGCACTTCTTCACCCATCGGTCATCCTCCATGCGCATCACATGTCCGTACCACTTCAGTCTCCTCTCCCGTACACTACATTCTATCCCTCTCAGACACAGTTTCTCTCTCAACACATTTATGCTGGGTCGTTCACGCACATTTACATTGCACATCCAACGGAGCATGCTTGCCTCATTTCTCTCCAGCCGTCGCATATCCTCTGCAGTTGCTACCCATGTCTCACTACCATGCAGCATCACGCTCCTCACACAGGCATCATACAACCGGCCTTTTGTACGCAGGGAGAAACCCTTCTTCGTCAACAGAGGAAGCAGCTCCCTAAACTTCTTCCAACCCGTCCTTATTCTAGATACTATGGCCTCGGAACACTTCCTAGGTACCGGAAGCTATCCACACTTCTATAGCGCCCTCTTGCATTTGAAAAATGTGTCTATCAGTGCGACTTCTACTGTCTAATTTCCCTGTACATCTACTGCATACATATTTCTCCCTACCTGTTAGTTAGCCTGCTATCCCACTACATCTCTTGTGTACCCAGGATCTGCATTGTGTGCATTTTATAGAATTTATGCCAGTTCCTTTTCTGCATATCGAACATGGCCATTTCCCTGACGGAATCATATATATAAATATTTATACATATATATATATATATCAATATTGTTATACTTTGGGAGGGTCATTTTGCCAATAAGAAACACACGCACCAGTTGCTTTCACTTCAATTTATTATATATTTATAAATTTATAAATTTACAAATCTACAAACTTATAAATTTCTGGTTGGTTGGTTGGTTCCACAACCAGATAGTTGTTTATATATAGTCATAGTCCTTTCGTCACACACTCTGTGTGCTCTTCAGTGACTGGGGATTCCTTTCTTTGTTTCTGTGCCTTTCCTTTCTTCTATCCTACGCCATTTTGTTTCTGTGTGTGTGCTCAGTTTGCGCATGCGCCACATCCGGGTGTCTGTGTTATTGGCAACATGACCCTCCCAAAGTATAACAATATCGGTTTCAACACACGATTTCAGATAAAGAATCTTGCTAAACAAATTCAGAAACGAAATATATATAAATATATATATATATATATATAAATATATATATATATATAAATATATATATATATATATAAATATATATAATATAAGATCAAAAGATGGTTAAAGGAGTTCCATGTATTTTATTATGCGCATTTCAAAAACAAACATCATCATGCAATAATATTTGTGTTTTCATCAGATAAAACAGGAGAACATGATATGAAGGCTAAAAAACACTTGTGGATAGTGCAGTTTTAAATCAACATATGAAAAGTGGTTTTAGATTGATGTGTGATATTGGGAAAAATATTTTATTTAGAGAGGGGGGGGGTGGAAAGGATGAAAAAGGGAAGGAGATGAGAGGGAGAGATGGGTGATAGAGAGAAAGAGATAGTTTTTATAACTGAGAGGAGATATATTGTTTTACATAGAGAGGTTGAAAACCGTTGGAAGATAATGTATAAATTAAAAATAAAAAAAAAATTTTGAAAATTAACGAAGGGAGGATATGTGCGAGGAAAAAATATTTTATTTAGGGAGGGGGGTGGTGGAAAGGATGAAAAAAGGGGGAGGAGATGAGAGTGAAGGTGGAGAGGGAGAGATGGGTGATAGAGAGAAAGAGATAGTTTTTATAACTGAGAAAAAGATATATAGTTTTACATAGAGAGGTTGGGAACCATTGGAAGATAATGTATAAATTAAAGGAATTTGAAAATTAACGAAGGGAATTTATGTATGAAGATAGAGAGAAAAAATAATAATTGTGGATGAATATTCTAACGTCAAAAAAAGAAATGTATGTTGATAAGATATTGTGGCAATTTCAAAATTAACGAAGAGAAAAATTATTAAGGTTTGTGTGTAGAAGGATTTGAGAAAAATAATGTGGAGTTAAAGTTTGTATATTGAAGGAATTGATAATATATGCGAATAAAGAGTTAATATGTATTAATAATGAGTTCGTTGATGGGGAGAAAAAAATAATAAATTAAGGATGAAATTGAGATTAAAAAGATTTATGATAGAGAGAAAAAATAATAATGATTGCGGATGAATATTCTAACGTCAAAACAACAAATGTATATGTTATGATTTTACAAGGTGGAGATAGAATGAGGGTAATGAGTAAACAAGTATTATAGAGTGTATAATGCCCTTTAAAGTAAGGTAGATGGGTATATTTTAAAGAGGTGTATGTATATGTGCCTTTGAGAAAAGATTCTAAATTGATAAAGAATTGAATATTAACTGTATACTTTGTGAAAAGTTCTATGGAATTTATGCAGGCAGATAGAAAACAAATATGTACGTCTATTTATTATAGAATCTAGGTTAGAGATAATGGTAAATTTTTCATTTAGGCAGAGATTACAGATTTTAGATAGATAGCTGTTCAAGTATGAGGATGCAGAAGAAATCTTCTTCCAAAAGATGGTATATTTAATGTTTTTGTCTTTTAAGGACCATATGAGTTCTGAGAGAGCAGTGTTGGTTCTTTTAAGTTTGTATTTGAAAGATGAATGATGATTATAGAGACGAGCTTTAAAAGAGGTGGAAGTGGAGCCAAAATAGGTGAAGGAATTGGTGCTAGTTATAATTTTACATTCATAAATTAAGTTTTTATCGAGACAATGGTTGTTGAGAGGACATTTATTTTTAATGCGGCAGTTGCAATTAGAGAGATTATTAATGAGTGACCTAGTGTTATCTATAGAAGGAATTGGATTGGAGAAGTTGTTTGCGATAGGAATAATAGGAATAATAGTTTCTTGATTTAGAGTTGGATTATGAACATTTAGCGAAGTTGTGTTTGACGTATTTGGGTTTAGAGAAGTTAGCCTAGGGTTTACAATGACGTCGGGAGTACTATTACTGTTATTATGAAATTCAATATTGGAAGGAAGAGATTTAGTATTTTATTGTTGTGTTTAGAGATGATGTTGGAAATATTGGAGGATGTAGAATGCGAAAATTTGATGGTGTGTTTGTTAAATATTTTACTATAGATATGTGAGGGAGGGAAGCATTTATTTAAGGCACTAAAAAATAATTTAGGAATATTGTTATTAATAGAGATGGAGAAAGGAGCATTATACCAGATTATGTTTTTGTATCTAGGTCTTTTATTAAAATTATTGGAATGGTCATGATTAATTATTCTACTGTAAGTTTTTCTAGAATTTGTTTCTTTACTATATTTGATTTTATCTGGATAGCCGGCTTTAGAAAGTGCGTTATTATAGTAATTGGCGTTAGCATCAAAGATGTTTTTATTAGAAGATATGTTAGATATTCTTTTTCCAATATTATTAACTATAGCATTCTTGATATTGGTAGGATGGTTAGATTTAAAGTTAACATAATTTAGGTTCTCATTGTTTTTATGGTAAGGGTAATATAGGCCAGTGTCAAGATTAAGAGATACATCCAAGAAATTAGCTAGTTTGATACTATTATCAAATTCTTAGCCAGGTTAATTTTAAGGCCTTTTGATTCTAGGCCGTGCTTCCATGTTTGGAATTTCTTCTCTAGTTCGGTCATTGATTCAGCTATGAGCGTTAGATCATCTGCGTATGGGAGTTCCCATGGGCAGCCGGTCTTGAACACTCTATGCAAATTAGTCTGCCCACTACTAATTTTCATAGAAAAAGCATATAACGATATGTGCTTTTACAATTCTCCAGAAAGGCCGGTAGATAGGTAAATATTGCTGATGAGTTGTAACAACAACGAAACTAGTTCAATGTTCCTTGTCTGGCTTTCTGGAGAATAGGGGGAAGGTATTCCCCCGAAAAACCAGTATGACTCTAAAAACCGGTTTGTCTGTGTGTTTACATACAGAATAGCTGGGCCGCTCACTGTAAAGCGACCAGTGAAAGACTTGGTACACCTACATATGTATACGTGTGTGTATTCATATACACACTAGTATTTCAGTATGCATATGTAGATGTACATTTTTAACTTAATTGTTTAAGCGTCAGTCATACAAAAGTGAGTTACAAACGAAACAAAATTTAATTTTGTTTCGTTATTTGTTTTTATATATATATGTATATGTATAAATATTTATATATGTATATGTATAAATATTTATATATATATATATATGTATATGTATAAATATTTATATATATATATATATAAAAATATTTATATATATATATATATATAAATATTTATATATATATATATATATATAAATATTTATATATTTATATATATATATATAAATATTTATATATATATATTTATATAAATATTTATACATATATATAAATATTTATATATTTATATATATATATATATATTTATACATATATATATATATATAAATATTTATATATTTATATATATAGTAGAATAATCGAGTATCGAAAAATCGGCGCACGAGTTCACGATAAACAAAATTCGAGATGAGCGGCAGAGGGCTCTATAATTCAAATAAATTAGAGCTATAACTATCGTTAAATACCGTCACACGTAGAATATGTCTACAATCAACCAAATAACCGATAAGTTCGATATGGAAGATTCGGGACACTCAGATAAATTATCAATAAATCAATAAATGAAATGAATGTAAAATGCATACCCGGACCCACTAGAGAGATGGAATATCTAGCTTCTTGGGTTTCTGTAAATCCTTAAACCGTCATCTATCAGCTCATATAAAAATATAAGACTTACAGATGCCGGGGGACTGGAGTTACTTTATCAACGAGCTTCGTCCGAATGGATAGAAAGACAAGACCCATGCTAAAAATACACACATGGATTTCAGCAAGGGAGATAACCTTTATATCCGCAAAAAAATATTCGGAAAAGTGTGGCAAAAAACACATATCGAATAAGAGTGCTCAATAGACATGTTAAAATAAACAGGGGCTATTCATCATTTAATAGAATCGACAAAAAATGAACAATAAAATTAACTGGTCAATAGCTAAGTCTAGAGCTAAATATAGTAGAATAATCGAGTATCGAAAAATCGGCGCACGAGTTCACGATAAACAAAATTCGAGATGAGCGGCAGAGGGCTCTATAATTCAATTAAATTAGAGCTATAACTATCGTTAAATACCGTCACACGTAGAATATGTCTACAATCAACCAAATAACCGATAAGTTCGATATGGAAGATTCGGGACACTCAGATAAATTATCAATAAATCAATAAATAAAATGAATGTAAAATGCATACCCGGACCCACTAGAGAGATGGAATATCTAGCTTCTTGGGTTTCTGTAAATCCTTAAACCGTCATCTATCAGCTCATATAAAAATATAAGACTTACAGATGCCGGGGGACTGGAGTTACTTTATCAACGAGCTTCGTCCGAATGGATAGAAAGACAAGACCCATGCTATATATAAATATTTATACATATATATAAATATTTATATATTTATATATATATATAAATATTTATACATATATATATATAAATATTTATATATTTATATATATATATAAATATTTATACATATATATAAATATTTATACATATATATAAATATTTATACATATATATAATGAATTAGTTTTGCGAGGTTTTATATATGAAATCGGGTGTCGAAACAAATATTGTTATACTTGGGGAAGGTCATATTTGTGTAATATTGCCAGAATTAATAACAGAACACACTCACTGTTTGGTTGGTTTTCGCTTCTGTGTCCTTTATATCAGTAATCTAATATACTCGGTCCTCAATGTTGCCATTGATTGACCGACGGTCAAAAATAATACAGATACAATATAGACACAAACACATCTATATTCTTATTGGCAACATGACCCTCCCAAAGTATAACAATATCGGTTTCAACACACGATTTCAGATAAAGAATCATGCTAAACAAATTCAGAAACGAAACACATATATATAGTTTATCATAAATCTTTCGTTGCACATCTGCAACATCATCAGTGGTGCTATTGTTTCCTCCTGTTGAATTGTTTGGCTACGCCATTTTTATTCAGTCTGTCTATATATTTATTTATTTATTTGCTTGTTTGTTTATTTTATTTTGTCTTCTTTGCGCATGCGTTTGCGTGTGTGTATAATGTTTTGTTTGATGTGTGATGTGTGTTCGTGATTGTGTGTTTATGTGTTTGTTGTTATTGTGCTTGTGTATGTATTTATTTATTTATTTATTTATTTATTTATTTTATTTTATTTACTTATTTATACTTCTCTTAGGTCAGTGTTGTTTGTTTGGGTGTTGTTGTTATTCCATTCATTCTTTCTGTTTAGTCTTGGTCTTCTAAGTTCTATTTCACTGGCCTCTCTGATTTGCCTATCTGCTGGGTCATTTCTATGTTTAGATATTATTCTAATTTCTATGTTGTCTATGTTACCATCATGTTGTTGTCTGGCATGTTCGTATAGTACTGACCCGTTTTTTCGTCCTTTTAGTTCCCCCCAGTGTTGGTCTATCCTTTCACCTATGCTACGAGCTGTCTCACCTATGTATGTTGTTGTCATGTTTCTGCAGGTACCCTCTGTACATCTTATGCTATAGACTACGTTTCTTGTTTTACAGTTTATCCGGGGGTTTACCTTAAATATGATACATTTCCTATTGGTACAGTGGGTTTTCTTAAAAGGGTAGGTTTTGCTGATCAGGGATTTTATGGTGGTTCCTGGCTTTTCTACCACCTTAATTTTTAAGTGGGTCTTTCTCAGGGCCTTTCTACACTGGTTAGCTAATTTCCCTCCAGGGGTAGCGTCCACAAACATGACACTCTGGTATCTCTGGTTGTTGTACCATGACGTGGCTTTCCCTATCTTATGTCTAGCCCTATCTAAGCTATTCCATGATTTGCTCCTGTATAATGGGCAAATTCCTTTCATGTCCAGTTCTATGAGGGTCTTATACTTCTCCATGGCTCCTTCGTATACTCTGACTCTGTCTCTTTGGTTGTAGTCAGAGAACTGCATGCGGTTGATGAAGTGTTGGATGTGTCTTTCCATTTCTGTTGGGTCACACATGCGGGACACATTCTTCATCACTCGTACCAAATCTGCGATCAGAATATTAAACTTAGCACTACTGGACATTGCTGAGTTTTTGAGTATTAGGTATTTGGAGGCCATGGGTTTAGCATAGTGTGAGTGGAGAATTTGGGCTCTCTCATCTATAGACCCCCTCCTCTTTGTTGCGGCCGCGGATGGCCAACATAACTCCAACCCCATCCACCTCACCCCTCCCTGCGCCCCACCCACCAAACGCAATCCAAAACTTCAGAGTTGGTACCATGAATGTAGGCACCTTAAAGGGTCGCTCTAACGAGGTTGTAGAAATGCTTGAACGTAAGGAGGTTGATGTTTGCTGTATCCAAGAGACCAGGTGGAGGGGCGGGTCTGCTAGATTCATTGTGGGTAAAAAACGATGCTATAAGCTTTTCTGGGTGAGAAATGACAATAGGCTGGGTGGGGTAGGAATCATGTTAGCAGAAAAATGGGTGGATAACACAATAGACGTAAATAGAATGAATGACAGAATAATTAAAATAAGACTTGTTCTAAATAGAACTACTGTGACGGTAATATCTGCGTACGCGCCCCAATCCGGACTGCCTGGCGCTATAAAAGACAGTTTCTATGAGACACTGATGCTCACTACCTCCCAAATAACCGACAGTGACTATATAATTATTGCTGGTGACCTAAATGGTCACGTTGGACAACATTGTGACGGCTATGATGGAATCCATGGAGGCTATGGGTTTGGTACTAGAAATGAGGAAGGCTCCAGAATCCTGGAATTCTGTGACGCAAATAACCTAACTATCTGTAACATTAACTTCAAAAAACGAGACAATCACTTGATCACCTACAGATCAGGGGAACATACCAGCCAGGTAGATTATATCCTTACCAGAAGATGTGACAGAGTGTCTGTTGTAAACACTAAATCCCTCCCCCCTGAAGAATGCACCTCCCAACATAGACTGATAATTAGCGACCTCATAGTCAGGACGAGACGTACTCGTTAGCGGAAGAGGACTATCCTCAGGAGAAAAATATGGAAGCTAAAGGACCCCACAGCCAGAAATAAATTTCAAAGCATATTACTTGATGCTTTCGACAGTAAGGAAGAGCATTTAGAGTCGTACAATATAGAGGAACAGTGGGAATTCCTGAAAGCAGACGAAGTCTGTGGCTGGAGCAGGCCTGTAGGTAGGAGGAGAGTAACATGGTGGTGGAACAGTAAGGTGGAGGAGTCAATTAAGGCCAAAAAGCAGGCTTGGAAAGTATGGCGGGATGGGGGAAGTAGAGAAGACTATCAAGAGGCCAGGAGGGAAGCTAGGAGACAAGTGTACTTCGCAAGAAGGGAAGCAGAGGAAAGAAAGTTCAAGCATGTTCTACAACGCGAGGACCAAAAACGTGAGATGTTCAGGATTGCTAGGCAAAAAGGAAAACCGTGATATTGTCGGGGAGAAGTGTGTACTTAATGATGAAGGCGTACTTGCCATCACCGACGCTGATAAGAAGGTAGCTTGGAAGAGTCACTACGAAAGGCTTCTAAATGAGAATAAATGGGAGAAAGAGAGTCTCCCCCACATCGACCCAATAGCAGTGTTAGTCGAAGGTAGTATAATAAGTAAGGCAATCAAAGATATGAAGGCGGGTAAGGCGGCTGGACCTTCGGAAATAGTTGCTGAGATGCTGAAAGCCTCTGGAACGGTGGGACACACCATGGTCTCCCGGATAGTAAACCAAGTCATACAGAATGGGGTTGTCCCGAAGGACTGGCGTAGCAGCATCATCATTAACTGTTACAAGGGTAAAGGAGATGCTCTAGATAGGTGTAACTATAGAGGCATTAAATTAATCGACCAGGTCATGAAGGTCACGGAAAAAGTAATAGCGCAACTAATCAGAGAGAGAATTGACCTAGATGAAATGCAGTTCGGGTTTGTGTCAGGCAAAAGTACCACAGACGCTCTTTTCATTGTACGACAACTACAGGAGAAGTACCTAGCTAAAAGTAAACCCCTATACTTAGCTTTTGTCGACTTGGAGAAAGCCTTCGACAGAGTCCCCCGTTCCATTATCTGGTGGGCTCTTAGAAAACCAGGTGATGACGAATGGCTTGTGATAGCTATACAAGCCATGTATAAAGAAACAGTCAGCAAGGTTAGAATTAACAACGAATATAGTGAAGAGTTTAGCGTAAAAGTTGGTGTCCATCAGGGCTCTGTTCTTAGCCCACTACTATTTATTATTGCCCTTCAGGCTATAACAGAGGAGTTCAAGACCGGTTGCCCATGGGAACTCCTATACGCAGATGACCTAACACTCATAGCTGAATCAATCGCCGAGCTAGAGAAGAAATTCCAAACATGGAAGCACGGCCTAGAATCAAAAGGCCTTAAAATTAACCTGGCTAAGACTAAAGCTCTAGTTTGTAGGAAAGAAAATAAGGCGCCGGTCCCTTCCGGGAAATGGCCATGCTCAGTGTGTAGGAAAGGCGTAGGTAGAAACTCTATTTTATGTCCTAAATGCAAAGTATGGGTGCATAAAAGATGTAGTGGTATCACAGGTAAGCTAACTAAGAACATAGATTTTACATGTGGCCGGTGCTCTGGTGCAATAAGTAGAAGCAAGTGCTCACAAAATACTAGCTCTTTCAACTGCGCAGAGGGTTCTATAGAAATAGTGGACAGCTTCCGTTACCTGGGCGACAAAATCAGCAGTGGGGGAGGGTGCTCTGAAAGTACAGTAGCTAGAGTCAGAACTGGATGGAAAAAGTTCAGAGAGCTTATACCACTATTAGCCGCTAAAGGGTTCTCCCTAAGAATGAAAGGCAGGTTGTATGATGCCTGCATACGAACAGCAATGTTGCATGGCAGTGAGACCTGGGCATTGTGTGCAGAGGATATACGCAGACTAGAGAGGAACGAAGCTTGCATGCTCCGCTGGATGTGTAATAGTAACATACGTGAACGGCAAAGCATAAGCGAACTAAGGAAAAAATTAGAAATAAGAGGGATCAGATGTCTACTCGAGAGAAGGCTACGTTGGTATGGTCACGTGATGCGCATGAAAGACGACAGCTGTATAACAAAGTGCAGGGCAATAAAGATAGACGGTAGCTACGGAGTAGGCAGACCCAGAAAAACCTGGGACGAGCTGATAAATTCTGACCTCACACACTTACACCTCTCCAAGACAATGTCACTGGACCGAGACCTTTGGCGGTACTCTGTAATAGAGAAGACCCGCTTTACCTAAATACAAAGTAAAATCTACTACAGCCAGTAGGCATCTCTAACAAAACGCACTCCCGTCCCACCACCCCCACACCGCCCCTTCAATGTAAAGTTATGTTGGTGCCACAACATCCAGGCCGAAACAAATGAGATTGTGTAGGTGTCACGACAAAAAAACACACAGTCCACGCTGTAATGTGGCCGTGTAGGCAACACGGTAAAAACCTCCCAGCCCCACACTGTAAATGTGGTTGGTGTTAGGAAGGGCATCCAGCTGTAGAAAACCTGCCAGACAGTCCACGCTGTAATGTGGCCGTGTAGGCAACACGGTAAAAACCTTCCAGCCCCACATTGTAAATGTGGTTGGTGTTAGGAAGGGCATCCAGCTGTAGAAAACCCGCCAGACAGTCCCATGCGAGCAAGACAATCACTCTTGCCTCAAGTGGGAAAACCCCCGTCCAAACCCATGCAAGCGTGGAACACGGACGTTAAACGTTGATGATGATGATATATATATATAAATATATATATATATATATCTAAAAGAATAGAGGTGTAACACACAGGTTATTATATATTGGTAAACAGAATAGAAAATGCTGACAAATTGTTCACAGTGAAAAATAGTTTAATTAGGAATAAGTGAGAATTAGTAATTGTATTGGTTAGTATTCAGTTCTGGTTTTAAGTTTTACCGGTTGCGCATTTCTAATGCTTTTCAAAAATAATTTTGAGATAGAGCGTCCGTGATGTTTGCTCTGATCTGATTAGTTTTGGGAATTCTACCTGTTTTTATGTTAAAAAAGTGGCTCCAGCGGTATTAAAATAAGTTTTGCGCCAATTCGTGTTGCAAAAATTCTTGTGGTCAAAACAATTTTGATTGGTCGGTAGAAGTCATGTGAATGTAAAAAATTGATTTTGCGCCAAATGTAGGTTTGTGTCGGCTGACTGTGAAATGACTCTTTCACAACAAATATGTGTGTGTGTGTATGTGTGTAGTAGTAGTAGTAAAGTGTTCGTTGTTGTGATAATGGTCAGCAGTGATGTGTGTGCGAACCGCAGCCTGTTGATAGTTCAAATGCCTATTAAGACCAGTGTGTGTGCGTAGCAGAGTAATTCGTGGTAGAGGGATGGTCAGTAGGAATGTGTCTGTGAGTGGGGGATATTTTAACATGTTAAAAGATATTTTTCAGCTCTTGTCTTATACGGAGAAGTGTGTGTGTGTGTGTATATGTCTCTTTGTATGTTAATGTACGCGTGTGTATGTCTGTGTGTATATATGTGTGTGTGTGTGGACCAGTATTTTTTTCCTGGTAAAATGGTGTACATTATTCGATATTTTCAGTAAAATCGATTCTCTCAATAGAACATCAAAAACCTTAATAATAAAAGGTGCGAAATGATATATAGCATTGGCATAATACCAAGGTGTGTGTGAGTGTGTGTGTGTGTCCAGATTGTATGTACTGAAAGGGGGATCCCTTAGGCCTTGCCGTATTGGAATACCTGTGCACAAATATGTATCTGGAGTGTGTCCAGAAATTGTATACCTGTGCACAAATTGTACACTTGTGCACAAATTGTACACATGTATCTGGAGTGTGTCCAGAAATTGTATACCTGTGCACAAATATGTATCTGGAGTGTGTCCAGACTGTAAGGCCTTGCCGTATTGGAATACCTGGGCACAAATATGTATCTGGAGTGTGTCCAGAAATTGTATACCTGTGCACAAATTGTACACTTGTGCACAAATTGTACACATGTATCTGGAGTGTGTCCAGAAATTGTATACCTGTGTACAAATATGTATCTGGAGTGTGTCCAGATTGCACGTACTACAAGGGGAATTCATTAGGCTTTGCCGTATTGGAATACCTGTGCACAAAAATGTATGTGCCCATCAGTGTGCAATGCATGTGTGCATTTATGTATGTGTGTGTGTCGGCACGTTTATATCTATAGACATCAAAAGGTATGCAAATTTGGGTATATTTGTGTTGCACCATAGAACATGTGTGTTTACGTATGTCATTGTGTTTATATGTGGGTAGAGATGTGTGCTGATGTAGGTATGTATGTTGACGTGTGTATGTTGTAGGTTCGTCTTAGGGAGAAGTGTTTAGACGGGGTCCGTATTTGTTAATAAAGTAAGATTCCTTGCTGATGCGCTGGGTGTGGGTGGCATCTTTAAATTTGTAGAGGGGAAAGATTCTGAAGTTGGGATGATTTTGGGCGGCACAGGTATCAATGTGTTCACTCAGTGGTATTTTCCTGTATTCTCGTATTTTAATTTGGGATCTATGGACAGTCATGCGTTGGCGGAGGCTCTTTTTGGTCTGGCCTATGTATTGTTCTCGACAACCTGAGCAAGTTAATACATATATTAGATTTCCCGATGCACATGTGAAATTGTGTTTTACTATAAAACGTTGTCCTTCTTTGAAATAGAATTCCGAACCCTCTGTTAGGTTGATGCAAATGCCACAGTTGGGTCTATCGCATTTTTTTACTGTGGGTTTTGTTGTTGTGGTTGGCAGTACTTTGACATGTGTTAGGATGTTTTTCATTGACTTAGATCGTCTTTTGCTCTTTATGATATCGTGTGTTCATATTATTTGGTTCATTCTATGGTCCTTTTTCAACACAGGGATGTTCTGGAGGATGGTGTCAAAGGCCTCATTGTTGAGGGGGTTGTGTGTGGAGATGTATGGAAGAGCTTTTAGTTTCGGTTGATTTACTTTAGGGTGTCTAAGGTCCTGGGTACTGAGTTTTAGGGCACGTTGGATTCCATTGTCAATTAGTGATGCAGCGTAGTCCCTGCCTATGAGTGTGTCCTTTAGTTCTTGTAGCCGTAAGTAGCAGGTGTTTTTATTGGAGACTATAGTACAGATTCTCTTGGCTAAGTTGTAGGGAATATTTATTTTAACGTGTCTAGGGTGGCAAGAGTTGAAAGGAAGATATTGCTTGGAGTCTGTGGGCTTGTAGTATATGTCTTTCTATTTTTTTGTTATGGATCTTAATGAGGATGTCGAGGAAGGGGAGTTGTTGATGGCTGTATTCCATCGTGAAGTTAATATTTGTGTTGAGCCCATTTATAAGGGTGTGAAATTCTTTAAGTTTCTCGATGTTTTCATGCCAAAGGATGAAGCAGTCATCTAGATATCGCTTCCAGTTCCTTTCTATGTGTAAGTGGAGAGTGTTTCCAAATTTGTTTAGGACTTTAGTGTAGAGGGTGATTTCCAGGTATCCCATGACTAGGTTGGCATAAGTGGGGGCTGTTTTCGTTCCCATAGCGGTCCCAGATTTCTGCCTGTAGGGTTTGTTATTGAAAACGAAGTAATTGTTCTCCAAGATAAATTTGAGTCCCTCTATCACGAATTCTTTTTTGATGCGTTGTGGGAGTTCATTGTGGTAATTATCCAGCCAGAATTGGATAGCTTCTATTCCTAGGTTGTGGGGGATGTTGGAGTATAGGTTGACTACATCGAACGTCACTAGTAGGGTTTGTTCAGAAAGTGGCATATTAGGGAGGTGATTGAGCATATCTAGGTCGTCCCTTATATAGCTTTTGATGTGTTTGAGAAAAGGCTTGAGAAGGGTATCAATGAAGTTGCTAAGGCAGTGGGTTTCGCAAGTGGGGCCTGCTATTATAGGTCTTAATTTGAGATCATTGGGTGAGGGGACATTGATGACTATGTTTGTAGCTTCCTTGCATGCCTTACTTATTAATTCGCTTTTATGTACTTTAGGGATACTTTCTGGACACACTCCAGATACATATTTGTGCCCAGGTATTCCAATACGGCAAGGCCTTACAATCTGGACACACTCCAGATACATATTTGTGCACAGGTATGCAATTTCTGGACACGCTCCAGATACATATTTGTGCACAGGTATTCCAATACGGCAAGGCCTAAGGGATCCCCCTTTCAGTACGTACAATCTGGACACACACACCTTGGTATGATGCTAATACTATATATCATTTCACACCTTTTATTATTAAGGTTTTTGATGTTCTATTGAGAGAATCGATTTTACTGAAAATATCGAATAATATACACCATTTTACCATGAAAAAAATACTGGTCCACCCACACACACACACATTCTCACACACACACACACACATATATACACACACATACACATGCGTACATTAACATACAAAGAGACATATACACACACACATACACACACTTCTCCGTATAAGACAAGAGCTGAAAAATATCTTTTAACATGTTAAAATATCCCCCACTCACTTACAGACACATTCCTACTGACCATCCCTCTACCACGAATTACTCTGCTACACACACACACACTGGTCTTAATAGGCATTTGAACTGTCAACAGGCTGCGGTTCGCACACACATCCCTGCTGACCATTATCACAACAACGAACACTTTACTACTACTACACACATACACACACACATATTTGTTGTGAAAGAGTCATTTCTCAGTCAGCCGACACAAACCTACATTTGGCGCAAAATCAATTTTTTACATTCACATGACCTCTACCGACCAATCAAAATTGTTTTGACCACAAGAATTTTTGCAACACGAATTGGCGCAAAACTTATTTTAATAACGCTGGAGCCACTTTTTTAACATAAAAACAGGTAGAATTCCTAAAACTAATCAGATCAGAGCAAACATCACGGACGCTCTATCTCAAAATTATTTTTGAAAAGCATTAGAAATGCACAACCGGTATAACTTAAAACCAAAACTGAATACTAACAATTACTAATTCTCACTTATTCCTAATTAAACTATTTTTCACTGTGAACAATTTGTCAGCATTTTCTATTCCGTTTACCAATATATATATATATATACCATCATCATCGTTTTACGTCCGTTCTTCCATGCTAGCATGGGTTAGACGGGTTGTCCTGTTGTGGGCAGTGTCTGGTCAGCTGACCATGCCTTGCTCATACAGGAACTGATTTTGGCTTGATTCCTACAGCTGGATGCCCTTCCTAACACCAACCTCATTTACAGTGAGTGCTGGGTGCTTTTTTTCCGTGGCGCCTGCACGTCCACTTTACAGCCTATATATATAGGCTTGCATGTGTGTATATGTGAGTATATGTATGTATGTGTAATTATACATTTGTATGCACACATGCAAATGCAGCTACATGTGTATATATGTATATGTGTGTGTATAATTTTCATACACTATATCTTTGTTTACGAATGCATCCACACCAGTCAGTGCATACTTATGTATGAGCCTGAAAACATTACTTTCACTATTATTAATACCTTCAGTATTTTTATGTTTAATCATTTTACTGTTATAATATAATTTTCCATATATGGTAGCTGGAAATTATTCAGCTATTCTAAAAAGAATATTTCTCTCCTGATTTTTTCATAGCAAGAATTTGATTTTTTCATAGCAAGAATTTGAATTTTTCCATAGAAAGAATTTGTTCTCATTCCACAATTCTCCTTCCATATATTTTGCTCATCTCAAGAGAACATCTCCACACACTACTGTTATGCTTTCCTGTTTGCTAAAAGCAATATTTCTGCGTTTACAAATTGATTTTTTTTTTAGTTTCAGATGATGCCGTTTAGCATGAAAGCAGAAGTTTTTTGCTTAAACTTTTAATAATAATAATGAAATTATTGTGTACAGTGCTCAGGTGCACTACAACTCATCAAAGGTGCATGTATAGTAGATAGAATAATGTACAAATGTCAGGAATCTGTACTAATAATAAATATTTGCTTTATGGATTTATATATATATATACAACCCTTATTGAGCCCTCTTTGGATTTTGTTCTTTGTATTTATTATTACTATATATCATCATCATCATCAACGTTTAACGTCCGTGTTCCACGCTTGCATGGGTTTCGACGGGGGTTTTCCCACTTGAGGCAAGAGTGATTATCTTGCTCGCATAGGACTATCTGGCGGGTTTTCTACAGCTGGATGCCCTTCCTAACACCAACCACATTTACAGTGTGGGGCTGGGAGGTTTTTACCGTGTTGCCTACACGGCCACATTACAGCGTGAACTGTGTGTTTTTTTACGTGACACCTACACGATCTCATTTGTTTCGGCCTGGATGTTGTGGCACCAACATAACTTTACATTGAAAGGGGCGGTGTGGATGGGGTGGGGGTGGTGGGACGGGGTGTATTTTGTTAGAGATGCCTACTGACTGTAGTAGGTTTTACTTTGTATTTAGGTAAGGCGGGTCTTCTCTATTACAGAGTACCGCCAAAGGTCTCGGTCCAGTGACATTGTCTTGGTGAGGTGTAAGTGTGTGAGGTCGGAATTTATCAGCTCGTCCCAGCTTTTTCTGGGTCTGCCTATTCCGTGGCTACCGTCTATCTTTATTGCCCTGCACTTTGTTATACAGTTATCGTCCTTCATGTGCATCACGTGATCATACCAACGTAGCCTTCTCTCGAGTAAACAACATCTGATCCCTCTTATTTCTAATTTTTTCCTTAGTTCGTTTATGCTTTGCCGTTCACGTATATTACTATTACACATCCAGCGGAGCATGCAAGCTTCGTTTCTCTCTAGTCTGCGTATATCCTCTGCACACAATGCCCAGGTCTCACTGCCATGCAACATTGCTGTTCGTATGCAGGCATCGTACAACCTGCCTTTCATTTTTAGGGAGAACCCTTTAGCGGCTAATAGTGGTATAAGCTCTCTGAACTTTTTACATCCAGTTCTGACTCTAGCTACTGTACTTTCAGAGCACCCTCCCCCACTGCTGATTTTGTCGCCCAGGTAACGGAAGCTGTCCACTATTTCTATAGAACCCTCTGCGCAGTTGAAAGAGCTAGTATTTAGTGGGCACTTGCTGCTACTTATTGCACCAGAGCACCGGCCACATGTAAAATCTATGTTCTTAGTTAGCTTACCTGTGATCCCACTACATCTTTTATGCACCCATACTTTGCATTTGGGACACAAAATGGAGTTTCTACCTACGCCTTTCCTACACACTGAGCATGGCCATTTCCCGGAAGGGACCGGCGCCTTATTTTCTTTCCTACAAACTAGAACTTTAGTCTTAGCCAGGTTAATTTTAAGGCCTTTTGATTCTAGGCCGTGCTTCCATGTTTGGAATTTCTTCTCTAGCTCGGTCATTGATTCAGCTATGAGCGTCAGATCATCTGCGTATAGGAGTTCCCATGGGCAGCCGGTCTTGAACTCCTCTGTTATAGCCTGAAGGGCAATAATAAATAGTAGGGGGCTAAGAACAGAGCCCTGATGGACACCAACGTTTACGCTAAACTCACTATATTCGTTGTTAATTCTAACCTTGCTGACTGTTTCTTTATACATGGCTTGTATAGCTCTCACAAGCCATTCGTCAACACCTAGTTTTCTAAGAGCCCACCAGATAATGGAACGGGGGACTCTGTCGAAGGCTTTCTCCAAGTCAACAAAAGCTAAGTATAGAGGTTTACTTTTAGCTAGGTACTTCTCCTGTAGTTGTCGTACAATGAAAAGAGCGTTTGTGGTACTTTTGCCTGACACAAAATATTTATATATATATATACACACACACAAACACGCATAGTAATAATGAATATGAAGACCAAAATCTGATAAAGATTGTATATATATATATAAAAGTATATATAAATCCACAGAGCAAATATTTATTATTAGTACAGATTAATGTTTTTAAAGCAAAGAATATATATATATTCTTAGAAATAATTAGAAATCTCAATGCTAGGATAGCTGTTAAAACAACCAAATGCTGTCAGTGATAGCATGCAGGTCAGGTAAAAAGACCTCAACAGACAGAAATCAGTGATCACTGATTGGTGAAGAGAAAGGCAAAGCTGCATGGTAGGTGATAGGTAGATGTGGATAGACAAATTTGAGAGAGAAGAAGAAGAAAGAGGAATGTGTTGGTATGTAGAAATGTCAGGAAAGAAGACAAAATTTGGTGGTGCCTCTGGACGTTTTCATACACACAGACACACTTCTCCTCATCAGCTCTTAAACCAATAGTGGTTTCACACAATTTAATTGGGAGTACCATATAAATTTATCGGATTTCGCAGCAGAAAATATATATTTCTGCTGGCATGGTGTGTGTATAATAAGATGAACAGAGCAGCCAGCGAGATCAAAGAGTGTTTCCTGCCAGTATTAGGCCGCCCTGTGGCAGCAAGTGGAAGTGACAGTGGGAGCAGCAAGTTTGAGAAGAGAAGAGTGGGGAGAGAACGTTGAGATTTCTAATTATTTCTCTGAGTTTCAAATACACTCACCTTCAACTCAATAACTGAGACAACAATGTTTATTTTACTTTATCATTGCTATTATTTACTAGCTTTCTATTTTGAAGAAGCCCCACAGCTTGAGGACCACTATTTCTCCTTCATTTTCTTTCCATCCCCCGCCTTCTCTCTCTCTACCCATCGGCCTCACTACCCCTCCCATTCTTTTCCACTTTTTCTTTCTTCATTATCTCCCCCACTTTCTCTTATCACTTCTCATTCCTACTGCACAGGGATTTATATATATGTATGTATATGTATCTAGGGAGTGTAACATGCAGTTACTCTAGTTTCACCTGAGTGAGCACTTGATGCGTAGTTTTCCATCTGTAAAGAGGTGTAGAACTAAGCAGAGTGTAAATATAATAATTGTTTCTACTTTTGGCACAAGGCCAGCAATTACCCCACTGCATTACTGGGGGTACTTTATTTTATCGACCCTGTAAGGATGAAAAGCAAAGTTAACCTCGGCGGGATTTTAACTCAGACCATAAAGGGCCGTAACTCTTTGCTGCAAAGCATGGTGTCCGACCCTCTACCGATACTGCCAATCCACCGCAGAGTGTAAATATAATAAAAGGACAATTTGTTATGTCTTTATTATGTTTATTGAGTAGTGACACGTGTTTTGCTATTGATCAGCTTATTTATGTATATATAATATATCTATGTATATATAATATATGTATTTGTCTCTGCTTGTGTCTTTCCATTAACACTACATATACAACCAATGTTGTATGATTATGTCCTATATAAACAATATGTCTACAGTGTAGCTATTTGACAGTGGACCATATTTTAAAATAAAGTATATGTTGGAATCAGGAAGGGCATGCAGCTGTAGAATACTGCCACAAAAAATGTTGTCCAATACATGCCTTCATGGAAAAGCAGATATAAAAACAGTGATGATGATTATGCAACAGGTAAAAAAAAACATCTGTAAATCTTTTCCTTGACAACCAAAATGTTTCTATCATCTGACATTGGCAGAAAGAAGTTGTGTTCGCCTATGTATGTATGCCTACATACTTGTTTATGATGATATCCAGCTTTCTGGCATTTATGACTGGATAAAAGGGATAAGGAACCAAATGTTTCATTTGCATGTGTTCTTGTAATGTAAATATATCTCTCATAAATAAGAATATTGGTGTAATATTAAAACATTAGTGTAGGAAATAAAGTCCAGTTTTTTACTAAACATTTTTATAAATTGTTTTCTCATAGTTTTCCATTGCTAAGTTCTGAGCAGCTGTGTTGCAGTTGTTAACCCTTTTGATATCAAACTGCTTGAAACAAACTCTGCTTTTACAATACAAAGCTGTTTATTTTAAAATGTTTATAATTATCTCCAAACCTTCCATCATAATATTATATAAGAATCTTTAGTTATGCTCCGAACGCAAGCTTGATAATTCTTTGGGGGGAGGAGAAAATCGATTATATTGACCATAATACTTAATTGGTACTTCATTTTATCAACCCCAGAAAGATGAAAGGCAAAGTTGGCCTAGGCAGGATTTGAAAGAACATAAAGAACCATAACTAAATGCTGCAAAGCATTTTGTTTGATGCTCTAACAATTCTGCCAATCCACAGCCCTCACACCAGCTTAATAATGAGAAAGTTATCTTACTAAATCTCTCCAAATTTTGGATTATTTTCAAAATGGTTTGTAAATTATAACTAATGCTTTTCATTAGAAATATGCTAATGAAAGGGGTAACCCTGGTGTTTCATAATGGAAAACATGTTGACATACTTAAAATAATACAATATTTAATAGTGGTGCTAGAGTAAGCCTTTCAGCACTGAGCTACATGCATATATTGCTTGGCAGTATCGGTAGCTGGTTGGACGCCATGCTTTCTAGCATAGTTACGTCCCTTTACAGTCTGAGTTTAAATCCCGCCGAGGTTAACTTTGCCTTTCATCCTTACGGGGTCGATAAAATAAAGTACCAGTAATGTACTGGGTAATTGCTGGCCTTGTGCCTAAAGTAGAAACAATTATCTCTGCTATCCAATCTATGATCTTTTCTCTGTGGATTTATTTCTGTTGCTGTTTATCATTTCTGAATTTCAAAGCACCATGACATGACAAAAAGCACCCAATACACCCTTAACATGATTCTTTTATAAATTTATGATGGAAGAGTTTAATTTAAATAGGAATCATTTAAACTTGGTGGTTTTGCTTCACAGAATCAGAGCTGGTTATGTGTTAACCCTTTGAATCTTGAACTTCCTGCCATGTGTGAGGTCCCCATACACAGGAGCGGGAGTTAAGAAGACTAGTTTAGAACCATGTGGTTTCAGGTTCAGTCTCACCATGTGGGACCTTGATCAATTGTATTCTATAGTAGACTCAAACCAATGCATTGTAAGGGAATTTGGTAGATGGAAATGTTAAGGATGCCTGTTATCCTCACAGGCACACACACACACTGTTTATTAATACGGATTGAGTAGTAGTCTATTGATATAATGCTTCTCCAATGTACTACCAGTTCCTCAGATAAGTAACTACTGTGTATGTGTGTGTGTATATCATGTATATCATAATCATCACCATCATTGTCTATTTTTTCATGCTTGTATGGGTTAGATGTGTGTGTATATGTATGTGTGTATATATATATATATCCGTATGTAGTTGACGGTTGAGAGAAGAGAGTACTAGAAGTAGAGCTATATATATATATATATATATATAATAATTATTATTATTGGCATCCGTCGGTCTTGAAAGACCATGGATCTGCGCCTAGAGAATTAACCTTTCCAGGGTGCAGGCTTGAGCAGGGTTTTATGGGAGATCAGCAGTTGCTTATGCAGCACATCTCCCCTTCTCCATGCCACCGGTGTTGTCCAAGGGAAGGACAGAGGCCAATACAACTTAACTGCAGTGGGGCCGCAGGAGTTGCCAGTATGAGGTTGGATATAACATTTAACTGCCTTAGGGACTCCAGCTCCAGATTTATTCTCAGGGTTTACTACCGAAGCCTCTCCCATAAGTGAGTATAGCTACAAGTCAGCAGAGGTTTAAGTTCTGAGTTGGTCTTCTCTTAGATGGACTGCCCTCATAGGCTGATGAGTTCCTTCTACCCGGAGCACTGGTTTGAATGCACCAGAACCCACCTATACCCCTTCTCCTGTCAGGGACAGTTCCACCAGGCTTGCATATTAAACCACATGAGAAGATCAGGAGATGGACTTGGTTTGCAGAGGCTATTTGAGGCACATGTCACAAGGAGCATTTTATAATCTGTGTGCACTCATCTCCACTGTCACCTTCAGTCTAGCAACCTTATATATCATTATTTAATATAGAAAGGCAGTGGATTGGCAGTATCAGTAGAGGGTCGGACTCCATGCTTTGACGCAAAGAGTTACGTCCCTTTATGATCTGAGTTCAAATCCCGCCGAGGTTAACTTTGCTTTTCATGCTTACGGGATCGATAAAATAAAGTACCAGTAATATACTGGGTAATTGCTGGCCTTGTGCTAAAAGTAGAAACAATTATTTAATATAGAAATGACTTCTTGTGATGAACAACAATAGTCTTATTAGGTTCATACTTCAAAAACGTAAAAGGAAAGTTTAACATATTGGAGGTTAGTCCTTCATCAGGAGTAGAGAAATACAAAGATAAGGTTCAGAGAGTAACAGTAACACCATGATGGGGTTCATAGATGGAAGATAAAAAAGAGGGACATGTTTGTGTGTGTTTTGTATCCAATTTGACATGGTGTGTTTATGCATATGTGCCACTTGAGTGGTGCATATGCAATTGATGATGGTGTGTATGTATGTCTGGTTATATCAGCATCATATATCATACATGTGCATGTTTAGTCATTGTGTGTATCAAATTAAGTTATAATATAATAATAAACCCCAGAGAAATACACAAAATTTGAACCTATAAAATTTGCTTTCTAAAGTTTTATTTTCAAAATCTTTTTAAAAGACCATTAAATTCTTTAAATTTTATTTCAATAATATCGCTCCAGTTAACAGCTAGAATTAGCAACCAAATTTCCCTCATTTTACACCCTATCATCTTAACAGAATGTGGCAGGCATATTGGATTATGTAGTCATAGATACACTATGTCCAGTGGTATGTATTCCTAAGAATTAAGGTAAACATTGTTTACCCTCTAAAAATGTTTTACTGTTTAGCCAGGGAAGGATATGCACATTATTAATGAAATACACTGTATTTCAATTAATCAATCAAGAATTTGTGGGCTTTATCAAAATTGTCAATTATTTCATGATTACATTAGTATTTGTAATATAACTTAACAAAAGGCTTTTATGTCAAATTATACCAGAAGAGTTTAATTTAAATAAGAACTCTTTAAAATGGGGGATTTTGTTTCATAGAACCAGAGCCAGCTTTGAGCAGGTTGGTATCAAAAGAGTGAAATTGGAGCCAAGTGAAGAAGACACCTTTTGGTCACAAATGACCATGGGATTTGCTCAGAGGAAGATTCCTTTCTGAGGCACAAGTCCGAGCAAGGTGTTTTTGTGGAAGACCAGCATTCGCCCATGCATACCAGTTTCCCCTTTCCATACCACTGATGTCGTCCAAGGGAAAGGCAAAGGTCAATACAGCTTAGCACTTGTGACAACTCATTTCTACAACTAAGTGAACTGGAGCAATGTGAAATAAAGTGTCTTGTTCAAGAACACCAAGCAGTACCTGGTTTGGGAATCGAATTTGCAACCCCATGATTGTGAATCCGATGCTCTAACCACTAAGCCACACTCTTTCAAAAGTCAAGTAAGATCTTCATATATACACATATATGTGTGTGTCTATGTAGGTAAAAAATAAAATAAACAACAAACAGGAAAATAAAAGATGGGATACAGCATGCACATTCAATTACACACTGTAATAGGGTGTGCTGGAGTTTCCTTTGAATAGTGTTTGAAGCAAGCTAACACAATTGTAGCATTACTGTGAGTGATAGTAAGGCTACGATGTTAGAGTAACCAAGCACCCTCGTGAGCATTACTTATTACTTCAGGAAGGCAAGCCACCCACAACAAGAACTTTGTCGGCAGTGGCTCAGCTCCCCTAATCATTTTGACTACTACAGGCTGAAAAAATAGTTTGCCAATAATTTCTGGTATTTCAGAATTTTATTTTTTCATCTATGGATGCGGTGACCCTCACCTTCACCACAATATCCAGGATGTGAGGAGTTGCTAACTATGGTGCTGTCTCCAAAGAGTTAAGTGATATTGCAAAAAAAAAAAAGGATTTTTTATCTGACAAATTTATCATTTTCTCTTTTTCTGCTCTAATCTCTTAATTATATCATCATAGCTCTCTGCCCTTTTAACATCTTCCCTAACTGTTACTCTACAGATAACTTTTTTCTCTTTATTATTATTGTTTTTATAATTATTGTTGTTATTATTATTATTACTATTTTTTTTATTCTTATTTTTCCTTTATATCCTTCATCTGTCATCATCGCTCATTATATCTCTGTATTTTCACTTTTTTGTGTTTTTTTTCTCTATGGCTCTTAAGTTATATAGGATTTTTTTTGTTTTGTTTTACTACCTGGGAGGTCTGCTGAAGCAGTCAGTTTTAGTTTTAATGCTTTACCTATGACCAGAAAGGAATATTGCAGGATTATTTTTTCACTTTAAATATTCTTAAACATTATAGTTATATTATTCATATATATAAAATAGAATCAAATGTTTGAATGTATTATTAATCTGTTTGTTGAAAAACTAAATTCTTCACATGAAATATAGAGAATATAAACAAACAATACTTGTATTATTTTCAGTCTGTTCTGTTTATTTTGTTTGTCTTCTAACTTGATGTATACTTGTGTATAAGTCAGATTTTTTTCCATGAAAATATGTGAAGAACTAGTATGTGTGCTTTCCACTGGACCTACAAAGCCTCAATTCAAAACATGGTACATTGTAAATGTATGTAAAATAGAGGTTTGACTTATCTACTGGTGTGACTTATACACAAGTATATACAGTATTTGTTTTCCCAATGTCATTATGAACCATATTAGTCTTTTATATCAATGGTCCAAAACTTATTTTGTCATTGAATCCTGTTGATTTCCCAAAACTGCAGAACCTATACATATATTTTACAATCCCCACCACACTAATTTTAATATGATATTAAAGGAAATAAGATTTGTTTCCCAGAGAATGTTTTTCATATAAAAAGTCAAACATAAAAATTTTTTATTGAATTTTATTTTAAAACCTTGCAGAACTTACTTTGGAAAAAGTCTTATATGCTGTAAAGTGGTCGTGTTGGTGATATGATAAAAATCACCCAATCCACCCTGTAAGGCATCCAGTCGTAAAAACCAAGCCAGAAATAGTTCTGTATGAGCAAGATACAGTCTCCTGATCTGACTTGCCTCACAATAGGACAACTCACCTAACCCATACTAATGGGGAAAACGGACATTAAATGATGATGATGTTGCTTATCTATATATATAAAACTGAGGATGTCTGTCTGTGTGTGTGTGAGTTTGAATCCCTAAAACTCGAGAAGCACCCAACCGACTGTTTTCAAACTTTACACATGTAATACTTATGTTTCAGGGAGTGTTCTGAGCAAAAAATTTAAAATTTTTAATGCCCTAGGGACCACCACATTAGGCGATTTAGCGATCTCTCTCTATAATTCTTAGTCTTTCTCTTTTTAGATAGATACATACATATAACGCCGCGCCCTTATAATATCTGTCTTTATGTCTGGCTGACTGCATTACGTCACTTCCCTGAGGATATCTGTCTCTGTGTGTGTCTGTGAGTTTGAATCCCTAAAACTCGAGAAGTACCCAACTGATTTTTTTCAAATTTTACATGTGTATTACTTATGTTTCAGGGAATGTTATGCACATAAAATTCAACTTTTTTATCTCCTAGGGCCTGCATTAGGTGAAAAACTGCGTTTTTAAAGCTTTTTAGGTTTTTTTTTAGATTTCCTTGCAATTGTAACTATGTATTAGTCAGTCTCTTCTTCATACTGTGAGCAAAGAAAATCCAACTTTTTTATGGCCTGGGCTCGCATTAGCTGAAAAACTTCATTTTTTCAGCTTTTTAGGCTTTTTTGAGGCGTTACGTCTAGCCGATTTTCCCGAAACATCAAGGCATATTATGCACATAAAAAAAATTCATTTTCTTGATCCCCTAGGGCCTGCATTAGGTGAAAACCTGCATTTTTCCTGCTTCATCGAGGAAAATGTTAAAGATTATCCAGCCATCAGAGTATTAGGTTTATTTTCTTTACATATTGTCCAGGCATGCAGTTTTTCCACGATTAGGTCTGTTGGCGGCCTGCATTCCAAAATACCTTACCCCGTGCAACGCCGGGTACCACTACTAGTAAAGAATAAAATAACACAATAAATGAATTTACATGAGTTTTAGATTAAAAAAAAAATTTCTCCTGGATTTGAAATAATTAGTAGAAAATACCATACATAGTCATGTATATGTTACACCTTTTTTCATGAAAAAGACGATGGAAAAAAACCAGCATGCAACTTATTCACTGGACCTACAACATTATATGTGAATTATGTACTGAGTAAAAAATGAAATGTATATAAAATGTATGTGCAATCTATCTACTAGTACGATTTATATGACTATAAATGATAGTTATAATTAACATTAACGTAATTCTTCAGAATTGGATTCTGTTGCTAAAAAACCCTTTCTGAATTGTTGATTTCCACCTTAAACTTCTGCAGGTCATCAGTTGATGAGAGAATACATATGTTTGTCATTTGTTTCAAAGGTTAGCAATTCAGGAAGATAATGGGAAATTTTGTTATGTATAGAAAAGATTTATGCTAAAGAGAGTGTCTCATATACATTGTTTATATCTTTATAAGCTATTGTTGCCTTTACAGGAAGTGAAATCTGGTTATACATTGAAGAATCTCTTGCTAACTTTTTCTTTGCAATTGCAATTGAGGTTGCATATTTTTCAATATATAGGTTAATCATAGTTGGGATGTGTTCACAGAATTGTTATCATGTCAGATAAAATGTTTTACAGCATTTGTTCCAGATCTTTACCTTCTAAGTTCAAATCCTGCTGAGGTCAACTCTACCTTTCATCCTTTTGTGATTGATAAAATACATCTCTGGGTTCAATATACTCGTGTAATCCCATCCTGCAAATTTCAGGCCTTTTGCCTATTTGCAGTATTCCATCTACACTATATGCTTCTTTGAAAGGTATACATCTCAGTTTTGTGATAACATATCTTATATACTCACATATGTTGAAGGTGCATAGCTTAGTGGTTAGGGTATTGGGCTTGCAATTGTGTAGTTGTGAGTTCAATTATCAGACCAGGTGATGCGCCGTCCTTGAACAACATACTTTATTTCACGTTGCTCCAGTTTACTCAGCTGTAGAATTGAGTTATGACATCATTGGTACCAGGCTGTGTCGGCCATTGCCTTTCCGTTGGACATCAGTGGTGTGGAGAGGGGAGGCTGGTATATATGGGTGACTGCTGGTCTTCCACAAACAACCTTGCCCGGATTTGTGCTTCAGAAAAGAACTTTCTAGGTGCAAATCCTATGGTCATTTGTGACTGAAGGGGGTCTTTTACCCTTACCCTCTTATACTCATATATAAGCCGAGAAATATGTGACAAAAAAAAAATTGCTGGTATATACTGTAAATTATTATGTGCTTATTACTTTATTTACCTTCAGATTCCCATGATTTAATCATTCAGTATTTTTGTAAAAAAACATTTTCTTCTGGTTGTGTGATTATATGTTCAATTTTTCAACTGTTTGCTCTTTCTATTAGGCCTTTGCTATAGCATTTCAAATATTTAGATCTATTATTCGTGAAAATATGCCCTACATAAGAACAACCATACCAAAGTTAGAGTGGGATTGGTGTTGAGGTTGATTGGCAAGTGTTCCAGTTGACATGGGTCTACAATTTTGAAGAGGCCTTATTGTTGCAAATTCTGATACTTTTATTATGTTCAGTTTCTTATAAGTACACCATATACACTACATGTATATGTATATACATGTAACCCATACATAAATCATATATATAGTATAGATTTATTAAAATACTTAACGAGCAGATTGAAATGAGGACATAAATTGATGATGACTGTTTTGTTCGGGGGTGAGGATTTGATGATGAATTGTTTATTTTTATGTTTTAGTAAAAGGAAAACTAAATGAAGCATAAACATATGCTAATAATTACTGTATATTTTTCATAATAATTTTCTATGTATTTTAAGAGGTAGAATATTTTTATTGAAAATTTATTTTCAGCTATCAATTATTGTGATATCTTTGACTGCATTCTCATTTGCCACAGGCAGAATTGAACTCTTTCTCTGTTTCATTTCAGCGTAACCTTCAGTTGTCTCAACAAGTGCGAGAATTGAGTGACCAAATTAATCAACAATCTGATTATACTTCCAGCTTAGGATCTGCCTGTTGTACTTTGTTATGGAGAGTATCACGTTCTGAAGAAAGTGTTCAGACCATACTTGTTGGAGTAAGTCACTGCCATAATTTACTATTTAAAAAAAAAAATGTTTTTTACTTTATCATATTTATAAGGAAAGACATTTGGTTTTCAAATAATCAAAAATCTGCAAGGGTTTAGTAATATAACTTTATCAAGCTCATATTTAAAATATAACATACCATATATACTCGACTATAAGCCAACCCCCTATTTTATATCTGAAAAATGGGCAAAAATCCAAACCCCACTTTTAAACCAAGTGAAGTAATCAACACATTGTTTAAATAACACCAACAATGATGTAGTAACAACTGTTTCATTGTAAAATAATCATTCCAGATATTTTAACACCTTATTTACATAGAATTTGAAGTTGGTGAAAATTGACAAAATATTGACCTCAAATATAATCCGACCCACCCACCCTATTTTACCATTCATTTTTTTGTTGTCATATATTTCTCTGCTTAGTGAATTAGTATAAAAGGGGTTAAAAGTAATTTGTCTGAGGAGGAACACCCACATCTTAGACTGAGAAATTGGATTAACTTTGACAGTGAGGGAATTAATGTAGTTAAAGTTCAGATTGAATTATTATATATTAACTCTTAACATCCTCTACCACATGAAACCACATTAACAAGACATTCTTGAAAAGTACAAAACAGTAATATGACTGCATTCAGCATCATCATCATCTTCGTTTAATGTCCATCTTCCATGCTAGACGTTAAACGAAAATTAACGTCTTTACTTTGATGTTGCAAATTTTCATAATGATGGGTCCTTTTAGATTTTGTTTCCATTTCTGGAATGTCAGCTCCAGTTTTTCTAAAGTTTTAGCATATAGGAGTTCCCATGAGCACCCAGTCTTCAATTTCTCTGTTATTGCCTGGAAGAGTGTAATGAATAGAACTGATCCTTGTACAGCTTTCACAAGCCATTCATCTATCTTCAGCTTCCTGAGTACCCACCAGATTACAGAGCATGGGATCTGTCAAAGACATTTTTCCTGGTCATCAATTTGGGATTTATTCTTAACTAAGTACTTCTGTATTTATCTCACTATGAAGATGGCATCAGTATTGGTTCTCCTCAATATAAAGATATAGAAAACAAATTTCAAACCATCTTTCAATTTGTGATTAGGCTGCTAGTAAATTATTTTGTGAGGAGTTGTCATGATTACTTGTATGATGTTTCCAATTGTATTGAATTGTAGCTTTTCAGTTAGGAAAAAAAAAAGAAAGATAATATGATGTCCATTTATATTGTATTGAGACAGGTGTTTTATTACTGACAAAAATGTTCTACATCTGTTTTCCATGATGGTATGGATTGGACAGGCTGTCATATTCCGAGTCAGTTATCTAGAGTGATTGCCCTCCAAGACAATTGGAGGACTGTCTTTCTCATATGTTCCATTTTCTACATGATTTCTATGGCTAGGTGTTCTTAACACCAACCACTTCACAATGTGTGCAGGGTGTATTTTATTGTGGCACCAGCACTAGTAAGGTTGCCTTGTATCACAAGACTAGAAGAGAGTACTCATTATTCTATGTTGTTTCCATTCATTCAAAGCATCATGGGAGGGTGGCAGAGAAGGGAGTATTTTGAGAGAGTCTATGGGGGTGTGAAGCTGGTAGAGTGTTTCATATCAAGATTATATGTTCTTATTGGCATAAGATATTAATCATTTTTATAAGGTGGCTAAAGTTTTTGTTTAATTCTCTATGTGAAGAGGAGTGTAATTACTAGTTAGTAAATAACTAACATATATATCATTGCATAGCTGCACTAAAGAACACACTGTTAGAACTAAAAGTGATCCATGCATGAAACACTACTGCAAATTATGTTAAAGCAATTATACAAATCTAATTTAGATGATTAGACTACCAAAGAGTGTTTAGAAATTGTTGAATATTTAGTGCACCACCTGGAAATAATAATATCTTTATTTCCAGTCTCTACATAGCTATCTAAATTTATTTACTTCACCATGTAGATATATTAACTAATATTTAATTTGTTGTGGGGTTAGAATTTTTTTTAGTTAATTTCTTATTTGCATGGAACACCAACAATAAAACATTTGCCAAAAGTGTTTTCCAAGCATGTATCATTTATTTGTATCATGTCTCATCATCATACTTTCCATGTTGGTATAAGTTGGACTGGTTATTTCAATCCAAGTCAGCTGTTATTTGGAGTTACTTCTCTTTTAGACAGATTGGAAGGCCATGTCTCACTCGAATGTTTCAGTTTTTGACATGATTTCTATGACTGGGTTTACTTCCTCACACAAGTCACTTAACAGGGTTTACTGGGTGCATTTTATCATAGCAGGAGTACAAGAGAGATTGTCATGTCCTTGACATGGCTAAAGAGCCCCTTTACTTTATTATCTCTGTTTGATCGCTAACCACTTTACAGGGTGTCATGGGTGCACTTCGTTGTAGTGTGATACCATCACTAGATATGATGCCTTGCCTCTGCATGCAAGAAAATCCTCTCTACTCAACATCGATTCCTTTCTTTCATGTCAAATGTACCACAGCATGATTTGACATGTGCCTCTGTATCAGCAAAACTCCAGTCATGAACACACAACAACACTAGCTTAACACAGTATTATATCCTGTCTCTGACTTTAAAAAGGGTAGTAGAACTTTTATTATGTTAAGTTAAACAGAATTTTCTCTCTATATGAAATGTCAATTGTGTTGTTGGAATATAAATTTCCACTCTAATTCACTTGTATCCAATATGTTTCTCAAGTTCATATGACATTAAAAGAAAAAGAATCATATTTAGCTTATTTCTTCCTGCAGTTCTTTTATCTCTGTCTTCCAAATCATATTCAACATTACACAACTTACTCTGCACATAGAAAAAGAATTCTGTTTAAATCAATGTAGGATGAGTTCGACTACTCTTTAAAAACAGCTCTAAAACACTACATTGTTAACCCTTTTGATATCAAGCCATCTGAAACTGACTGTGGTTCTATATTAAATTGTTTATCTAAATACTTTTCACCATAATTTTATGTAAGAATCTTTAAGTTATATACCAAACACAAGTCTGATAAGAAAGTTATTTTACTAAAACCCTCCAAATTCTTGAATATACTAATAAAAGGGTTAAGGTAGTAGTTGTAACATAGTTATAGTCTAGGATGTTTAAGTGTTTGCAGTTGCAGCTGTTCCAGATATGTGAGCAGTAATGTAGTATTATACACTTTTGATTTGTAGAGGATACGATGAAAAACTGAAGATTTTCTTGATCTTGAAAAGGAAGCTATAGAATAGGGTTTAGGATACATTATATATGTTTAGTTGCAATGAAAGGTCATTAGAATTTGCAAAATCCTGTATTTGTGTAAGGTTTGAGCACTTCAGCTATGTGTTCATGAATAGAGATAAGATAGAATTGAGCATTTCCTTGGCGTGCATGGTGATTATATTTTTGTGCCGTTGAATGAAGCTGGATTCTCATGTTCCTAATGAAGAGTGTTTACCTGCTCAAAGAAACTGTGCCTGTTGTTTCGTGAGTGGACAAAACTCATTAGTGTCACCATTGGTGGTTTTGTGGCAGCAAATTGGTTTGCCATATTTATTTCATCTTTCTGTGTTCTGAATTTAAATCTCCCCAACTCAGCTTTGCCTTTCGTCCTTTCAAGTACCAGTCTAGGGCAGTGGAGTAATGGAATTGCTAAAGTGTTGGATGCGATGCCTTGTGGCATTTGCTCCTGCTCTTTGTGTTTTGTGTTCAAATCACTACATGGCTTATTTGAGTGGTTGACTTAATCCATCATCTATCTCCTGACAATGGAGTGACTTTAGCAGAATTAATTCTGTTACAAGTATATAGACTAACTCTTCAATTTGAAGATACTTCCCTCCTATCAATCTTAGAGGTCCTATAGCTCTGGTTCTGAAACTTACTTTGTCGTGGAACCCATATATGAATTTACAAAAATCACTGAACTCATAGCATTAAGCCACTTGGACAAAAGCACCCTAATTTTAATAAAATATTGAATTAAGCAAAAATTGTTGTAGAGAGAAAATTTATTACGTAATAGATTTTTATTTAAAAAAAACAAAAAAAAAACACCTGATCCCATAGGACCCCGGAAGTTTTTGTGGAACCCACTTTTTGAAACACTGCTTTATAGAAATATTGCTCATAAATGTCTACAACTATATTGTATATGTGTATACACCAGAAAATGAGAGTAAAATATCTTCAATCAATACAGTATTGTATTTTTGCCATAAATAGAGTGTTCAAGACTATCTGATTACAGAACTCTGTGAAAAGGATTGTTTTATTGATGTTGGAAAAATGTAGAAGACAATGTGTAGAAAAAATAAATCTCTTCCTTTATGAAGAACCTGTGGTTTCTCATAGCAGAGTTTTTTTATGAACAACTGAACACAAAGTTGCCTTTGATAGATTTCCTAAAATTAGCTTATGATAAATTAGTTTGTGTAAGAAGCACTTACTTTAACATAGTAAATGATACTGTTGATAGAGAATGCACCCTCATACATATGATTATTGTCTTACATTTTAATATATTACTGTGGCTTTTCATCTTGACTTGAAATTTTATGAAACCAATTCTTTAGATGTAAGTTTTAAATGTAACCTATTTTTTTATTTATTAATGTTACATTTATAACTATGAAAAATGTATTATAAATTCAATTATGCTTTACAGACAAGATGTGAAAAGAAGTTTGAAACATTTATCAGCTATTCATTAATCAAGTTAATGTATATTTATTGTGTTTAAGAAAATTACTGAAATACTATGCTAGCAGACATGAAGGGGTGTATTATTTGTAGAAAACAGAACATTATATTTTGTCATATATATTGAGCATAAAACATATTTTGGCATTTGGTGACAATAGATTTTCTGTGTGCTTTTTGCTTTATAACAGTATATTTTTACATTGTTGAATTTGCAAATGACATTCATTAATTATCTTAAGTTTATAAATAATCCTTGTATAAATCATTATACTATTGAAAAATATCTTTTTTTTTTAATGCTTTGAACCCACCAAACCCAATAATCCAGTACCAATAATGTTTGACTATATCCCGCTATTCCATTCTATCACACACTTCTGTTTACTACTGTTATTTACACCACTTCCTGCATGAATGAGCAATCATTTTATATTGTTGCTTTAACTCAAGTTCTTTATTAAAGAACTACTCAGATTCTTGTCAACTTTGTACATTTTGTTTTCAGGTATAATTGACAAACAAAATTTTTTTTCGGTGATTTTCATGTGGATTTGAGAACTGTTCATATGGCAGGGTCAGGGTTCAGAGAGTTAAAGTGAAAATGTATATTTTCTAATGTATAATTAATTAGTCAAAGGTAGAAGGCAGCACCCATAATCTTTGTAAGCCCTTCCAGACAGGTGAGATTGATGTTGTTGATATTTAGCTTAAACTTCTGTATGTTGTTGCCTGTAAAATAAAAGCATAAGTGAGCTGGGAATAAAAATCTAAACTTAAAAATTCACCCCTTTTGATACTAGCCTACCAGAAACCGCCCCTGGCTCTACAATACAAGTCTGTTTTAATTTATATAACCACCCAACCATACACCCCCCATGAGGACAGGCCGACGTAAATGCATTCAGTGAAGCCCTCAGCCCACACTGTAAAGTGGTCGTGATGGTGACATGGCAAAAAGTGTCCAGCCCACACTGTAAAGTGGTCGTGTAGGTGTCACGACAAAAAGCACCTAGTCCACACTGTAAAGTGGTTGTGTAAGCATCACGACAAAATGAACCCAGTACTCACTATAAATGAAGTTGGCATTAGGAAGGGCATCCAGCTGTAGAAACCAAGCCAGAATCAGTCTTGTATGAGCAAGACATGGTCACCTGATCTAGCATTGCAAACAGGACAACTCGTCTAACCCATGCTAGCATGGAAAATAGACGTAAAACGGTGGTGATGATGGTGATTATGTATATACACACAAATATATATATATATATATATTATGTTGATACCACAAAACATCCAGCCAACACTGTAAAGTGGTCATGTAGGTATCACGGCAAAAAGCACCCAGCACACACTGTAAAGTGGTTGGCATTATGCAAGTCACCCATCGTAGATGTAGTGCCTCATGGCTGGTGCAGGAACAGAGGTAAATACTCATTAAAAACAACAGAAGGCCAGGTTTGAAACTTCCTTTAGAATTTTAATTCTGTGAAAACACTATACATATTTTGTTGGCCCAATTTCATCATCTGATTATGATGCAAGACTTGGGCGATTTCATCAGGTGTTTGCAGAATTAGTTATTTAAGATAACAGGATTATGGCAAATACAAACAGGCAATATAAAATAGAGGATCGGTTCTATTCGGAGATGGCCCGCCAATTCAGTGTTATTGCAACGGCAGACCTTCCCCAAATGTTGAGCAAGTATTGTGAAGTAAAATTCTTAACAATACGACAATGTCTATATATAGAGATATTTATATAAGATTAACCTTTATTTATTTAAATGTTAACTGTTTTTATTTTAAATTTATTTCATATTTTCAAATTGAAACTTAAGGAAGTTAGTATTTTATGAGAAAATTCTAGACTGACAGAACAAAAGTTTATTGTTTTCAATTTACCCACTCCCATTATATATTTAAAAAATCCGTTTAATTATTCATTTCTCTTAGTTGAAACAGTATTAGAACTATCATAAGATACTCGCTTTGTGAAAATGCTTGTTGGCTCTAAGTACTATCATTGTCGTCTTCATTTTTATAGCCACATTTCCAAGCTTGAATGGTTTGAATAAAACTCTTTTAGGCAGATTTTTCTGGCTAACATAAACTCTTATTTTATTTTATAAATATGGTATACACTGCTCATCCTTGTCTACTGCTACACTGCAGAGTGTGTTGTTTACATGGTTCATAAACAAGCGACATCACTTACTTTAAATGTTGTTGATATGAAGACAAAAACGCATGTAGTAAACTGATACACTTTCATGTACATACACATATACATACATGCGTACATACATACATATATACATGCATGCATACATACATACATACATACATGATGATGGCTGCCCCCTCGTTATCGAGTATGGCCATTGCACGAGGAAAAAAAAATATTAATAAATAAATAGAAAATAAAATTAAAAAAAGAAATATATATATATATATATATATATATATATATATATATATATATACACACATACATACACACACACACACACACACACACACACACACACACATATACACACACACATATACATTAATAACAATAATATGCAATAATAATAACAATAATAATATACATATACATATATATGTACACACACACGCACACACACATCTACACACACACACACACACACACACACACACGCACGATAGCAACTAACAGCGCTGCGATTGAATGTGGCTTTTTAGCCCAGCCAATGATCTAAAATGTCTTGCACAGAGTCGGCAACCAAAACATTCACTGGGAATAGCCGGCTGTGGTTGGAGTTTGTGTACTTTTGCATGTCGCTTGAGCCCTCCTGCTGATTTACATTCTCTACCACATGTTTGGCAAGCATGATGAGTAGCATCTCCAACAGCAGCCTGGTAGTCAACCACTGGTCTTACTTTATGACTGCGAAGATGACTTTCGAGTCCAGCTTTGCTTAGGCAGAGTCTTGCACAGACGCTGCATGTCAGCACCATAGGAGGACCCTCGCCGTCTGGAAGTACAACAGCAATGCCCTTCCTCACATCCCGCTTTACTTTCTCGTATGCGATTCGAGATGCCTCAAAGGCAACTTTTCCCTCATATACAGTCTTTCTCCATTTATTACGATCAGCAGCAATATTTTCCCATGTATCAGCAGAGATGTTAGCGTCTTTCAAAGAGGCTTTCAAGGAATCCTTATACATCCTTTTTGGTTTATGTGGCGGTCGTTTTCCTTTAACCAACTCTCCATAAAAGAGTTGTTTTGATATTCTAGAATCCTTCATCCTGGCAAGGTGACCACTCCAACGAAGTCGTTGCTTAAGCACAAGAGCTTCTATACTGTCACACATAGAGCTTTCCAAAATCTTGACATCACTGATCTGGTCCCTCCAGTGAACGCCATGGATACGTCTGAGACACATCTGATGGAAACGCTCCAATTGCTTAAGGTGGTGTCGATATGTGACCCAGGTCTCGCAGGCATAAAGAAGACAAGAGAGCACACATGCCTTGTACACCTTTACCTTTGTCCTCCTGCATATGTCTCGCCGACCCCAGAGTCGCCTTTCTAGCTTTCCAAAAGCATCACTTGCTTTCCTAATCCTAAGTGAGATTTCACTGTCAAGGTTGCTGTATCGATTGACAGTGCTTCCCAGGTAGACAAACTGATCAACCACTCCAAGCCGTTTACCATACACATAGATATTTGGTTCACTGTACTGCTTACCAGGGGCAGGTTAGTACATGACGACGGTTTTCTTGAGACTGACAGTCAATCCTAGGCAGTGCAAGCATCAGAAAATGCATTCAAAATGTGCTGCATATCACTCTCTGTGTGCGCTACAAGATCGCAATCATCTGCATACAAGAGGTCTCTTATGATTGATGTAAATACTTTTGTCTTTGCAGCAAAGCGCCTGATGTTAAATATGCTGCCTGAGGTTCGATATCGGATGTAAACACCATGCTCGCAATTCCTGAATGCAATACAGAAAACCATTGCAAAGTATATGGCAAACAGGGTCGGTGTTGGAATATCCCCCTGTTTCACTCCATTTTTTACTGAGATAGGCTCCGTCAATGTTACCTCCGACATTAACCCAAGCCTTCATGTCGTCATGGAAAGACCTAACTAAAGCAAGGAACTTATCAGGGCAACCAAGTTTCTGGAGAACCTTCCATAATGCATCTCTGTTAACAGTATCGAAAGTTTTTGTCAGATCGACAAAAACCTGATACAGATCCAAACCTTGTTCCATGCACTTCTCCTGGAGCTGTCTAGCTGAGAAGATCATATCAGTAGTGCCGTGTCCAGCACGAAAACCAGATTGACTTTCAGGAAGAACACAATCTGCAATGTGTGTCAGCAGACGGTCCAGAAGCACCCTACATAAAACTTTCCCTACGACAGAAAGCAATGATACACCTCTGTAGTTCCCACAATCATTCCTGTTACCCTTTCCCTTGTACAAGACCACCATTACTGCATCTCTCCAGTCCTCAGGTACGGATTCATTAGCCCATATCCTGCCAAACAAAGGGTGAAGATGTTGCAGGAGTCTCTCACCACCATATTGTAAGAGCTCAGCATGTATGCCATCCATACCTGGAGACCTTCCACTGTTCAGCTTCGAGATAGCCACTGCAACCTCCACAAGCGTCGGTGGTTCTGCGAGAGCTACTTTCACAGGACTTTCTGGAATGAGATTGAGGAAATCTTCACTGTCGACGGACGGCTGATTCAAAAGATCATCAAAGTGCTCTCACTACCTTCGTAGAATTCCTTGTGAGTCACGAAGAAGTTCTTTGCCATCCTTGCTGCGAAGCGGTGTCACCAGAGAAGAAGACGGTCCATAAACCTCACGCAAGAGACTGTACAACAGCTTTGTGTTATTGGAATCTGACGCAGTTTGTATCTCACCAGCCTTCTCACTCCACCACTGATCCTTCATCTGAGAAAGACTCCGCCTAACACGTGATTTTACATCCCTGAGTTCCTCATGCAACGTATTCCTCTCCTGTGGTTTTGCCGTCAAGTAACGCCTGCCTACATCATAAACCGACTTTTTAAGGGTCGGCCAATCCTCACCAAGATCTGCAGCCTGCATCTCTTCTTCCAATGTCCTCTTCACATTTTTATCCTTAAGACGAGCCGCATTCAATCTTTTGGGCAGGGCAACACCAGGAGCCCAGATTTTACGTTTAGTGATTAGTTTCACTTTTGCGCGTACCAGGCGGTGGTCCGTCCAGCACTCAGCTCCACGAAGAGCACGAACACACTGCACATCCTGTCTGTCACGCATCCTGACTAGGACGTAGTCCAAAAGATGCCATTCCTTAGATGCAGGATGCATCCATGTGGTCTTGAATTTGTTCCTTTGTTGGAACATGGTGTTGGTCACACACAGATCCAGCTCCTCACACATCTGCAGCAGGTGTGTGAGGAGCTCCTCACACATCTGCATACCATTGTTGTTACACTTTCCCACCCCATGCCTTCCGATTACATTCCATACATACATACATATATATGTACATACATACATATACACACACATATCATTTTCATGTCAACTTTTACATGTTGCCATAGGTTGGATGGAACTTTTTGAGGCAGTGTTTTACAACTGGATGCCCTTTCTGACATTAACCGTTTTTGTTGCCTTCTATAGGCGGCAAATTGGCAGAGTCATAGAATGCTTTATGGTATTCATTCCTGCTCTCTGAGTTCAAATCCTGCTGAGGTCAACTGTCCCTTTCATCCTTTCGAGGTTGATAAAAAAGTACCAGTCTAGTACTGGAGTCGATTCTTCATCTATATCTCTTTCTTATTTCCTCTCTCTCATTTTCTATCTTTCTTTGGAAGAAATCTGTTGTACTCAGACTTGGAGAGGGATGGGCTCTGCCAGGCTTAAAATGCCCAAGAAATGCAGTATGTCAATACGCCGCCCCTATAACTCTATCAGGAGTTACAGAATCATATGACACAACAGTGTACCTATTCTACATGCACGCAAAATGTACTTCCTTACAGTTTCCATCTATGTAATTCACTCACAAGGCATTGGTCAATTTGAAACTATAGTACAAAATATTTGGCAAAGATGCTGTTTAGTGGGATGTAATCTGCAACTGAGTAACTAAGAAGTTCATTTTGCCATCATGAGGTTTCAGGTTTTATCCCACTGTGGGGCTTCTGGTGCAAATATATTTTACTATAGCCACAGATTGATCCAAGATTGTGAGTAAAATTTTGTTGACAGAAACTGTGTGGAAGCCTATTGAATAGATTATTGTATTTGTAATTCAAAGGTCTAGCCCTGTTACATTATCATGTTGATTCTGCCTGAGGCACACATCTATATAGAATACACAACTACTTATATATATATATATATATATATATATATATATATATATATAGTCACTGATATATTATGAAATACTGTTGGCTTCTTGCTCACATTAATTTCTATATTTTCATTTATATTTATACTCGGAATTTTTCCTAGAGTGCTTAAAATTATTTGTGACTAATCCCGGTCTTTTTAAAAAAAAAAAAAACGCGATAATATTGCTATTTTGCTGAACTCCTTACATTTTGTAGAGTTTTTTCGGAATGCTTTTGACTGCTGTTTCTTGTAAATAGACATTTGTCTCATTCTGACGTCACCAGCCATGTCTCTCCATGTGTGTTTATTTTCATAATTCCGCACGAGGTGAACTAGCCTGCTTTTAAATTCCCTTTTTGGCATATTTTGGCAGTGGAACTTTTGGTTATCATGTAGAGCTCTACTGAGGAACGATTCCTACCGTGACTAATCCAACTGAAAAGTTTCGTGAAATAGTCTTTTTAAGACTATATAGAGCATTTGTAGTTTTTCCAAATTGAAGGATGAGTATTTAAACTTTATTTTATTCTGAGTTAAGACTCTATTGGTTTTTTTCCCCTGGATTTCACAAAATCTGTGGATAAAATCTCTGTCTTGATTTTTTTTTTTGAATTGCGTTTGAATTATTTTCCCATATCTTACATCATCATCATCATCGTTTAACGTCCATGTTCCACGCTTGCATGGGTTTGGACGGGAGTTTTCCCACTTGAGGCAAGAGTGATTGTCTTGCTCACATAGGACTACCTGGCATGTTTTCTACCGCTGGATGCCCTTCCTAACACCAACCACATTTACAGTGTGGGACTGGGAGGTTTTTACCGTGTTGCCTACACGGCCACATTACAGCGTGGACTGTGTGTTTTTTTGTCGTGACACCTACACGATCTCATTTGTTTCGGCCTGGATGTTGTGGCACCAACATAACTTTACATTGAAACGGGCGGTTTGGATGGAGTGGGGGTGGTGGGACGGGGGTGTATTTTGTTAGAGATGCCTACTGACTGTAGTAGGTTTTACTTTGTATTTAGGTAAGGCGGGTCTTCTCTATTACTGAGTACCGCCAAAGATCTCGGTCCAGTGACATTGTCTTGGAGAGGTGTAAGTGTGTGAGGTCGGAATTTATCAGGTCGTCCCAGGTTTTTCTGGGTCTGCCTACTCCGTGGCTACCGTCTATCTTTATTGCTCTGCACTTTTTTATACAGCTGTCGTCTTTCATGCGCATCACGTGACCATACCAACGTAGTCTTCTCTCGAGTAAACAATATCTGATCACTCTTATTTCTAATTTTTCCCTTAGTTCGTTTATGCTTTGCCGTTCACGAATATTACTATTACACATCCAGCAGAGCATGCAAGCTTCGTTCCTCTCTAGTCTTCATATATCCTCTGCACACAATGCCCAGGTCTCACTGCCATGCAACATTGCTGTTCGTATGCAGGCATCATACAGCCTGCCTTTCATTTTTAGGGAGAACCCTTTAGCGGCTAATAGTGGTATAAGCTCTCTGAACTTTTTCCATCCAGTTCTGACTCTAGCTACTGTACTTTCAGAGCACCCTCCCCCACTGCTGATTTTGTCACCCAGGTAACGGAAGCTGTCCACTATTTCTATAGAACCCTCTGCGCAATTGAAAGAGCTAGTATTTTGTGGGCACTTGCTGCTACTTATTGCACGTTAATTATTTTCCATTTTGACGTTATAGTCACTTATATATTATGAAATACTGTTGGCTTCTTGCTCACATTAATTTCTATATTTACATTTATATATATATATATATATATATATACATATATATATATATATATATATATATAGAAGTGGTTACACAACAGTTAGTTCACCATACCGAGAACAATTGTTTCACCTTCGCGGATCTTCAGCTCGAGATGTATCATGATACATCCCGAGCTGAAGATCCGCGAAGGTGAAACAATTGTTCTCGGTATGGTCTGTAACCACTTCTACCTAACTCGTCCCTTGGACTGAGTGCTCTACCACTACAGATATTACCTTCCAGTGTTCCACCACTATATATATATATATATATATATATATATTTAATGAGTAGGATGTACAGCTGATCAAACACCTGAATGTTCATCAGATCCAATAGATTATCTCTTTTACAGATGTATATTAACTGGCCATATCTGGCTAGAATTCTCTCACCTCTTTCTGTTCAAACTGGCCATAAGTGGCTGCTCATACTGATGTTAAGGGATTGTGCTCAACATAAATAACATCAAAATCTTATAGATTCAATATTATGAGATATTATGTTAGATAATGCTTTTACCACAAAAATATAATAATATATATAGAGTAATGTAAATGCTAAAGGGTTAATGTTAGTGGTGCATGGCATAGCTATAAATATATATTTACCATCAGATTTCAATGGCAGTATTTCTTTGGTTAGCTATGTTGGATTGTTTTATATTGCTAGACTGTAATACTAGCAAAATTGAATTTCTCTGGCTGATACTATATATTATTTACATGTGTGGTGCAACAATTTAATTATATCTAATGGCATACTCCCAGATTACTGGAGTCTGTGAGAGTCAGGTGAAAAACCACATATATATCCAGGTCTGGATTAACTGTTAAGCAAAATAAGGCATGCTTAGGGCATCAAGGGAAGAGGGACACCATTATATTCAAATTAGGTGTATTTGTCATCCCCCACCCAATTTTTTTTAGACTTTATATATGAGGAATTATAATCTTAGCGGCTCAAAAGGACTTAATCTGGCCCTGTAAATAGCAGCTAGGGACCCTCCTGCAATCATCAAAAGTCACTACAAATGTTAAGCCTCAAAATCTCTCTTGATCTCTCATGTTGAGCTAGCTAAATATTAATTGCAAATCTCAATTCGAAAGATATGGATTTCTATCTTTTTTTTACTGTTTAGTCAGGGGGAGGATGAGCAGTGCCCATGACCTTTTTCAGGGCCTCCAAGGCAGGGTTGGAGAAAGGTATTCAAAACTGGGTGACATATTAAGTCTACCAGCCAAATAGACCATAGAGGGATTTCAATTCAGAATACAATATGTCTGATGAGTTACTTGGTAGTATTACCAGGTAACTCATCAGACACTCTAATAATTCTGTCAATCCCCCTCAGTTTATTTTATCAACCTTGAAAAGATGAAAGGGAAAGTTTACCGTGACAGGATTTGAAGTAGAGTGCAGAAAGCCCGGACAAATACTGCAAGTCCACTTCATACGCATACCTCTTTTCTCACATTCCATATTGTGCACTAAACTTCCTCCCCTGAGCTGCAACATTCATGAATTCCTCCGTCCTCTCCCATATAATTCCTGCAGAAGTTAAAACTAAACACCAATTGCACTAATCTTACTAGTCAAGTTGAGGGGAGGGTAAAAAAATGTCATGACCAGTGCCTCTTTGTTTTTCTACTCTTATCTACAAGTTTGTCTCAAACCAGAAGGCTCATTAGGCCAGTCCTTATCTCAGTTTCATGGCATGAAATGACAGAGAGTACATGACTGCCCTCTGGACAGGATGCCATTCCATTGCAGGGTTAATTAAACCCCCCAGCTATTGTTGGTATTCATTTACAGCTGAGTATACTGGTGCAATGTGAAATAAAGTGTTATGCTCAAGAACACAACAGACAACCCAGCCCAGGAACCAAACCCACAACATTATGATTGTAAGTCTGACACCCTTACCACTAGGCCACGTGCCTCCACTTTATATCTAGTCAATACAAAAATAGGCTTTGATTTTGGATGTCTTTCATGAAATATTCTCTTTTGTTATGAGGATTAAAGGCAAAATTGAAATCTGTGGGATTTGAACTCAGAACATGGAAAGTCATAACTAAATATCACAAAGCATTTCATCTGATGCTCTACCAATACTTTGTTGCAGCTCAGGGGAAAATGTTTAGTGCACAATATGGAATGTAAGAAAAGAGGTATATGTATGAAGTGGACTGAAGTGGAGAGATTTGTAATTTGCTAGTTTAACCCTTTAGCATTCGCATTAATTTTCAAACATCATTGAAGGCGGTGGATTGGCAGTATCGGTGGAGGGTCGGACGCCATGCTTTCCAGCATAGTTACATCCTTTTACGATCTGAGTTCAAATCCCGCCGAGGTTGACTTTGCCTTTCATCCTTACGGGGTCGATAAAATAAAGTACCAGTAATGCACTGGTTAATTGCTGGCCATGTGCCTAAAGTAGAAACAATTAATTTTCAAACGTCATGCTTATCTGTTAGGATTGGCAGTATCGGTAGAGGGTCGGACACCATGCTTTGAAGCATAGAGTTACTTCTCTTTATGATCTGAGTTCAAATCCTGCCGAGGTTAACTTTGCCTTTCATCTTTACAGGATCGATAAAATAAAGTACCAGTAATACACTGGGATAATTGCTGGCCTTGTGCCAAAGGTAGAAACAATTATTTTGAGTTAATCATACTCAAGAGAGTTATCAATTTTATTTGTTTGTAATTTTCTTAATTTTCTCTGTGCAAACTTGAAATTTCGTCAGATGTTTAAATATCAATAATTTACAATTATATAACTTTACCTGATATTTTTTAATCAAATTTGACTTTTATGGGCAGGTGAAATTAATTAATAGAGTCATTTGAAGTATCAACCAGGTGCAAATACTGGTTTCATTTTAAATACGTTGTTTTCAGCATAATACTTATATAAGAGTCACTAAACCTTATATCAGTGTTCCAGTAATTCCACAGTCTTGGAAACATTTTTTATACCGAATATAATATTTAAGGTAAAAACTGCTTGCATTTCCACAGCATCTGTGGTCGCCATAACAGATCGGGTTTTCCTTGATTAGAAATCTGTTGTTGGGCATATCGATTACAACTTCGATGAAGTTTGTGGTAAAATCAAAAAGAAATAATCCAGTGCTTTAGCATCAGGAGCTAACGTGTGTTGTGGACCAGTAATTTGAATAAAATCGGGAACATATATTGGTGTGGTATTTTTCAACCATGTTGCTGTAATATTTTCAATGGCGCCCTGGAGTTTCCTTGTTTTCACTTTCATAACAACAATCATCATCGGACACAATTTCAGAAATATAAACAGCTGATTCATTTGAAGATACATCACTAATATTATCGTTTGTTTCTTGTTTATTCTGAATGTCGTTGTGTGTAAAACCTTCAAAGTCGGTATCGCTACTTTCATAAGCCATGTTGATACAAAAAAAAATTTGTTGCACTTTCAAAGTTAAAAAACACTTGTTGTTTTAAGTTGGTCCACTATATTAAGTGTTAATTTTCACGGTAAAGGCCTAATCTCGCAGCAGTCTTGAATTGACGAGATTTTGATGATGGTTTATTTATTTTTCGAATGATTTTTTAGTGTGGGTGTTTTGGGGCGATTTCGGGCGATTTGAACAAATGGAGAAATAATTTCGGGCGGTTTGAACACTAAAGGGTTAAAGGAGTATAACTAGTAGAAGCATCTGTGAGTTAGTGACTATAATAAGTTTGTGAATGAATTGTTACTAATCAGTTAATGTACATTCTTTAGATGTGATTGGGGGTGTTTGGGAATATATCAGCAATACCATCCAGGATATGGAAGCAGTACACCAAAGGATTTTTGTATTTGAAAAGCACTGGCATGGGAGGCTTGTAACAAACTAGACAAGATATGGTGCAGAATCATAAAAATTGAACTAATCCAAGCCTTAGTTGAACCAATTCTGATGTATGGAGCTGGACCTTGGAAATTAATAACTGTCCTAATGTTGGATGATACATGCACCAACCACCTTTTCAGAGCACAAAACAAACACTGGAAAGAGAGAGAGAGAGATTATGCCACCTTGCAACAAATATACAGAAAGCTGAAATCAATATCTAGGTATCTATGTCAGAAATTACTAAAGTTAGCTGGTCACTGTTATCAAGCAAACAGATCATTTTATCCCTTTTACTGTGGAGGCCAACAGAAAGAGTCTTCTCAAGAAAACTCACTTTTCTAGTTGTCATTGCATGTGACTCAGGTATTGCCATCAATGAACTTAGTTTCGATGAATGATTGAGAGATGTGGAAGTCGACCGTACTGTGAATCCTGACTGGTTAAGATTGGTTGTTCAACCACATCAAAATGATGATGAAAAGTGCCAATTAAGTACTGTGGTTGACATAATAGACTTTTTCCTTCTTCCAAATTGCTGGGCTTCTGCCAGTGTTAGAAAACTTATTCGTACCATTTTTTAAAACCATTTGTCCTTAGTTTTTTGCATATTGTCAGTGTTAGAGCACTGGCCAAACAAATAGCCTTGTGCAGTTTATTGTAGCTCCTTGTATTCTGAGTTCAAATCCTGTTGTGTCAACTTTGTCCTCAATCTGATGTATAAATAAAGTAACGGTATAAGGCAGTAGACTGGTGGAATTATAAGAACGTAAGATGGGATGATTTGCAGTAGTTGTTCTGGTTCTTTGTGTTTGGAGTTGAAATTGTGATGTGACTTACTTGGTTGAGAGACTTAATCTATTTATTGCACAGTTTAATACCACTATATAATCTTTTGGTGCCTTTAGTTGAATTTACTCTGTTGCAATCATTTGAACCAACTTTCAAATTTGAGGATACTTTTCTCCCGCCTCCAGTCTCAGAAACTCCGAGGAAGGTCGTCAGTGCTTCTGCCCTTCCTTTAGACATAAGTAATAAAAAAAAAAGTATTCATATTCCTGGCTATTTTCGTCAATGCTAACTGCTAGAGCTGTGAAGTAGGAGTGTCACATGTTTTCAACCTGATAGACTAAGGTTAGCAAAACAATGTTCTTGTGTAGCCGTAGTATGCATGCTTACAGCAGGGTTGAAATCATAACCTTGTTGGCAATACACCAGAGCTTCAATTCTTGAACAAGTAAAAGAAATTTTGTCTAAGTCAGCTCTGTAGATTTGTTTTTACATGTTTTTAAGACTACTCTAATATGAGCCTTATACCTTTTGTTAGTTTTTAATAAGAGCTGTTTAAATGTGACATTTAACTTAGGACGACAGAAGAGTTGTTCTGTAAGAGCATAATGGTAATTCTTTGCTGAGTTATTAAGTGTGGAGTTAGACAGGAAAAGGTTAGCAAAGAAATTATCTTTAGGGAAAGATATTTGATAATAATTATTGAAAAGGAAAGGACTTGAGAAATGAAGATCAGCAACCATTAGGATTGAACTTTTTTTTTTACTGTTTAGTCAGGGAGGTAGGGGCAGTGGCCATGACCCCTTTCAGAGTCTCTGAGTCTGGTGAATGGGAGAGAGGAAGGCTTTCTCTAATTGGAGACTAAGTCTGAATGCTTGTAACAGTGTGGATTCTGCTAAAGGTGCCCAAGGTTGTGATGTTAAACTAGGCAATAGTTGAAGTTTATTACATGTCTATTAACAAGAACCTTGTGATGGTGGTGTTAAAACCTAGTGAGGGATTAAGTTTACCACCAAACTATTATGGACTGGGTCAGTATTTATCAAATATACATTCCAAATCTCACAACTTCCATAATGGGGTATAGTTTTTTTTTCTTTTCTTATTTGTAAATTAAATACTTATTTGTGAATAAATGTGCAAGGAACATTGTTGTGAGGAGGAAACTCCCAGAAAGATAAGAACTGTTTGATCTTGAGAACATTACATTTTGGAAAAAAGAACATTGTTGTAGCTTTTAGTATTTTCTTTCTTTCCTTATTTGGATTTTGGCACTGCAGTTCTGAGTTGTAGCTTAGAGCTTGTACGTATAATGTGTATATATATATATATATATATATATGTATGTGTGTGTAGATAAGTATATATATGTATATGTATGTGTGTGTGTGTAGATAAGTATATATATGTATGTGTGTGTGTGTGTAGATAAGTATATATATATATGTATGTGTGTGTAGATATATATATATGTGTGTGTGTGTAGATATATATATATATGTGTGTGTGTGTGTGTAGATATATATATGTATGTGTGTGTATATATGTATGTGTGTGTGTAGATATATAGTATATGTATATGTTTGTATTTGTATATATGTGTATGTGTATGTATGTGTATATATGTATATGTATGCATATTTATATGTATATATAGGAGAGGGAGGTGGAGGAGTGACATGCAATAAATGGAGGAATAGATAAGTAAATGTTAAATAATTATAATAATAAGATAGTTGGTTGGGATGAGTAAATAATGAGAGAGTGTAATCATGTGATAGCTAGTATTAATCAGGAGAAGGAGGAGGTGGTAGTGGCGGCAGTGTTGGCTGGGGTGGAGAGGCTGGTCTGGTAATTTCTCAGGCTTGGCAAAGCAGCAAGAAATAATACATTAAAGCCAACACCAGACATTATTATTATTATTTACTACTACTATTACTACAGATTCATCAACAGGAATATAACTTTTGCTAAAGTGTAAAGATGCTGGTAACATTGCATCACGTAGCTTTTTTTCAAAAACAAACAAAATGTTTGGTCTATCAAGTTTTTTTGTAGCTCAGTACTTTGGTTAATGTTAACTTAAAGAGGTTAATTTTGTTGATTCAAAAGCATAAAAAGAATTATGAATGAAAAAACAAATTTCTCTATGTATAAGTGTGTTAAAAAACGATTTTAATGATACTAAGTCCTATACTTGCTGTTTCTTTTGTCCACACTTTGGGTTAGATTGGTTTGGTTCAACAGAGATGATGTAGGGTAGTGAGTACCTTTTAACCCTTTAGCATTCACATTACTCTATATATACTATTGTATTTTTACGGTAAAGGCTTTATCTCACAATTATCTCACATAATATTGAATCTACGAGATTTTGATATCATTTATTTTGGAACAATACCTTAACATCAGTATGAGTAGCCAGTTACAGCTGGTTTGAACAGAAAGATGAGAGAAAATTCTGGCTGGATATGGCCGGTTTAAATGCTAAAGGGTTAATCTTGCACATCCCAAGTTAAATTCACTTGTGCTGTACCACAATAAAATACACCCAGTACAGTCTTTAAAGCAGTTGCTGAATGACTAAAGATAACATTGGGTTGAGAAGACACTTTAATAATGTAGATAACACAATGACTTCCCTAGTGCTGGTGCCACAATAAAATACACCAGTACACTCTGTAAAGCAGATGTGGCTAAATTGTGACCATGTAGAGATGAGACAACCATATATTTCTGCTGAAGATATAACAATCTCTCCAGTTCTGATGTCACAATATTTTACACCCTCTACACTCTTTACAAGGTTGGTGCTAGGAAGAACATCCAGCCATAGAAACCTTGCAAAACAAAGAGTTGAAAGGATACTTCAGCTATATCAAGGACATGTCAACTTCCTTAGTGTAGGTGTCATGACAAAATGCACCTAGTACTTCCAATAAAATGGATGAGCAGTGACGAGGTTCTTCAGTGAATCTAGTCTCCAACCGTGACAACCTGTTCAATCCATGTCAGCAAAGAAAGCAGATGTAAAGAAGATAATGATAAGTAATACAACTGCTGTATTGTGTAAGGATATGATATTCTTTAGCAGGAAATATATTGGCTGTGTAATTAAGAAGTTCACTATACAATCACATAGTTTCTGTTTTGATCCCATTCTCTGGCACATTGGCAAGTGTTTCTACTATAACCTAGAGCTGACCAATGCTTTGTAAATGAAATTTGGCAGACAGAAACTATATGGAAGTCCTACATATATTGTCATCATCATTTTAATCTATATATCCATGCTGACATAGGTTGGATAGGTCTTTTTCAAACAGTTTTAATGGCTAGATACTCCTTCTGATGCCAACTGTTGTCATTGTTGTCGTCAACACTATCATTATGATCATTCTCATCAGGTTCTTTTACTCTCTACATTTATATTATTATTACAATAACAGGCTATACTTTTCAATATATAGTACTGTATAATGAATATAGTTCTGTATAAGAAATACAGTAATTTGTTCCAGAACTTTGAAAATACTTGACTAAGGTTTTTTTAATATTTTATTTTACCGTATTTCAAAGAAATATTAAAGATAGTAAAAATATGTTTACTATTCAACAGTTTATTAGAATTGAAACATTATAGTTTACTATAATGTATTATACATAATAAAGAAGGACAAATAATATATTTTTACAAATAAACCTGATGTAGTGGAGTCATGAGTAGGTTGTCAGAGAAGGTAGGTAGACTTCATATGTGGCAGGTGCACAGTAGTAGTCAGCAGTAAGAGTATTTGTGAAATAGGCTTGCAAGAAGTATTGGAAAATTTTTGCTATCTGGGTGACTTATTTTTTCTTAGCAGTGGAGGTGGATGCACTGAACATTTTGTAGCCAGAGTGAGAACAGGGTGGAAGATATTCAAGAAGCTGTTACCTCTGCTGGCTACAAAGTGCTTCTTAGAATGAAGGTAGATTATACGAGGCTTGTATTTGAACTGCAATGCTGTATAGTGATATGTGGGCCTTGAATGCAGATTTGCAATGGCTATGCTTTGCTGGATGTGTAATGTTAGTGTATGTGAATGACAGAGCCAAAGTGAGCTGAAAGAAAAGCTGAGAATAGAAGAATTGAATGCAGCATGCAAAAGAGACAATTGTATTGGTAGTCATGTGATGTGGCATAAGGAGAGTGCAAGTTGTATAAAGAAGTGTTGGAATTCGATGAGACTTGTGGAAGAAGGAGACCAAGGAAGGTATGGGATGAAGTTGCGAACAATGACCTCAAGAAACTGAACCTCACAAAGAAAATGACACAGAATCAATCTGACTGGCGGTATGCCATAATACAAAAGTTCCATCCACAAGCACTGCAACACCAAAAGTAAACATGGAGGCGACAGTGTTGGTGATCAAATAGAAATAATAAAGGATTTGAGAGGACTATTCAGCCTGGACAAGTATTTAACAACCTCTGTTCTGCTCGTACCATGGGAAAATGCACTCACTACACTCTGCAAAGTGTTGGTGCCATGAGAAATCATGCTAAGTACTCTCTGTAAAGTGGTAATACTGGTGCCATGAAAAATTGCACTCAGGACACTCTATAAGGTAGTTGCTATTAGCAAGGGCATCCAGCCATAGAAACTCATCCACTATAAAGTGGTTGTGTTGGTATCATGGCAAAAAGAACCTAGTCCACACTGTAAAGTGGTCATGCTGGTGTCATGACAAAAAGCTCTCAGTCCACACTATGTGGTTGGTGTTGGGAAGGGCATCCAGTCATAGAAATCATACCAGAAACAGTTCTTGTATAAGTAAGTCACATTCATCTGATCTGACTTGTCTCAATGGGACAACTGATCCAACACATGCTAGCGTGGAAAATGGATGGTAAATGGTGATGTTGATGATGAACATAATGTCGCTCTGATTTGTGTCTCGATCTTTGATAACCTGTCCAACCTATTTCAGTATGCAACTTCTCGAGTCATCCCTCCATCGAAGGTGAAGTATTCATTTTTCTTTTTCTAATGGTTAGAATATATTTAGCTTGCCACACCTGCATCCTTATTGATTTCTCTGCTAACTGGAGCAGTTGTACCAACCCCTTGTCGAATTAATAGTCAGTCATCTTCGAAGCCACTGGTGTTCACAAGGCTGAGGTCATCTAATTAAACTGATGATCGCCGCATGGGCTATTGCTTATTATGAGACAAGCAGGAATTTTATTGAGGCTTACTCCTCTAGATCTGACCTGTTCTGCTAGACTATACTATGATAGCCATATCAGAGGCATCTCATGTAGGATGTGGCTTTTCACCACAAAGGTCGGTATTCGAACTGAGAGAAGCTAAGTGCTCAGCTTGAATGAGAACATATTGTACATCATAAATTCACTGAGTGGCATGTTGAACAGACACTGGGGCCACAAAAGACCACCCAGTACCAACCAGTGAAAGCTACTACAGCTCTGCACTCTCTTAAATTAACATATACATATGTACACACTATTGGATGGCCATTGACTCGCATGAGTTCCTCTGTCCTTTGTGATGTTTTGTTTTTCATGCTGTTTTTCATACTTTATTATCACAATATTCTTCTCTTTTTTATAGCTCCTAATTTATCATTTAGAGATAACACTTTCAACTTCTTCTTGACACCAGATCTTTTCTCATCAGTCTATTTTATCCATTGTCGTTTAGGTTAGATTACATATTGTATTTTGGTGTATATTACTGTGTTAAGTGAAGTAAGACTGTCTCCCTTTATATAAGAGACATTCGCATAAATACAGACAAGGTGGGTAGTTATATTTCAGCTAACTAGCAGGTAACAGTTGTTGCTGTATATATTGCTTTGATTTATTTTGTATACATATACTGTGTTGTTTTGAGATTTGGTGTCAATATATATTCTCAAATTTACATTGTTCAAAGCAATGTTAACAGAAATTTCAAAAGGATAAATTGACATCTGTTGATTTCATTGATGAGTGATTCTAGTTATGTGGTCCATGAAATGATCTACTTGTTAAATTAATATGTGGCTTAGTATTCCATAGTCATATAATTCTCATAGAAAGCCAGCATTATGCTATATGAACCTTTAAATTACAGGTACAGTCCATCCAATTGGCTTCCACACAGTTTCTGTGCTGTGAGTACTAATGATAGCGATAGTAGAGGATTGAATATGGAAAAATTGAATGCTCTTGCCTGTTACTTAGTCAATGTACTAGTGGATAGGATTAAGAGAAAATAGGTAAACTAGTGAATGGAAACTTAAGAGAAGTATGTTGGGCAAGAGGCTCAATGATATATTATATATCCCATCCCCCTTCCACCAGCAGCACTTTTTTATCATTGAGTAAAATAGCCTTTGTTATATACACACACACATACATATATGTATACATATATATATATATATATATATATAACAAAACAAAACAAATCGCTCTTATATATTCTTTTAAATATATTTTGTTAAACTTGCTAAGTTTTACGCAAAACTTCGAGTGCTTATTTAAACTCTTAACCTCTCTGCTCCATCCCATCTTCTACCCCCCACCCATACATCATGCTGGTTCCTGCTCCCCCCCCCTTCCTCTCTATACATATAAGATAAACCCTACCAAAATTAATCAAAATCGCCAACTCGCTATTCTGGTATGGCTGTTTCCTCGGTATAATGTAACGTTCAAATATATTTTTCTCTATTCTTCTCTCCATTCTAATCCATTAGTCCATTCACCATTCTATATCATATTTTTTCTCTAAAATCATATTTTCTCTATCATCGCATTTTCTCTATCGTATTTTCTTAAACAAAACAAATCTTGTATTTTCGTTTATTGTTAAATTATGCCCAAAATACGGGGATCTTATCTTAAACCTTACCTTCTCGCTAACTACCCAAAACCTTACCTTCTCGCTAACTACCCAACATCCCTCCCTCCCTCCCCCACGCACCACCATTATTACGTGGACCAATCATAAGTCAGAGGCCCATACTATCGCTTAACTGGTTAGTTTTTCGATATGATGGATGGACTATGGAATTCTGGAGAGTTGAAGAGAGAAAAATGTGGACGCTCAGCGACAATGCCAAAGATAAAGACAAATTCAACTCGTGGACGAGAATGCAAGCACTCCTCCTTGTTTCGGCCGAGGATGGCTAACATACCCCCCCCCCCCCTCCGCCCCACCGCCCCCACCCTCCAAACGCAATCCAAAACTTCAGAGTTGGTACCATGAATGTAGGTCCCTTAAAGGGTCGCTCTAACGAGGTTGTAGAAGTGCTTGAACGTAAGGAGGTCGATGTTTGTTGTATTCAAGAGACCAGGTGGAGGGGAGGGTCCGCTAGATTCATCGTGGGTAAAGAACGATGCTATAAGCTTTTCTGGGTGGGAAATGACAATGGGCTGGGTGGAGTAGGAATCATGGTAGCAGAAAAGTGGGCAGATAAGATAATAGACGTAAATAGAGGGAACGACAGAATAATTAAAATAAGACTTGTCCTCAATAGAACTACGGTGACAGTAATATCTGCGTACGCACCCCAATCCGGACCGCCTGGCGCTATAAAAGACAGATTCTATGAGACACTGATGCTCGCTACCTCCCAAATAACCGACAGTGACTATATAATTATTGCAGGCGACCTAAATGGTCACGTTGGACAACATTGTGACGGCTATGATGGAATCCATGGAGGCTATGGGTTCGGTACTAGAAATGAGGAAGGCTCCAGAATCCTGGAATTCTGTGACGCAAATAACCTAACTATCTGTAACACTGACTTCAAAAAATGAGACAATCACTTGATCACCTATAGATCGGGGGAACACACAAGCCAGGTAGATTATATCCTTACCAGAAGACGTGACAGAGTGTCTGTTGTTAACACTAAATCCCTCCCCCATGAAGAATGCACCTCCCAACATAGACTGATAATTAGCAACCTCATAGTCAGGACGAGACGTACTAGACAGCAGAAGAGGACTATCCTCAGGAGAAAAATATGGAAGCTAAAGGACCCCATAGCCAGAAATAAATTTCAAAGCATATTACTTGATGCTTTCGACAGTAAGGAAGAGCAATTAGAGTCGTATAATATAGAGGAACAGTGGAAATTCCTGAAAGCAAACCTGCTGACGGCGGCAGACGAAGTCTGTAGCTGGAGCAGGCCTATAGGTAGGAGGAGAGTAACATGGTGGTGGAACAGTAAGGTGGAGGAGTCAATTAAGGCCAAAAAGCAGGCTTGGAAAGTATGGCGGGATGGGGGAAGTAGAGAAGACTATCAAGTGGCCAGGAGGGAAGCTAGGAGACAAGTGTACTTCGCAAGAAGGGAAGCAGAGGAAAGAAAGTTCAAGCATGTTCTACAACGTGAGGACCAAAAACGTGAGGTGTTCAGGATTGCTAGGCAATGTGTCAAGGAAAACCGTGATATTGTCGGGGAGAAGTGTGTACTTAATGATGATGGCATACTTGCCATCACTGACACTGATAAGAAGGTAGCTTGGAAGTGTCACTACGAAAGGCTTCTAAATGAGGAGAACAAATGGGAGAAAGACAGTCTCCCCCACATCGACCCAATAGAGGGACCAGCAGTGTTGGTCGAAGGTAGTATAATAAGTAAGGCAATCAAAGATACGAAGACGGGTAAGGCGGCTGGGCCTTCGGAAATAGTTGCTGAGATGCTGAAAGCCTCTGGAACGGTGGGACACACCATGGTCACCCGGATAGTAAACCAAGTCATGAAGAATGTGGTTGTTCCGAAGGACTGGCATAGCAGCATCATCATTAACTGTTACAAGGGTAAAGGAGATGCCCTAGACAGGTGTAACTATAGAGGCATTAAATTAATCGACCAGGTCATGAAGGTCACGGAAAAAGTAATAGCGCAACTAGTCAGAGAGAGAATTGATCTAGATGAAATGCAGTTCGGGTTTGTGTCAGGCAAAAGTACCACAGACGCTCTTTTCATTGTACAACAACTACAGGAGAAGTACCTAGCTAAAAGTAAACCCCTATACTTAGCTTTTGTTGACTTGGAGAAAGCCTTTGACAGAGTACCCCGTTCCATTATCTGGTGGGCTCTTAGAAAACTAGGTGTTGACGAATGGCTTGTGAGAGCTATACAAGCCATGTATAAAGAAACAGTCAACAAGGTTAGAATTAACAACGAATATAGTGAAGAGTTTAACGTAAAAGTTAGTGTCCATCAGGGCTCTGTTCTTAGCCCCCTACTATTTATTATTGCCCTTCAGGCTATAACAGAGGAGTTCAAGACCAGCTGCCCATGGGAACTCCTATACGCAGATGATCTAACGCTCATAGCTGAATCAATGACTGAACTAGAGAAGAAATTCCAAACATGGAAGCATGGCCTAGAATCAAAAGGCCTTAAAATTAACCTGGCTAAGACTAAAGTTCTAGTTTGTAGGAAAGAAAATAAGGCACCGATCCCTTCCGGGAAATGGCCATGCTCAGTGTGTAGGAAAGGCATAGGTGGAAACTCCATTTTATATCCCAAATGCAAAGTATGGGTGCATAAAAGATGTAGTAGGATCACAGGTAAGCTAACTAAGAACATAGATTTTGCATGTTGCCGGTGCTCTGGTGCAATAAGTAGCAGCAAGTGCCCACAAAATACTAGCTCTTTCAATTGCGCAGAGGGTTCTATAGAAATAGTGGACAGCTTCCGTTACCTGGGTGACAAAATCAGCAGTGGGGGAGGGTGCTCTGAAAGTACAGTAGCTAGAGTCAGAACTGGATGGAAAAAGTTCAGAGAGCTTATACCACTATTAGCCGCTAAAGGGTTCTCCCTAAAAATGAAAGGCAGGCTGTATGATGCCTGCATACGAACAGCAATGTTGCATGGCAGTGAGACCTGGGCATTATGTGCAGAGGATATACGCAGACTAGAGAGGAATGAAGCTTGCATGCTCCGCTGGATGTGTAATAGTAATATACGTGAACAGCTAAGCATAAACGAACTAAGGAAAAAAATAGAAATAAGAGGGATCAGATGTTGTTTACTCGAGAGAAGGCTACGTTGGTATGGTCACGTGATGCGCATGAAAGACGACAGCTGTATAACAAAGTGCAGGGCAATAAAGATAGACGGTAGCCACGGAGTAGGCAGAGCCAGAAAAACCTGGGACGACATGATAAATTCCGACCTCACATGCTTACACCTCTCCAAGACAATGTCACTGGACCGAGACCTTTGGCAGTACTCAGTAATAGAGAAGACCCGCCTTACCTAAATACAAAGTAAAACCTACTACAGTCAGTAGGCATCTCTAACAAAATACATCCCCGTCCCACCACCCCCACCCCATCCACAACGCTCCTTTCAATGTAAAGTTATGTTGGTGCCACAAATCCAGGCCGAAACAAATGAGATCGTGTAGGTGTCACGACAAAAAACACACAGTCCACGCTGTAATGTGGCCGTGTAGGCAACACGGTAAAAACCTCCAAGACCCACACTGTAAATGTGGTTGGTGTTAGGAAGGGCATCCAGCTGTAGAAAACCCGCCAGACAGTCCTATGCGAGCAAGACAATCACTCTTGCCTCAAGTGGGAAAACCCCCGTCCAAACCCATGCAAGCGTGGAACACGGTCGTTAAACGTTGATGATGATGATATATATAATTGTTTCTACTTTAGGCACAAGGCCAGCAATTACCCAGTGCATTACTGGTACTTTATTTTATCGACCCCGTAAGGATGAAAGGCAAAGTCAACCTCGGCGGGATTTGAACTCAGATCGTAAAGGGACGTAACTATGCTGGAAAGCATGGCGTCCGACCCTCCACTGATACTATTTCAGATAGGTTGGTTAGCTGAAAATATAATTAATTTCATTATCATGTTTTTATTTCTGAGTTAACATGGCAAAAATATTTAGGGCGTTATCATCTTAAAACCAAAGAGTTATTTAGAAAATGCTTTGTTGGTAGAGTTAGATTATTGTTTTCTTTGTTTATTTAAGATATTTTTTATTAAAACACGCACGGCCGCACACACGCACGCACGCACACACACGCACGCACGCACACACACACACACACACACGCACACACACACACACACACACACACACACACACATTGGGTGTATGAATACAAAGAACTCTACTTTCTCAGTATACATATCAAAATAGTTTTTGTTTAAAATTAATAAAGTTTAAATCTACTATATAAAATAGTTAATTTTTATTTGTCTCAGCAATATTTCATTAGAATATTTGATTATATATAATATTTTTTTTTCACTCAATATTCTATTTTCTTTACTATTATTCTTTTATTTTATTAGTTTCAGTAATCAGACTGTGGCTATGTTGAAGCACAGTCAATCATATCAAGTCTGATACTTATTTTGCAATCTTTTTTTTTTCTTTTTGAAACTTATGAGATATAAACTAACACACACACACACACACACACACTCACACTCACTCACTCACCCACTCGCTCATTTGTTTTCCAAATTACATTCACAAGCCATTGGTCAACCCAAGTCTAGCACTTGCCCAAGGTGCCACACAGTGGGACTGAACCCCAAAACTATGTGGTTGCAAAGCAAAATCCTTAACCACACAGCCATGCCTGGGCCTATTAATTATATAATGTCTGTATTATTGTTTTTATGTTAAGTGTAGAGATTATTGTGTCTGTTGTTGCTTTTTGTGTGTGTAGTAATTTTTTAAGATACCATTAAACATTGATTGTAATTAGTTACAATATTGGAATTTAATTATATGGGGTGATTTGACAGAATTGTTAGTGTAGAACAAAATACCTTGCAGTGTTTGTTCTGGCTCACTGTACTTTGTCTTCAAATACCACTGAGATCAACTTTATTTGTCATCCTTTCTAAAAGAAATGCAACACACAACCTGGTCTAGGAATCAAACCCACAGCATCAGTTGTTAGCTGCCGAGACATTGCATCCTTTAAGACACTCATGCTTCCCGAAATACGCCAAAACTACACCTGATGTACCCCTTCCATACACATGCACACATATGTGTATCATGACTCATGCACTGTTCATTTTCCTGATGTTTGTACATTACCCTATGTACTATACATACACTTTTTGATGAGTTTGTAGTGCACCTGACCACTACACAATATTTCATTATTATTATTATGTTTGTAAGTGCAACACTAAACTACTAGACCATGCACTTTCATCATCTTCACCTTTTAATGTCTATTTTCCATGCTTGCATGGGTTAGATGGGTTGTCACATTATGAGACAAGTCCACTCAGGTTATCATGTCTTGCTCATATGGAACTGTTTATGACTTGGTTTCTGCAGCTGGATGCCTTTCCTGATGCCAGCCACATTACAATGTGAACTGGATGTTTTTTATCATGGCACTAAAATAACCACCTACAGGGTGGACTGAGCTTTTATGTTGTATCACCAACACTATCACCTTACAGGGTGGACTGAGTGCTTTTTTTGTCATATCACTAGCATTACTGCTCTATAGCAGTAGATAAAAGAAAGTATCCATGATGTTTGTACCAGCATTATGCATTCTGAGTTGTTTGGGTGGTAGTCTTGATCTACTGCTCGGTTTTAACACCACCACATGGATCAAGAATTACAGCTAGGTCTCTGTTTTAAGAATAACTTCTTCCTTCTGCCTACCAGTCTTGGAAGCCCTGAACAAATAAAGTTCATGAGCACTGTCCTATTCTTCTTAACTCAACTGTAACAAAAACAAAAATGTTTAGTGGTTAATATTTCCAGATAATTTTTTTTTGTGGTTAAATGAATATAATCATTAAACATCAGTATTGCAAATAGGTGGATTACTAGCTTATAACTACAACTATTGTATTGTATCCTATGCCAAAGAAGATTACTAAACTTAACTCTTTCTAGATCATCTGCATCAACATCATATATCAGTTTTCCATGCTGGCATGTATTGAGTCTGCTATCATGATCTAAGACTAGACAGATTAGAGCAACCTCATCTTGTTCATACATTCCATATTTGGCATGGTTTCTATGACTGGATGCTCTTCATATGCTAACCACTTTACATAATGTACTGGATGCATTTTATCATCTTACCAGTGCGACCACTTTATTGTAATATAGATGTTTTACATTGGTTTAACTATAGAAGGCTAAACAGCAAAGTCATCACCTGAAAAAGTGCTAGAAATAGCAGCAAAATACACTGTCTGTAAAAGACAAAGATGAGATAGTTGCAGTTTGAACATCTAATAGTAGGCTTTCTCAGCAACAATAAAATTTTAATTTCAATAAATTACTTATAATGTCGTTGAAGTTTATATTCCTCGGGAAACATGAAAAAATTATTCTTTTCTGATCAACAGCAAAATCTATATATATAAAACTGAGGTTGTCTGTCTGTCTACTACAACGGTCGGCACACATCTCCTCCTAAACTGTACGTTCAAATTTCGGTGAAATTGCTACACTTATAGATGAAGGTCCGGCGGAGACATTGGTAAAAAAAATGTTCAAATCGACCCACGCCAAGTGCAAAAATCGAATTTGTAATGTATTCATTTTTCAGTTCAAATGTATAAATAGAGATGAGAGACGAGTTATTTCCCTTTTATGGCGTCATTTGTTTATCTATTTACGCTTGCAAAAGTACAAAAAAATACACGAACAGTTTTCGGGCCAGCAAAATTCATGAGTTTGAAGTTTCAACATTAAGCTTCCATTTTGCTTCATTTCCATTAAAAAGTCTTTTAAAACAATATTTTTACTTGAAAACAAGCCTATTTGAATACACCGTAAAACAAGCAAATATTTTGTAAAATAAAGCATTGATCTATATATATAATCTCGAATAAAGCCTTATGAGATTTTCATTTAGTTACCACATGAAAGTCTACACTGTAGACTCTACAGTTTTTTAGCCAAGAAAGGAACTTAACATTGTAACTTTAACACAGCTACTGAGCAGCCCCGAGCAACGCCAGGCTTTACTGCTATAGGCGATAAAGTTGTGCAGACAGACAGTCGGGCTGATAGACGATGGAGGCATGCAGACACAATCGTGCAGAGAGGTGATATAGGCAATAAAGTTGTGCAGACAGACAATCGTGCAGAGAGGTGATAGGCAATAAAATTGCATTTTTTTGTTTTTGTTTTTCATGTCCATCCAATTTCTTTGTTTCAAAATAACTGATAGTTTGGTTACACTGATGTTTTTCTCTGACACAAGTGTTGCAGTGTTTACATTTTCGATTTTTGTTAATAGATTACCAGTACAGTTTTTATCCCCAGCATCCTCTTTTGTTTTTACATTCGAGTTATGGTTATGTTTTCTACACTTCATAAGGCATACCGTTGGTTGAGAGAATATTAATCAAAAGTACCACATGAAAGTCTACACTGTAGACTTTACAGTTTTTAAGCCAAGAAAGGAACTTAACATTGTAACTTTAACACAGCTACTGTGCAGCCCCGAGCAACGCCGGGCTTTACTGCTAGTGTTTTATAAATTAGAACTAAGTGTATGTGTTTTTCTATAATGCAGGGTCATGCATTTTATTGTGGTGGTGGTGCTGGTGCCATTATAAAATGCACCTGGTACACTCTGTTAAAGGATTATTATCATTGAGCCATAGAAACCATGTCAGAAATGGAACATATGAACAAGATATGTTTCTCTAGCCTATCTTGTCTTGGACCATGACAACCTGTCCAACCCATGCCTGCATAGAAAATGAACATAAAATGATGATGATGATGATGATAATGAATGCTTTGAAGAACAGCTTTCTATGCATTGGAACTACATTAAACATGCCTATCATTTTAAATACTATACCGAAATATGTAATTAAAAAAAATAACATTTATGTCTTTGTTAAGGTGTAAACACAAGATAAGCACCACACCCCTATCCATAATATTTCCAACTGATCTAAAGTATTACTATCTAAACACACAAGTCCCTGTTAAAAATAACAAATGCTGTTGTGTCTTAGTAATATATCAAATCACCAAAAGAATGGAAATCTAGAGCTGGAACAGTCATTTAGATTCTCTCTTCTCTTTTAGAAGTCATTAGAGTGTTTTCTTGTAATTTTCTTGATTACATAAACTTGTGATTAGTATTGGTTTAGGAAAGCTGGTAAGATATAGGTTAGAAATATAGGAGTGGAAACTAAAGTAAAACAAACAAACCAACGAAACAATAATTTACAGTTTACCTTTATCATCATCTCCATTTAAGATTTTATTTTCCATGCTTGCATGGGTTAGATGGGTCGTCTACATTATGAGGCAAGCCTGGCCAGTTGGCTGTGTGGTACCTTCCTCAAATGGAACTGCATTTTAGCTGTTTCTTTTTACAGCTGTATGTCCTTCCTAACACCAACCATCTTTACAGTATGTAACTTGGTGATCCCGTTACGAGGAGGGTCTGGCCATTTGACTGCGCCATAATTTTATCACCATCAACATCATTGTTTAACATCTATGTTCCATGCTAGCATGGGTTAGACGATTTGTTCTGTTTGAAGCAAACTGGGTGAGGTGACCATATCTTACTCATACAGAACTAACTGTTTCTGGCTTCGTTTCTATGACTGGATGCCCTTTCTAATGCCAACCACATTTACAGTGTATGCTGGGTGCTTTTTGTTGTGACACCTACACAACCACATTTACAGTGTCTTCTGGGTGCTTTTTGTTGTGACATCTACATGACCACTTTACATTGTGCATGCATGTATGTTGAGATTGAAACTTCTTTGTTACACTCTTTCTGTCCTGATCATCATCATCATCATCCTTTTTACATTCACTTTTCCATGCTTGCATGGGTTGGAATGTGGGAGTTATGTTTGTCGTACTGTTAATATTTTGACACGGTTTTTCTGGCTAGATGACCTTCCTATCACCAACCACCTTTCAGTGTAGACAGGGTGCAGTATTTGTGCCACTAGCACTAAAGAAGTTGTCTAAATGGACTCAAGAGCCCTCTCATCCATGTGTTTTATTTGGAGTGTCTGCTCTCCTAGACAGGTTGCCTTCACTATGGTTTACAAGATCCACATCTACCCCTCTGACATAATTGCTTTGCAGTTGCAAATCTTTGATTAAGCTGCAGAGAATGTAATGAAAATTTTAACACCACTAAATAGATAAAAATGTGAATATAGCAGATTTTGTGGGGTTTTTTTGAATGGCTAAAACTAAATCAGTACATAAAACAAAACATCTAGCAGCATATTTTACAGCTCACTGTGCTACACATTGAAATCCCACTGTGACCAGCATTTGTGGCAGGCTTAACTTGTCTAGTGTAACACCATCATCTGGCCCTTAAATACCTTTAGCAAGCACTTGGGCCAGGTCTCTAGTTTGAAAATACTTTTTTTGTTATTCCGACCAGTCTTGAAGGCCCTGACTAAACAGTAAAATATATCTTCAAGAGAGTCTTCAAATGTTATAGCAAAGAAGGGATTACTATTGAAGAAACAAGCAAAGGTTGCTGCAGTCAATTATCAGAGTGAGGATGATATCACACAACTAAGATCAGTTTCATAGATAACTTTCCCAGCAGAAATATTTCAGCATTTGTCTAATGATAATGCAGTAAAAATTAGGACTTAAAATGCTAAATATTATTTTCAAATTATTATAGTATTTTTATTTTACTTCACATTTAATAGCGCTAATGCAAACAGTGATATTTGTTAATGCCCTGCATAAACAGAAATATCAGAGCTCAGCAAGGAATCATGCAAAAATCTATACCTTACTTAAAAAAACAACTGAGGATTGGTATTGTGAAAGACATCTAGATGTAGAATTCTGTCTCGAAATTTATATTAGCATGGAAAGATCATCAAAAACAATGATGATGATGATGATGATGAAGGAGGTGATGATATGTCCAGAATTAATCTTTTGGATCCTGAACTTCTTATATCAGTTATGCTTTCTTTGACCTTAAATTTGTATACAAATGGCACAACTCTGTTTAGCTCTTTCTCTAAATCCAATGTCTTGACTGTATCTGTTAACATCAACATCTTTTACCAGCCACCAATCTGGGAATATGGTAATATTCCATGAAATTGACAACATATTTCTGTCTTATTCTGATCTCATCAGCAGAGCATAGGTTTTATAATACTTGCTGATGTAGGGATGAAAGAATTGCTAACATTAGTTTTAGGAGAATATAAATTCCAGTGTTTTTTATCATTTTCATCTCTGTGTGTCAGGATTATTTGTTAATTTTGCATTTTTACAAAAATTGTTAAAAATAAACTAAAGTAGATATTTTAATCAATTTTGCTTTATTTACTTTGCCTAGTCTTGCGCTTCACAAACTAAACTAAAGCATGCCAGTATGTTTTAGTTAAGTTTGTGGCAAGTAAACGACATACCAGTACAGTTTGCTTCCCCAGAGAGTCAATGCCCTCACAAATACTAGAACATATTAAAGAATTATTGGTGTAAATTAGTTCTAATTCTAGTTAAAGATAATTAAATTGATTGTTTAATTTTTCTAAAGTATTATATTGTTAAAGTATTATGTTATTACTTTAACCCTTTAGCATTTACATTATTCTATATATACTTTTATATTTTCATGGTAAAGGCTTTACCTCGCATAATTATCTCACATAATATCGAATCTATGAGATTTTGAAAGTATTTATTTTGAGAACAATACCTTAACATCAGTTTGAGTGACCAGTTACAGCCAGTTTCAACAGAAAGAGGTAGAGAATTCTGGGCAGTTTTGGCCGGTTTGAACACTAAAGGGTTAACAAAGTTAAACAAGCAACTGAATTAACCTTTTAATAAGAATTAGAACTAGTTCACCCCAATAATTCTTTAATTAAAGGGTGGATTAGCAGAATTTTTAGTGCATTGGACAAAATACCTACAGTCTTTGCATCTGTTTACATTCTGAGTTCAAATTTCACTTAGATAAATTTTATCGTTGATCTTTCTGGGGCATTAAATAACTACTAGACAAGTCAATTTATTTCCTTGAATTTGACTGGAATTATTTCAGAAATTCAGATGTGTAGTATTGTTTAGAGATTGGAGACTGTATGGAATGAAGAAGTCCCTTTTAGTATGCCGTGGATGAGAGAACCTCCCTAGTTTTAATATCACAGTGGACTGCACCCAGTACACTTTGTAAAGTGGGTAGCATTAAGGTCATCTAACCATAGACCAAGCCAAATATCAATGTATGAGAAAGACCTGGTTCTTTAATCAGTTTAATCTCTGTTTCAATTCATCCAACCCATGCTAACATTGCAAATGGATGTCAAATGATGATGATGATAGCATTTTAAAAGTAACATCTGTATCCAGTTTAGAATAGATACACTGCATTCCTGCATGTTGTAAGTATTGCAGAAGAAGCATCTGACTATAAAACATTGCCTAAAGAAGGATCCTGTGTCATAGGACCGGTAAAGCTAACCTCTGCTTTTGTGGGGAAAATGGTCTTAAAATTTGTTATTTGTTGTAGAAAACATATGGAAAGGAATGGGCACCTCCAGGTTTAAATTCCCAAGTATTATGTCAATGCTTCTACAACTTCATCAGGAGTTAGTCCATGGATGAATGGACATATATATGATGGGCTTCCACACAGTTTCTGTCTACCAAATTTCACTCTCAAAGCATTGGTCAACCTGAGGCTATAGAAGCCACCCAAGGTGACACACTGTGGGACTGAACCTGAAACCATATGGGTGTGAAGCAAATTTCATAACCATACAGCCATGCCTATACAATGTGAATTTCTAATGCTTACTTTAATTTAAGAAGTTCAAGACCATTTTATCAGTGCTAGATTAACAGTATCTGTAGAGCGTTGGGCACCCTGCTTTGCGGCATTGAGTTACAGTCCTTTACATTCTGAGTTCAAATCCCGCCAGGGCTAGCTTTGTCTTTTATCCGTATGGGGGTCGATAAGATAAAGTACCAGTAATGCACTAGGGTCAATTTAATCAACTTTTCTCTTCCGCCAAAATTATTGGCCTTTTGCCTAAAATAGAAACCGTTATTATCAACATAAGTTAGTGAGCAGAAAAAAAAGAAAGAATGAAAATCACAATAAAATTTACTTGATATACGTGCATGTGACCTAGTGGTTAGGTTGTTGGATTTATGATGACAAGGTTGTGTATTCGATTCTGGGACCGAGTGGGGCATTGTATTCTTGAGCAAGAAGCTTTATTTCACTATCCAATGCTTTGTAAGCAAATTGGGGGTAGATAGAAATTGTTGTGGAAGCACACCATATATATATATGTGTGTATGTGTGTGTGTGTATCTCTGCATACATGTCTTCATGTTCACTCAGTTTAAGCTAGTGGAGCTGTTTGTTTATGTCCTGCATGAAAAATATGTCCCACAATCTAACACTTTGACAAATATTAGTTGAAATAAGTTCTGGCTTACAAATACTAGGATTGATATAATCTACAATATCATATACATATAGCAGTGCCCCAGCATGACCAAGGTCCAGTGACTGACACCAATAAGAGAATAAGTGAACAAATAGAAATTAAGTTAGATATGATGTTTTTTTTGTTGTTTTTTTTTGTATTTCTCACATAAGACTACTTTTATTATCTTAATCATCATCATCACTGTTTTACATCCACGTTTCCATGCTTGCATGGGTTTGATAGGGTCTTTCCTGTGCTGCATTTCTCTAATCGTCTTGGTCCTTTGTTATCCCCTCTGTGAGATTCAGATTTGAAATCAACTCCGACAACTTCTGCCCTCTAGTGTAGTACCCTTCCACTGGGATTTCTTGGCACTTCTTCACCCAACACTCATCATCCATTCTTTTCCTGTTCTTTCAATGAACTTTGTAATTACTGGGTTGTTAGTGCAGAGGATGTGACTATTATCCTCCTTAAACATCATACAATTTGTTTTTTGTCAATGTTCTTTGTAAGCTTTACTTCTTATCAACTGCACTGTTTTCTAAATCTCTGCTGTACACTTTCTTGTTTCTAATTTTACATGTACACATTATAGCATATAAGCCGTATCTTTTACTTAATTGCTGTTGCGTTTTATTAAAGTTTTTGATCATTTAGTCATAACCTTATTTAATTTATTATGTTTCGGTTAGTGTTACACGATTGTTGATGTTTAAATCTAGGAAGTAGCAGCAGACAAATCTGTCTCTCCCCTATCATCTGTCTGAAATTTTCTCTCATGGTTTGCACTAAAACATTAATGAAATAGGTTTGTTAAAAGTGTATTTCAAAACTTCTTGAATTTTGTTGTTTTTTAAGCTTATTTTTTTTATGAAATACAATAAATGAAAATGATTTTTAAAAGAATTAAATGTAAATAATTTTGCTATCAGAACTTTGCAAATTAAAATCTTCACTGAACTATAATTATTGTTTTTTTGATTAAATTAATGAGGCAGTGAATTGGCAGAGTCATTAGGGTGTCCAATAAAATGCTTTTTGGTATTCATTTGAGATCTCTGCACACTGAATTGAAATCTCAACTTTGCCATTCAACTTTTCGGGGTTGATAAATAAAGTGCCAATCTAGTATTGGGTAGTTTTTTCTTCTCTCTCACTCTCTCTCAGAGAAATTAGCTGTGGTGAATCCTGGAGAGGGATGAACTTCACTAGGTTTAAATGCCCAAGCCCCTATGACTCTGTCAAAAGTTAAGAGATCATTGATGATGAGGATGACGACAAATTATATTAATAGCCAAATGTACATCAAAGACTAATATTTGCTTTTAAGTAGTTGATTGTCTACATTTCACCACATTGTAATTTAAGTTTACAATTGATATTCTAATATAAAGTCCTCTCATGAGACTAATTAAATATGCAATGTTAGGAAAAATCATAATGACTTACATAATGGATTTAGTAGGATACTTTTACTGCAGGTCAATAAAGTTCATTAAATGAAATAAATTGTGTGTGCTATGAAGAGAAAAAGATTGTACAATTTTGGGTGGAGTCTTTTTTCTTCTCTGATAAAAGGCCCTTCCCAAAATTTTAGTAGTATCTTCTTTTCACAACAAACAAATTTGTTTCCATTTTGTAAAACTTTATTGAATGAATTTCTACCAACACAACTCATCAACTAGTTTCCTTGCACTTTACTATTTTGTGTCATATACAGTGTAACCTCAGTTTACGAATGCCTCGCATCACAAACAAAGCTGTTGACGAGCACTTTTTTCTGAACATAAAACATCTTGGTTCATGAGCAGTGTCTCAAGTAATGAACATGTGACCAGGCAACAACGGTTGGTGACAAGCTGGGAGTATTGGCAGGAAAGCATCACTTGCTGTGTAGTTAGTTACTATGGTGATATCTATCTGTCTTTCATACAGTCTCTCTCTCACTGTATTGCTCTCTCAACATTTCGTATGGGAAAATAGTTTAGGTTTACAAACATTTCGGGTCCTTATTCATCATCATCATCATTTTACATTCACCTTTCTATGTTGCTTGGGTAGGATAAGATTTTTTTGAAGCAGTATCCTACAGTTGGATGCCATTTTGGATATCAGATGACTATGTCTTGCTCATACAGAACTGTTTCTGGTTTGGTTTCTATGGCTGGATGCCCTTTCTAATACCAACCACATTTACAGTGTGGACTGGGTGCTTTTTTTTATCATCGTACCAACATGACCACTTTACAGTGTGGACTGAGCATTTTTTTGTCATGTCACCAGCACATCCACTTTACAGTGTGGACTGGGTTCTTTTTGTTGTTGCACCAAAATGGCCACTTTACAGTATGGATTAGACACTTTTTGTTGTGTCACCAACATGATCACTCTACAGGGTGGACTGCATGTTCTTTGTCATGTCACCAACCAACAACCACCTTATCGGGTAGACTGGGTGCTCTTTATTGTGTCACCAACCTGACCATGCCACAGGGTGGTCCAGGCAGCCCAAGCACTTCTTTTCATGCCACCAACATGGTGGATTAGAGACTTTTGTTGTGTCACCAGTATGACCACCTTACAGGGTTGACTGAGAGATTTTAGCCATTTCAGCAGCATTTTAGAAAAGCATGTTCAGCTTTCCATGCTTGTATGCATGGGCTGGTCAAGAGAGGTTCATCACATGTGGGGGTAGGGGTGCATGTATGTAGTGTGGGGATTGGAGAGGCAGTTCTAGGGTGGGGTACGTAGCTGGTTAAAGAGGGAGTGTTCAAATGTGGGTGTATGGAAGGGGGATGGGGAGAAGTGGTGCCTATTAGAGAACATTAGATGTTTGCTTCATCCTGTGCACATGTGAAGCAGGTTTTCTATAATACTACATAGTGCCAGAGATCTCAAGAGGTGCAATTATGTGAGGTCAGTTTTTATCACCTCATCTGAAGAGTCATTAGGTTGTTGGATAGAATGCTTTGTGGTGTTCGTTTTGGCTCTCTTAGTTCAAATGCTGCCAAGGTCAAACTTGCCTTTCATCCATTTGAAGTTGATAAAAAAGTACCAGTCCAGTATTCGATTCTTCCTCTATATCTCTTTCTCACTTCCATTGTCTCACTATCTATCCTTCTCTGGAAAAAATCTTCTGTATTCAGAAATAGAGAGGAGATGGGTTCCATTAGGTTTTAAAAATGTCCTAGAAATGCTGTATGTCAATATGGCACCCCTACAACTCCATCAGGAGTTACAGAACCATGCATATATATATATAATCATTTAACGTCTATATTCCATACTAGCATGGGTTACACGTGTTATCCCATTTGAGGCAAATCAGGTCAGGTGACCATGTCTCATACAGAACTGTTTCTGGCTTGGTTTATACACTTGGATACCCATCTTAACACCTACCACATTTACAGTGTGGGTTGGGTGTTTTTTGTCGTGACACCTACTCGTCTACTTTACAGCATAGGCTGGGTGCTTTTTGTCGTGACACCTACACAATGACTCTACTGTGTGGGCTGGGTGCTTTTTGTTGTGACACCTACACAAACACTTTACAGTGGGGCAAGGGTGTAAAGGCATGGGTGACATGTGGTATGATCAGATAGGGATGTGGTGTTAGGGTATGGGAGCTGTATGGAAGGGGATGGATGATAGTGGTTAAGATGTGCATACTAGATGTATGCTTCAGTCTGTGCACATGGGAAGGTGGATCTTCTGTATTACTGCATAATGCCAAAGATCTTAATCCTCTGTCATTGTCTTTGAGAGGTGTAATTGTGCAAGGTCATCTTTTATCACTTCATCACAGATCTTCCTAGGTCTTCCTACACTAAAGCTTCCATCAACTTTGTTCGCCTTGTGCCTTTTTATTCAGCTGTCATTCTTCATACGCATCACATGGCCATACTGATGCAATCTCCTCTCTTGCACACTGCATCTGATCCCTCTTATGCCCAATTTCTCTCTTAGTTCATTTACACTCTTCTGTTCATATATATTACTATTACACATCCATTGGAACATGTAGGCTTCATTTCTTTCCAATCTTTGCAGGTTCTTTGCATACAGAGCCCAGGTCTCACTATCACACAACATTGCTGTTCGTATATATGAATCATATAATCTGCCCTTCATTTTGAGGGGAAAACCTTTTATAGCTAGCAGTGGTTGTAGCTCCCTGAACTTTCACCATCTTGTTCTTACTCTGGCTACTGTACTTTTGGAACTCCCTCCTCCACTATTTATTTGTCACTCAGGTAACAGAAATTGCCAACTATTTCTACAGAGCCATTTGAGCATTTGAAGGAGCTAGGATCCTGTGGGCTCTTGCTACTTCACCTGTGCATCAGCTGCATATAAAACCTACATTCTTTGATAGCCTACCTGTGATCCCACTACATTTTTTGTGTACCCATAACTTGCATTTGGGATATAGGATAGAATTTCTACCTATTCCTTTCCTGCACACTGAGCAAGGCCATTTCCCGAGGGAATTTGGGCCTTGTTTTCCTTTCTACAACTAGCACTTTAGTCCTTGACAAGTTAACTTTAAGACCTTTTGATTCAAGGCCATGCTTCCAGATCTGGAATTTCTTCTCTAATATATATATATATATACACACATACATATATACGAACATGCACATACACGCATATATTTCACACAGGACAAAAGAAAAAGTAATGGGAAAACAGACATTTCACCTCTTGAGTCAACCTCTGGAAATCATTACAGTTTTTTTATTCATTAAGGTTGATACTATTCATTCCAGTGCACACTGGGACAAAACAAAACAGGTAGAGATGAAGACGGGACAAGTTACACCTTTCGGTGAATTACTCAAATAAAGACAGAAAAAGAAAAATTGCAAAAGCGATTCTTTCCTATTTTTCTATTTCTCTCCTTTCTATATATATATAAAGTTTTCATTCGTTTTCCTTTTCTTTTCAGTTGACACACTTTAGTTTGTAGCAATTTTTCTTTTTTGTCTTTGTGTAATTCACGAAAAAGTATAATTTGTCCTGTCTTTGTCCCTACCTGTTTTGTTGCATCCCAATGTGCACTGGAAAAAACTAGTAATTTCCAGAAGTTGACTGAGGAGATAGGATTGTCTATTTTTCCGTTGTCTTTGACCTGTGTGCCCCCTGTTTTGAAATTCATATTCATATATATACTATGTTAAGTTATCAATACATATTTAATATGTATGATGATCATATTTCTCAATAAATAAGCTCAATGGACCTTGGTTCAATTATTTAAATTTAAAAGAATTATCTAGAGAAAAAGAAGCATATATCATTTGAGAAACACATAGCATTTTGTACAAATATATAGAGCAAATAATTGTTTCTACTTTTGGCACATGGCCAGCAATTACCCAGTACATTACTGGTACTTTATTTTATCGACCCCGTAAGGATGAAAGGCAAAGTCAACCTCGGCGGGATTTGAACTCAGATCGTAAAGGGACGTAACTATGCTGGAAAGCATGGCGTCCGACCCTCTACCGATACTGCCAATCTACCGCCCTTATATATATAGAGCAAATAATATTCAGCAATTAATATATATATATAAAACAGTAGACCCACACCAGTCTACTGTGAAAGGCTTTCAAGTTAAACAGCTATCTGTTGTATAATTTAACAGTTTTATATACATAATGTCAGTCATGGCGAGATCAGTAAGTAACAGTAGCTTAGTTTTACTGTATAGTGGAACTTATTCAACAAAATGTAAACCATTTGTGAGTGAGTTATCTCTAAAGATAATATATTTTCTCGTAAAACAGATTTACTTTTCTTCATGTCTGTCTTACAACTTTACCAGTTGAGTATCACAACCGTTATCCTCAATCTAATGTCTGTAATTAAAATGTATTTCTTTTAGTTTGTTTTCTTCTATGTAACATTAGTGATAGCCAGCTATCATGTGAAATTTAATCTTTTCTTTAGAAGCTTCTAAATGACTCTTATAACATAATGTATCACAAGCCATTTTACTCAATCACTATGAAGAAAACAGATATATTTTCAGCAACTGGTGATATTCTGTCAATATATAATTTAGGGGTAAGTGTTGCTAATGTTATTGTTAGTTATCTTAACTAGCTATCCATTGTTCACTGAATGTGACTTTAAAATAAACATTTTAGCCCTTTCATTACTACAGTTCAAATGAAAGATATTGCTTATAATTCTCAAATTATTTTGAAAATAATCAAGAATTTGAAAGGATTTAGTAATATAATTTACTTTCTCATTATTAAGCTGATATTTGGAATACATCTTAACAAAGGTCCTTAAATGAAATTATGGTGGAAGAGTAAAAGATTGCCTTTGGTCATGAATGACCATGGGATTTGAACCTAGAAAGTTCAACTCCCAGACACAAGTCCGGGCAAGGTTTGTGGAAGGCCAACAATTGCCCATGATACCATGCATATACTCTCCATGTCACCAATGTTATCCAAGGGAAAGGCAAAGGCTGATATAGCTTGGCATCAGTGACATCGCAACTCATTTCTAGAGCTGAGTGAACTGGAGCAACATGAAATAAAGTGTTTTGCTCAAGAACACAACACAAAGACCAGTCCGAGAATTGAACTCACAACCTCACGATTAAGTAACAACATAATAAGTATAATCACTGAACAGAATGTTGGAAAGATAAATAGTATATGTGAGTTTGTTATGATAAACTTACATTATAGGCTCTATACAAAATTTGGGTGAATAAATTTCATGCCTTATCAATTGCTGAATAAATTTTAATACAACTATATCATGAATGACAATCTATACCTCATTTCCTGCGAGAAAAAACTTTTTATTGGTAGGTTTCCTTTACAATATTGTATAATCCCTTGAGTAATTAACTCTACTGTTATATATCAGTAAAAATATTTATACCAATACCCTAGACATAACTTAGATAAACTCCAAAAGTGAATAGAAATAACAACTAAATATCCCTTAAATCCCACCCTATTGTCTTAAAAAAGGACTAGATTTAGTATACATGTAGGTAATTTTAAATGCAGTGCTTGGTGTGATGGTTGTAGTTGTTGACTCCTAGATCAACCCTTATTGAGTCACATATCAAATCTGTCCTTGAATTTTTAAGATGATTGGGTGTAACTTAAAAGAGATTTGGCTGTTGTTTTTAACACCTTGTTGGTGCCATGTCTGATTGCAGTAAGAAGCAGAAATGAATTGATCAGATTGATCACGACAGGGAAATAGGATATTTTTGAAGTAATCAGAAACAGAACAATGGAAGTATTGTACTGGCATGGAAGAGGGTATATATATATATATATATCATCATTCATCATTTCATTTTACGTCCGCTTTTTCCCTGCTTGCAAGGGTGGGACGAGAACTGACTCTGGCTTGATTTCTACAGCTGGATGCCCTTCCTAATGCCAACCTCATTTACAGTGAGTGCTGGGTGCTTTTTTACCGTGGCACCTCCACGACCACTTTGCAGTGGAATGATATGTACCCCAGTCCCTATCATTTCATTTCTACAGCTGAGTAAACTGGAGCAATGTGAAATAAAGTGTCTTGCTCAAGGAAACAACACATCACCCGGTCTGAGAATTGAACTCACAACCTTTCGATTGCAAGGCCAATGCTCTAACCACTAAGCCATGTATATATATTTTTTTTTTTTTTTCGTGGAATACCACGACCGTACCTGTTACGTAAGTTGGATATTTGATTTCGGATTCATAGAAACACTTTAAATGTTTATCGTTTGATTTGTCTAGGTGTATCTTTTTAACCTGTTAGTTTTTTCGTTACTTTGGCATTGTGTGTTAGGTTTTGCCTACCACAATGTTCAATTTGTCAAGCTATTTAAACATATGTTATTACTCTAAGGGCCTACCCTTATTGAGTGCTTTGCTAACTCATTCATATTGTAGGTCGACTTTGCTTGCCCACGGCCAAAGCTTCGATTTGACTAAGCTTCCACTTGTATATATATATATATATATATATATTGTATACACTCTACTAATGTATTGAGTACCTTACTTACTGTGATTACCCCCGATTGAACCTGGGACTCACACACACACACATATATATATTTGTTTTTACTGTTTAGTCAAGGAAGGAGGGAAAGTGTCCATAACCTTGTCCAGGGCCTCTGAGACTGGTGGATGGGATAGAAGTTACAATGTATTCTCAACCAGGGGAACTGCTCCAAGTGCTTGCAATAAAATGGACTCTGCTGAAAGCAGCCAATGGGTTGGTGATGGTATTAAACTAGGTGATGGATTATGTCTACACACAAGTAGGCCATAGCATGATCTGAAATCAGAATGTAAAAGCCAGAACTAAAATACTATGTGGCATTTCATCCAATGCTCTAACTATTCAACTGTTTTGAACTGGTATATATATATTGGCTGGAATGATATATAGAATTTTCCACATAATGTCCACAGTGTGGTGGTGAAAGAATTGTTGAGGGCTCTGTTGTAAATGCTTCTTTCTTGGCTTCTTCACATAGCTGATTCTGTGAGAGAGGGCTGGAGTGGGGAAGAAATGAGGCCCAGTGCTGGACTGGTAGTACATTTATCAGCTGTGAAAGAATGAAAAGCAAAGCTGGCCTCAGTTGGATTTGAGCTCAGAGCACAGAAAGTCAGAGTAAATACTGCAAAATATTCTATCTGATACACTAACAACTCTGCCAATTTGCCACCGAGTGAATAAATGAAGGGACAATATTGCTGGCAGTGATTGTTGTCCACATAAGTCAATTATTACACAGAGGGATTAACATATGAGCAAAGGAACCAATTTATCAAAGTTCCGAAGATAAAGGAAAACATAATGCAATAGTAGGCATGGAGAAAAAGTTTGATTGCATATACTAAAGATCTGAAGTTCATTTGTCCTGCTAAAATAACTTTGAAAATCATGTTTATTTATTCTTTTGTTGCCGGAGATTATATTATTGAAGAGAAAATGTTCTAAGAATAGCTGAATCAGGAAAGAATTAAAGAATTATGAAGGGAAGGCAATGTTTGAGTGTCTTGAGAGCTAATTTCTTAGGAGAATATATTCTATTTGTTTGATACGTGACTAAATAGTTGAACATATGAAAAAGAGGGGACTCTCTTTAGCAGTGAGATATTCATGTGTTTATTGAATTAGAAAAGCGAGATATATTATACGACATGATAGCCATGCATTAAATTTAGGTCAATTTATAATGCACCAGATGTTACGTTATTATTGTTTCTCTGCTGTTTAGTGAAAATGTCTTAACAATAGCTTCTCAGTCACTGGATTTTCCAGATTTTCTAATTTTTAGCAACCAACTGAAGCAGTGAATCTGCATCTCTGAAACTGTTACTTGTATCTTTTGTTGTATAATTAACTATGTCCTGTCTGTTAGCTATTCTACTGTGAAATTAAGTCTGTTTTCTACATCAATATTTTGTTCGCTTTCAGATCAATTCATTACCTCTCAGCAGGCTGAAAAACAAATGCATGAACACTATTGTTGAAGACATTTTTAAGGATATATTTTAATGAGGCTAATGGCTATAAAAATATTTAGCTTTATCTAAATTTCAACATTATAGCTCTGTTATCTCTCTCTTTACTTAAGAATGTTGATACCAAAGGTGCCAAAGATATAATGTGTTATTTGAACCTGTAACTTACACATATGATACTTATAGTTCTTTTGTTTTTAGAGACAAACTTTGACTTTCTTCTGCTTAGTTTTGGCATATTAATTGTTGTTGTATCTAGTCAAGCTACGCCAGGTGAGTTTACTGAGGCAAGGTGTATCTGTTTATATTTCCATCTAGTGGGCATGTGTGTAACAACTTAATGTAATTCTTGTGTATTCTTTGTAATCAAGGCTACCTTACCTGCCTTGTGAAAATAGTAAATAGCTTTGAGAGTTCTCTGGCAATGAATTTAATGAAAAAAACTTATGGATAAGAAAGCTTTGTTGCTAATCAAAATACTTCAACTGCCTTGCTATTAAGTTAATACAGAAGAAATATGAAATACAAATTTTGTGTTGTTCTGAAAGGTAAATAATACGGAATACTAGTACATTTTATTCTGGTAGATTTGCTTTGTAAAAATGAGAAATAAAAATATCTGAAAATAAATGTAGCAGAGAAATATTCCTTATATTTAACCCTTTTGTTACCATATTTCTGATAAAATACAGTGTTTTTTGAAATAATCAATGAAGAATTTGGTGTGATTTCCAATCATTATTTCAATTATTTAGATGATATCTGTAACATAACAAAAAAAAAGTTCTTATATAAAATTATGTTGAAAGATATTAAAGTAGAAACACTTTAAATGTTTGTGCCATAGAACTAGAGGTGGTTTTGGTCAAGTTGATATTGAGATGGTTAAGCCAAAATATCTTTAGAAATCTGTATAACTGATGATTCTTCATACTAAATTATGATTTAAAAAAATATTTTTTCCTTAAATGTTCTCTTTAACCCTTATTGCACTATAAGGCTGATATATAGGGCTCAATAGTGCAGTCAAAAACATGACCCAATATATCGGCCTAAAAATTTAGCCCTCTTCTTGATAGGCTAACAACCTCCAAATGAATCAATAATGTTATGAATTCCATCATTCTGTAGCAGACATTATTTATGGAAGTTTCCTATTATGGTTATAGTTTATTTCACATTATTTTTAGTGACTTCTACAAGTTTTATGAGAGGATGAGTGACATGAATGATAACTGTAATAGTAATCATGATACTGATGATCCTGGTTATTTTTAACATTATTATGTGCCAGAAATTAGGCTGTTTGATGATTCTCACTGATAGTATCCCTTGCAATAAGTCAGAATTTTACTGTTCATCCAGATGTTCATTAGTGTGTAAAAGAGCTAATTAGCACAATTAATTAAATTTTATCTGGTTTTGTTGGTTGCAATGTTGCACCATTTGCAAGTTAGAAAACATCTACGGATTATTAGACTCCTGAGTGATAAGTAGTAAGTTATTCCATGTTTGAAACCTATTGTTTTTCTGACAGCATCGGTAGAAGGTCGGACGCCATGCTTTGCAGCATAGAGTTACGCCCCTCTATGGTCTGAGTTCAAATCCCACTGAGGTTCACTTTGCCTTTCATCCTTACGGGGTCGATAAAATAAAGTACCAGTAATGCACTGGGTAATTGCTGGCCTTATGCCAAAAGTAGAAACAATTATTTTTAACTATTATCCTATAACATTTTTCACTGTTTATCAAAAATGCCATTGTGCTAGGGTTAAGTAATTTACTTCATGTTAGCCAAGCTTTATACTCTGATTTTTAGCTTATCTATGGCATTTTAAACAGATGGCAATTCCTATAATTACATTGTTATCTAACTGAAGATGTTTGCTGATATTAACTGATGCTGTTATGTCATTTATTTTCTAATTACATGTTCTAATTATATGTCCAGTTATTATCTATAGAACTGCCCTTAAAAACAGAAATTGTTGAATTTAGTGTTTAAAGTATGGTTGTTATATAATATTGATTTGTAACAAAGGTAGAAGGCCATACATTCTTTGATAGGGGTACAGATGATTAAAGGTAGAGTCAATTCTGCAAAATTTAGGCTCAGATGTAAGTCTGTTCACTCTCATGATTCTACCCATTCACTGTCTTCAACTTTAAATCATCATTATCATCACTAGCAGAAAAACTACCCTTCGGATGGTTTTGTGCTAGCATGTGCAGTGTGCATATTGATATTATACGCAAATATATATATACATGTAGATATGATACATTAAATGAAATCGTAATTGACAATATACACAGAAATTGAACGAAGTCTGTGTTACACTGTCTTATGTAATCAGCAAAGTAATCCATGATACATTAAAAAAAAGACGATATTATATATAAGCTGCATGAGGAGAAAATTAGTGACGGAAATATATGAATTTTTATATAAGCGATGTAATAAATGTTATAATATAATTGTTTCTACTTTTGGCACAAGGCCAGCAATTACCCAGTGCATTACTAGTACTTTATTTTATCGACCCCGTAAGGATGAAAGGCAAAGTTAACCTCGGCGGGATTTGAACTCAGAATGGCAAGGGCCGTAAGTCTATGCGTCAAAGCATGGCGTTCGACCCTCTACCGATACGGCCATTCTAACCGGAAGTGTTGACGTTTGAAAATTTTAAAGAAGTGTATCTTAAAATAAGCAATAAAATTATTTATATTTAATCAAGAGTTACAAAATTTAGTACCTAAATTATGTAATATTCATTCATTATTTATTCAAAGTAACCCAACTTATTTTACAAACAGGATAAAAAAATATATTCTGAACGCAGTCCTGCGCTCCACCCTTTATTATAGTTAAGATATATCTGCTTACTATACTTGCTTGAGTTGGATGGGTTGTTACAATTTCAAGACCACACCTCACTTGTATCTTTCAATGTTTTTGCATGGTTTCTACAATCAGATGTCCTTCCTAACATCAACCACTGTACAGAGTGTATTGGATGCATTTTATCATTGTACCAGCAGTAGAGATATTATTCAGTTCTCTACATGACTAAAGAGTCCTTTTTGCTCTATGCTCTCTCTATTCGATTGTTATTCACTTTACAGAGTAAACTTACTAAATAGTATACTAAATAATATAGTCATACCTGTTGCTGGAAAAAATATAGTTGACTCTTGGCTCATAATTTTTAATATTGTATCTACATCATTAGACTTTATTTACCCAGTAGTTATGTGTATGTTGGATATATCATTGTGTACTTTTTTAACCCTTTTATGACCATATTTTAATGGAATACATTCTATTTCAATTGGTTAATGAAGAATTTTGAGGGATTTACTAAAATTATTAATTATTTCATTACTAAGATAGTAACTTAATGTAAGATTCTTATATAAAATTATGTTGGAAGATTTTAATTTAAATTGGAAACTTTTAAAATGGGTGATTTTATTTCATAGATTCAGAGCCGGTTTTGGCTGGGTTGGTAATGAAAGGGCTAAAGCATATGAAGGTAAAGAAATGAACTAACATAATACTATCAAGGCCTGTGTTGTTTTAATTTTAGATATGTGTACATTTTATAAAACTGATAGCTAGCAGTGATATATCATCAGATTCTAAATTTACAAATGCTGGGAGGGTTATGGTTTTTTGATAAAGCCAGAATAAGACTGAGATATGTCTGCAATTATCTCCCATGCTTGTGGTGGTAGGGAAAATCACTAGTTAGTGTTAACATATTTAATGCATAAAAATTAAAAAGCTAACTTACTAATTTGAAATTAGAGTTGATCACTATAATTAATTGTTACAAAAATCATTCAATAAATTACTCCTGGAGATGGAAAAAAGGGGACAGAGGGGCTTTTGTCTGCTTTTTTCTATCTCCACGGGTACTTTACCTGATTTTTTTCAACCACTATTTATAGTGATTAACTATCTTTTGATTTGGCAGTATCGGTAGATAGTCAGACGCCATGCTTTGCAGCAAAGAGTTACGGCTCTTTATGGTCTGAGTTCAAATCCCGCCAAGGTTAACTTTGCCTTTCATCCCTACTAGGTCGATAAAATAAAGTACCAGTAATGTACTGGGTAATTTACTGGCCTTGTGCCAAAAGTAGAAACAATTATTATCATATTAAAGATCATATACTTAACAGTTTTATTATGTTATTTATATTAGGTTATGTTTACAGCAACAAATTTACAGCTCCGTTAGAGCTTCAGATAATATATGGCTTCCAGTATTTGTTTCAAATCTCACAAAGATCAACTTTACCAGTCATTCTTTCGGGGTTGATAAAATAAGGTACTAGACCCAGATGGTGTATTAGCAGAATTGCTTGAGCACTGTATGGGATGCCTTGTGGCATTTGTTCCAGATCTTCGCATTCTGCATTCAAATCTTGATATGGCCTACTTGGGCGAGAGACTTGAACTGTTTCACTTAAATACCACCACCTGGTCTTTTGGTGCTTTTTGAGAGTCCTTTTTGTTGCAAGCATTCAGACAATGTGATCAGTTTGAGGGTATCTTCCTACCTTCATCCATTTTACCATGTGTACTGCACTTATCTTCCTCATTAAACAGAGAGGGGTAGCGCCATTTATTCTGTGTTTTTAACGCTAATTAAAAATAAAATCAATTGAAAAAAATCAAACAGTAAATTATTTAAAAGTTCAAGTAAGAAAACTGTAAATTTCATTTCTTTAAAGTTTAGCTCAAGGAACTGAGGATGATTGTAGATAGCATATGTTTTAATCTTATTGCTAAATAGCTGCCCTAAATGGCTGGGGACTATAACGAAAGAAAGAACTCAACAATCACATATAATCAGCATAGTTTTAGTATCTGCCTTGTTGATGAATGGCAGGTATCATTTCCATCTTATCTAGAAGCATCACAGAACAGATTTATCCTCATCGTTTTACAATCATTGAAGTTGAACAGATGATCATTACCAGATGTTTTAGAAAATATTCACAACTATTCTTAAATTACTTTCTGAGGAATAATTTGGGGGAGGGAGTAAGAGTGTGTGTGAGGGAGAGAGAAAAAGAGGCCAAGAAAACAAAAACAAAAATTTTTTTTTTTAACAACTTGTAAAAATAATAAACTGTAGCTTAATGCTGGAAAAATATTAACCAATCTCCTTTAAGTTTTGATTTTTATTATAGCAAGTAGTTATTTTTCTTTTCTTTCTTATCCTTTTGGATTTCTGATTATTGGAATTATATTACTAATTCTTTTATAATAGGCATTGATATGAATGATCTAACTTTACAAGAATTAAGTTATAAAATAGGATTTGACATTGTCATCTAAAGAAAGCCTTATACTATTTGGTGTTAATATACACATATCAAGGTCAGTTACAATCTATCAGCCTTTGATAAGTATGTTACATACATATGAAGGCATGTGTATCAGCAGTTAGAGTGTTGGGCTTATGACCAGAAAGTTGTGGATTTTATCCCAGCACTGGGTGGTGGTGGTGCATTGCAACCTTGAGCTAGTCACTTCATTTCACGTTTATGCAGCTCACTTAAATGAAACAAATGAGTAGCAATAGTTGAGGGTGTAATCTTGTGATGGAATGGTGTCTCTTGCAGAGGTAAGTCTTGTACTCTCAGTTGCTTAACCTTTTAGCATTTACATGGCTTAGTGGTTAGAGCATTGGCCTTGCAATCGAAAGGTTGTGAGTTCAATTCTCAGACCGGGTGATGTGTTGTTTCCTTGAGCAAGACACTTTATTTCACATTGCTCCAGTTTACTCAGCTGTAGAAATGAGATGATGGGGACTGGGGTCCCTGTCATTCCACTGCAAAGTGGTCGTGGATGTGCCATGGCAAAAAAGCACCCAGCCCACACTGTAAAGTGGTCGTGTAGGCGCCACGGAAAAAAAGCACCCAGCACTCACTGTAAATGAGGTTGGTGTTAGGAAGGGCATCCAGCTGTAGAAATCAAGCCAGAATCAGTTCCCGTCCCACCCTTGCAAGCAGGGAAAAACAGACGTAAAATGATGATGATGATGATGATGATGATTACTCCATATTTACTATTATGTTTTCATGGTAAAGGCTTTACCGCACATAATTATCTCATATAATATTGAATCTATGAAACTTTGATATTATTTATTTTAAGATCAATACCTTAACATCGGTATGAGTTGCCAGTTATGGCCAGTTTGAACAGAAAGAGGTGAGAGTATTCTGGTCAGATACAGCTGGCTTAAACGCTAAAGGGTTAATGTTACATGAAGCTAGGATAAGGTTCAGCCTGATGAGTCTCTAAACTAAAAAGATAAAGACTTTATCTTTTTTTTTTATTTCAGACACTTTCTTAATTTAACTGCTTGCACAAAAATATAAAGAGGAGTTTCAATGGTAAAATACAGAATATGTAATTTTTAAGATTCATTATTTACTGAACTATAAAGCAATACAATTAATTTTGTACATTAATTACATCTTTTAAATTAAGGTTTTGATATATTCATTAGCACTCCTGCCGTACAACACTCAGCAACAAATCTATCTAGTGCATGTCGGAGATAACTTTCATATGAGTTAAGTAATACTGTATCGTCTGCAAAATTTCAGCCGACTGATCCTACTCTTGCCAGTCTTGATACTACTTCCAAACCATCTGCACATGTCAATCCTGTTGATGATTATGAACAGGAGAGATCACCATTTGTACCATTGAATGGTTTTGACTTAACACCATTTACCTGAACACGAATACTAGGGCATTCGTATAGAGACTTCAGGACAACAAGAAGCTGTCTATCAATCTCATACTCCCACATAACTTTCCACAAGTCCCATATAGTGTATCCAGGGCAAAAATACACTGTTCAGTAGCTAGCTTAGACTTGACAATATCCCTGCGTCTCTTTGCCAAACACATAGACTTTGCCGGGGAAGCTTAACAAGGAGATTCCTCTATAATTAGAACAATCTCTCTTGTGACCCTTTTTGAAAATCGAGATTATCACTCCCAGTTGCCATTGCTTCAGTACCTTACCAGTGATCCTGGCCACCCATGATTCAGCCAGAGAATACCTTCTCTACTGAATTTCATCCTCCCCAGTGGCCTTGCCACATTTGAGCTCTTTAATTGCTCTGCTGTTCTTAGCTTCTGAGAGATTAGTCATCGCTCCCAGATAGACCTTATGCTGTTAAAGGCTGCAGCTAAAATTGGCTTCATGTGGCACTGAATAGCAGGAGGTCCCCTTGGTTCAATCAAGTGGTCAAAGATGTCATCCAAGCAAAGAAGGAGGCTTACAAAGTTTAACTTGGAAATAAGTCCCCCTTCTTGCACTTATGATACAAGCAGGCACAAAAAGTTGCAGTAGAGACAGTAAAGGCATCCAAAGTTTAGACATGGGAGGACTTCAGATCAGCAAAAGTTGAAGATGTGCTATGATTTAGCTGTGAATGACTAATGTAGACCAAAACATGAGGCCATAAAGTAACACAGGGTCGAAATACAAAGAAAGGTTCTGTATTACATACTTGTTATACCAATACTAATTAAACTCGTAATGTGAGGCATCACTGTATGTATGTATGTATATATATATATATATATATATATATATATATATATATATATATATATATATATATATATATATATATATATACTAGCTGAATGACCTGGTGTTGCCCAGGTTATTGCTGTTCTTATTCAAATTAGTAAACAATGAATATGAAGATTTTTTTTTCTCATAATTATTTTAAAATATCTATATTTTATTGTAATGATAATAGAATTTAGAAATTAAAATCTGTCAATGCTGAAGCACCTCAGGGTAAACAATATTCATTTTGTTGGTGTCCAAATGAATAAATTGTTGCTGCTTCCAACTCATGAGTAACCAACATAGGGGAGAAACATGCAGTAGAGAGATCAAGTCCAACTACCTTGAGGGATTGGCCCTGTGATTTGTTAATTGAAATATCAAAACTTAGTTTGACTGGAAACTGAAGCCTCTTAAATTCAACCTCACATGCACTCACACACGTATACTTGTCAGTCATCACATATGTATGTGTAGATGTGTGTGTGTGTTTAATTCTCTGTGTCTGATTACATATTTACGTGAAGATGTGTGTGTATGTAACTTACTAAGGCCTACCGTATGTAACAAACACACACACTCAGACACATACTCATATACAAAATGTGATGTCATTACATACTCTCACACACATATACTTGTCAGTCATCATATGTAGATGTGTGTGTGTGTGTGTTTAATTCCCTGTATATCTCATTAAATATTTACATAAAGATATGTGTGTATGTAACTTACTAAGGCCTAACCCATGTAACAAACGCAGAAACACACACTCACGGACACATACACACTCATATACAAAATCTGATGTCATCGTCGTCCATAAAATGTCCATTTACTTATAGTCTATAGTAGATTATTTTAGATAAAATGTTATATTGCTTTAATCCAAATGAAAATAAAAATTACATGTTGTTAATTTGGGGTCTAATATGTAAAATTTGATTTGATTTGGTTGGGCCATTTGAGAATGCATAAGGAAAAAACACAGACAAAGAATTTTATATATATAAAACATCATAGAAATTTACCAACATTTCAACCATCCTCTTATGGAATCACCTATATAACTCACCCACACACACACCCCAAAAAAATTTTTCTCCCACACGCCACCTACACCCACAACACGTTTAAACCCCACACACACATGCTTTCCACCACATATTTACACCCTCAGCCTCCTGATTCCTCTCCCCCCACCCCTCTATCCACACACGCACAGACACTGCGACCTACAACCCCCCCCCGCACACACACCTCTTCCTGAACATGCAACCCCGTTCTTCCCCCAACCCTTACTTTCACATACACACACACGTACACCTACACACACACACCACCTTCAGCCCTCCCCGCTTGGACACCCCATCTCCCTCTCCCCACTCCACCCTACACACCCCACACCCTTCCACCACCTGTTTTACCCCTTTTTAATTTCAGTTTATTTTGATCATGCTTTTATATTTATTTTTATTTCATTCCTTTTATTTTGATCATGCTTTATTTTTATTTTTATTTTTAATTTCATTCACACCGTTTCCTTTTGCTATATGTCTCTCCACCACTCCCCTACACACCCTTTGAACTCTGTTCCCACACACTTCTCACCTGAGAAAGGGCTTATGCCCGAAACGTCGTTCCCCACCACCACCCCACTCTCCAGAGCGTGAAATTAATAAACATTCGTTGTACTGCCTCTCTGTTTTGTTCCTGTTCAAATTTTTCCATTATATATATATATATATATATATATATATATATATAAACACAGTCACATGCAATATAAAGCCATTGCCTTGCTTTCCATTTATTCCTTATTTACCTAAATTGAATTGCATCGGATCTATCAGTAAAATAGATTTATAAAATAGAAACTAAACTTGTGACATCTCTTTTCTTCACTGATAGAACTATATTAAAGGTAACTAAGGTATCAGATTTTGTAAGCAAAGGCACTTTACATCTACATGAAAAACATTTTTAGTAACTACTGTAATGATATTTATTCCTTGTTTTGGTATTTAGCCAATAGGCTGCCCCCTGTAACAGATGCCACAATATTTTGCCAGGTGAGAGAAAGAAATGTGAAGAAGGTATTTAAAAAAAATGGATCTTGCCAAAAAGAAAGTTAGCTTACCCTGAATTGTGGCTGAAATATATTGGTTCTTAATGTCAACAACTTACATGCTTTCACTGAGATACCAATAATTTGACAAATTGATATTTATGATTATAAACCTAGTTTTGTGTTTAATTTATTTTGCTTGAGCCTATATTTTACTTGTTTACCCCCCCCCTCTCTCACACACACACACACGTATATATGTGGGTTGTGTGTGTGTGGAGCTGCATGGTTTTGCGGTTAATGTTCAGCTCATGATTGCAAGGTTGTGTTTTAGATTCTCAGCAGCATGATGCTCCAGTTTACTCAGCTGGCAACAATGAGTTATATATGAATTCAAAGGGCCAGCTATGTCACGCTGAATCACCCTGAGAAGGGTACACATGCCTGTGGAATGCTCAACCACTTGTACATTAATTTCATGAGCAGGCTGTTCCATTGATCTAACAACTAGAACACTCATCACCAGAAATGATGGAAGTACAACAAAGTGTGTGTGTGTGTGTGTGTGTGTGTGTATATAATTTAACATATTTTATCTGTTAACAAGGGGGTATATATATATATATAAAACATCCGCTTTTCTATGCTGACATGTGCTAGACATCTTGTCACAAACCAAGTCAGTACTTAATAAAGACTACTGACCAAAGGGTCATGAATACTCTCTAGTTGCATCAAAGACAGGACAATTTTCCTAATGCTAGTGCTATGATAAAGTGTACCCAGTGCACTCTGTAAAGTATGGGGATGTAAGTAAAAATCAGGCCCCTGTCATATCTGAAAGGTCAGTAGTTCAGATTAAGTACTGACTTTGTCTATGATGACCCATTCAACTCATGCTAGCAAGAAAAACTGATGATAAATGATGATGATATATATATATATAAAATCAAGGTCTAGCAAATAGAGAAAAAGTTTTAAAATAAAATTTAAAATATTCACTGTACTTACTATATGTGCCTTTACCGCGGTTTCAAATATATATATATATATATATATAATTATTATATAGAAACTATGTAATATGACAGGTGCAGCTTGAAGACATCCATCATTCCCATACCTATGATAGGTGTGGATCGGTGGTTGATTTACTAGATGGGGACATAAAATTCACAACTTTCTGGTCATAAGCCCACCACTCTAACTGCTGATACACATGCCTTCAGCAGTATGGTTCTGGTGTTTTGGTGTCGATTGTAGGTGTATGGTTTGCTTAGGTTCATGGCTGGCTTTGATTTAATCTGAATATATTTATGTTCAAGTTAAGGCAATTAACAATCTTAGTTGCAAATATATATTTATATACATATATATATATAAATGAAAAATGTTGTGCTGCGTTGTTGAGAATGTGAACATATGAATGAAAATAGACCGAGAAACAGGACTGTCCATCATCAGTAGTCTGCTGATTATCATTGGTATTTCTTTGCATTAAAGACTAATCTCTTTTCCTCTCTTTACGTTGCATTACTACCATGTTTGTTTACTTTCCTCTGTTTTCCTCTGTCCCGATAACTTAATTTAGTTATTGCTCGCACTGATTTTAGGTATCTAGTCTTTAATGCGAAGAAATACCAATGATAATCAGCAGACTACTGATGATGGACAGTCCTGTTTCTCGGTCTATTTTCATTCATATGTTCACATTCGCAACAACGCAGCACGCCATTTTTTATTCACATATATTTTTTCCCCTCGCTGTGGATCGTATTTTTTCTGTTGCCTTACTGCTATCCTCTTTCTCTCTCCCCTTTCTCTCTCCTTTACCTCTTGCTTTCTTTCACCCCCGTTGCTGGTCACACACTCTCGGCTGGCCTCTTCCTCACACTTTCACTCACTCACTCTCTGCTACTCCCCCTCTCTCACTTCCTCCCGTCTGACCTGTGTGAAATTCTTTCCTCTCTCACTTTTCGCGTGGCTCAGATGTGTCTGCCTCTTCTCGTCATTTGATGTGTTCGGACTTAAGCCCACAAGATTCATTGACTTGTCTCTCTTTTCCTCTCTTTACGTTGCATTACTACCATGATGGTCACCCGGATAGTAAACCAAGTCATACAGAATGGGGTTGTTCCGAAGGACTGACGTAGCAGCATCATCATTAACTGCTACAAGGGTAAATGAGATGCCCTAGATAGGAGTAACTATAGAGGCATTAAATTAATCGACCAGGTCATGAAGGCTGCCCATGGGAACTCCTATACGCAGATGATCTAACACTCATAGCTGAATCAATGGCTGAACTAGAGAAGAAATTCGAAACATGGAAGCATGGCCTAGAATCAAACGGCCTTAAAATTAACCTGTCTAAGACTAAAGTTCTAGTTTGTAGGAAGGAAAATAGGGCACCAGTCCCATCTGGGAAATGGCCATGCTCAGTGTGTAGGGAAGGAGTAGGCAGAAACTCCATTTTATGTCCCAAATGCAAAGTATGGGGGCATAAAAGATGTAGTGGGATCACAGGTAAGCTAACTAAGAATATAGATTTTATATGTGGCCGGTGCTCAGGTGCAATAAGTAGCAGCAAGTGCCCACAAAATACTAGCTCATTCCATTGTACAGATGGTTCTATAGAAATAGTGAACACCTTCCGTTACCTGGGTGACAAAATCAGCAGTGATGGAGGGTGCTCTGAAAGTACAGTAGCTAGAGTCAGAATGGGATGGAAAAAGTTCAGAGAGCTTATACCGCTGTTGGCCACAAAAGGGTTCTCTCTAAAAATGAAAGGCAGGCTGTACGATGCCTGCATACAAACAGCAATGTTACATGGCAGTGAGACTTGGGCATTGTGTGCAGAGGATATACACAGACTGGAGAGGAACGAAGCTTGCATGCTCCGCTGGATGTGTGATAGTAATATACGTGAATGGCAAAGCATAAACGAACTAAGGGAGAAATTAGGAATAAGAGGGATCAGATGTTGTTTACTCGAGAGAAGACTACGTTGGTACGGTCACGTGATGCGCATGAAAGACGACAGCTGATTAACAACGTGCAGGGCGATAAAAATAGACGGTAGCCACGGAGTAGGCAGACCCAGAAAAACCTGGGACAACTCGATAAATTCCGACCTCACACACTTACACCTCTCCAAGACAATGTCACTGGACCGAGATCTTTGGCGCTACACAGTAACACAGAAGACTCGCCTTGCCTAAGTACAAAGCGAAACCTACAGTCAGTAGGCATCTCTAACAAAAATACCCCCCCCCCCCCCCCCCCATCCACACCACCCCTTTCAATGTAAAGTTATGTTGGTACCACAACATCCAGTCCAAAATAAATGAGGTCGTGTAGATGTCACGACAAAAAAAAAACACAGTCCACGCTGTAATGTGGCCGTGTAGGTAACTCGGTAAAAACCTCCCAGTCCACACTGTAAATGCGGTTGGTGTTAGGAAGGGCATCCAGCTGTAGAAAACCCGCCAGACAGTCCTATGCGAGCAAGACAACCAATCTTGCCTCAAGTGGGAAAATTCCCGTCCAAACCCATGCAAGCGTGGAAGATGGACGTTAAACGATGATGATGATGTCCCGATATCTTAATTTAGTTATCGCTCGCACTGATTTTAGGTATCTAGTCTTTAATGCGAAGAAATACCAATGATAAATAGCAGACTACTGATGATGGACAGTCCTGTTTCTCGGTCTATTTTCATTCATATATATATATACATATAAATGTAAGTCCAAAGAATCATTAAATAAAATATTTACAGTATTTCCTCTCCCAATCAGTATAAATTAACCGCACAAAAAATCATTTAAACGAGGCTATAAGTTTAAAATGTACTTATGAAGAAATAATAGACAAATGATACAGATTCTTTTCCGCGATGTACAATCATATGACATTTACCTAGTATTTCTCCTAGCCTGTAGAAATTGATTAGACAAATAGTTAACTATACGGAATTACGTACAAAATTGAAGTTAGAAGAAAAATGCACATAAATATTACCAAAATTCTTATCGTCTCTACCAACCGGCGGTTTCGTTCCACTTTTTGGATATATCCGGTCTTGGATAAATCCATGAGGCTCGGAACTCATCAGGAGATACCCCAGACTGGACTAAGATTCTTCTACCATGATCCCCGCCAGAAATGAATCAAAATGGCTAAGAACCATCACGTGGCCAGTGGTCAAGGCAGAAAGTTTGTGATTGGTGCCTGTTGGCGAGTAGGCAGGTTGCTAGAAAGCGCAGCCGAATACTGCCTAAAGTTTTACTCAACTTTACAAGAGTATATTAAATTCAAAGGGTATATATATAAATTAGACAAAGTCACAGATACATATATGCGTTTGGCAACCATTCATGGTGTGGCTCAATGAAGAAATAATTAATATATATATAAATATATATATATGCATATGCTTACACACACGCACTCTCTCACAGTATTAATTAATACAAAGACCAAAATCTAAAGAGGATTCGATAGGTGTTATATATATATATGTTTCTGATGACCCAGCTTAGGGTGAAAGCAGAAATTCTATGCTTAAACTTTTAATCTGTACTAATAATACATATATGTGTGTGTACATACACTTTTCACCAACACACATGCATTTATGTATATAATAGTATGAACAGTTTTAGTTATACATGTTTAGATGTAGTTAGATAGATAACTGATTTATGTACATTCACTCTTCCATGTTAGCATGGTTTGAATGGTTCATATGTTCAAGCAGTTGTTTTTACAGCTGGGTGATAGTCCTCCTACCACTAACCCATTCATCTCTGAACTAGAAGTGGGGCATATATATATATATATATATATATATATATATATATATATATATAGAGAGAGAGAGAGGTGTGTATATGTATGCATGTGTGTGTATATATATGCGTGTGTGTATATAGATATGTATGTGTGTGTGTGTATATATATGCGTGTGTGTATATATATTTATATATATGCGTGTGTGTGTATATGTACATACGCATGTATATATGTGTGTATGTATGTATTTGTTGAGAGAGCTGGAACAACTATCACAAAGCATTTTATCCTATGCTCTTTTGTATTCATTGACTTTAGTGCAAGCCCTGATTTGATTGTTTAGGTAACAAAACCTATCTAGTCATCATATTAGAATACATTTAACCTTTTTATTACCAATTTTTATAAGGAAAAACATTGCCAATGTGTTTCAATTAATATTGAAAATAATTTTTAAAAAATTGGAAGAATTTAATAAAATAACTTTTTCCTTATTAAGTTGCTGTTGTGAATATGACTTCAAATGTTCTGACATAAAATGGTGTTGTTGTAAAGCTTTAATATAAGTATGAACACTTTAAAATAGACAAAACCAGGGGCAGTTTCAGAGGGACTGGTATTAAATGGATTAAGTTCTCTTCTATAGATAATCACTTTACACATGAAGTAGGACTAGTACCTTTTCCAAAGGGCTTTGTTTAGAGGCAGAATATAATGCTTGAGACAATAATCTATTTAAATATCTATTTAATTTGTTGTAACAGGCAACTGAATATTTTGAAGTATTATGTATACATTTCAAATGTTAATTAAATATCTGAGATGAGTTATCATCATTAATGTGATTGTAATCTTTCAGACTATTAACCTCATCCTTAGTGATGAAACATTTTATTTAATAAACTTTGATTTATATTTCCAGCTATGAGGCTTATAGCATTCTAAAAAAATTTGTCATCAACTCCTTAGCCTAGTGGCTAACCCACTCACATATTTGAGAAATATGGGGCTTTGATTTTCTTAATTGTTATTATCAACTGTTGTTACAATCATTTTCTACATTGGGGCACTCAGATTTATTTAATATTTATCCCCTATGAGCAAGGTACAGTGCGGCTAATTGGCCAGACTTGTCTCATGAGGGTGACCGCCTAGTCCCACATTGTAAATGTGGTTGGGGTTAGAAAGGGCATCCAGCTGTAAAAAAACCAGCCATCTGACCTATGTAAGCATGGAAAATAAGACGTTAAACCATGATGATGATGATGATGATGATGATGTTATGTTTTAATTCGGTTGATGTCTGACGATCATTATGTATCTTATTCCGAGATATTTATTTGGTACCAGATGGGATTCAAACTAGGTATAATAGCTGTCTAATGTAAGAATAAGACAATCAGAGATCAATTAATTAAAAGGGAGTGTAGATGTAAATTAAAAAAAACCATTTCTCTGAAAATAAGGTTTGAAAAATTATAATTGTATCTTTTTTTACTGCTTAGTGAAGAGAGGGGGGGGCAGTGCAGAGGACCTATTTCACACTCTCTAAAACTGGTCAGAAGGGCGGAAGGAAATCTTGAACCAAAGATCTAGTTTTAATTGTTATATGTGTAATTTAGATATATTAATAATAATGAAATTGTGTACAGTGCTCAGGTGCACTACAATTCATCAAAGGTGCATGTATAGTACATAGAATAATGTACAAATGTCAGGAAAGTGAACAGTGTATGAGTCGTGATATACATGTGTGTGCGTGTATGGAGGGGGGATATCAGGTGTAGTCTTGGCGAATTTTTGGAAGCGTGGAGGTTTTAAAGGATGCAGTGTCCTAGCAGCTAACAACTGATGCAGGTAGTTTGTTCCATGCTTCAGCAACTCTGAGCGTGAAAAAATGGTAACGTCATGGGAGCTGTGCTGTTTTCTGACTTTGTAGGCATGCCGTGTGTTAGACACATGGAATTCAAAAAGGTGCTCAGGGTTGTTGTTGGCAAGATGGTTAATAATTTTGTGGGTGTTTACCAATTCACTTAACAGACGTCGGAGCTTCAATGTATCCATCCCCAGGGAAGCAAGGCGTTCAGAGAATGGTAGATGCCTGATGGATGGTATTGCACGTCTCTAAACAGTTTCCAAGAGGTCAATGATCTGAGCAAGAGAGGGGTTCCAGACTGGTGATGCAAATTCTAAGTGTGACCACACCATAACTATATACAGCTTTAAATAGATAGCTGGAGAGCAACTGACAAAGATCTTGCTGAGTGATGCCAAGACACTCTCGGCCTTCTTGAGAATTTTAGAGATGTGCTTTGTCCAACGCAAATTGTTACTGACAGTAATGCCCAGATCACATTCACAAGAAGACTTGATATTAGTGTTGTGGACGCTGGGTTTTTCCTCCCAAAATGCAGCTTGAGTTGCCAGTCCATGATCCATTGTTGCATTGTGTCCAGGTCTGATTGCAGGAAAGATCTATAGTGTTCAGAATCTGTCCTTTTTATCTCAAGGTACAGCTTGATGTCATCTGCATATTTCAACACTGTGGCATTCTTTAAGTTGCCATCTATGTCATTGATATATGCAGCAAAGAAAAGGGGACCAAGAACAGATCCCTGCAGTAGATCAGATGACATCTCATAGAGTGAAGAATGCTTTCCTAGACTATGACTACCTCTTTTCGACTGAAAATGAATCACTTCAACCACTTAAAAAGATCATCTTTCATACGCAGAGACAGAATTGAAAGCTTTATCAAACTCAAGGTAAACATCCACCCATGAGCCACCATCAGTGATTCGAGTGATGTCTTCAAGAAACTCGATAAGCTCATCACAGCTGCTGGAGTTAGGAATAAATCCAAATTGCTAGGGCTGGATAAGGCTGTGAGAATTCCAGAAGTTCCAGAGTGTTTCTCTGACACAGGATTCCATCAGTTTGGCAATGCAGCTAGTGAGACTGACTGGACAATAGTTGACAGGCGACATGCGGTCACCCTTTTTGAAGAGAGGAATGACACTAGCAGTTTTCCACTGCTCCGGAGTAGAAAACTGCCAGTGTCGTTCCTCTGTTCAAAAAGGGTGACCGCTTGTCGCCTGTCAATGCGGCAATATTATCATCATCATCATCATCAGTTTTACATTCGTTTTTTCCATGCTGGCATGGGCTGGAGCATTACTGCATTTAATCCTTTTGATATCAAACTGCCTGAAGCCACCCCTGGTTCAACAATAGCAATATTTTCTTTAAAGTGTTTATATTTTTCTAAAAACTTTTCATCATAATTCTATGCAAGAACTTTTAAGTTATGCTCTATTCTTACAGGAAATTATGAAGGAAGGTTTTTAGATAAATATAAACATTTTAAAATAAGCAATTTTTTTTTATCATAGAACATGAGATGATTTCTGGTAGTTTAGGATCAAAAATAAATTTGAAAGTAAATAAACAAGATTGATATAAGAGAGTGTTGTTGTTTGCTTGAAGCATTGTGAGATATAAAAAGTGGTTATGTCTTAATAGCCATTACTGTGCAAGTGGGGTTGTAAATATTAAGGCAAGAAAATCAAGTAAGAAATGAGAGAGGTGAGGTTAAGCAAAGGGTGTCTATTAACTTAATGGCTTAAAATGTATATTATATGAACCACACAGTTCCAGAAAGGTCCTCTCTCGCATTCTTTGAAGTTCCCAAAGGATCCCTTGATAATGAAAGTTACATCCAAAATATATTGGGACTAATAAATATTTCCAAAGTAACATTATCTCTTGTTTCTCTTCCTCTTTTCTGCTCAACGTCACCTATCTCATTCTTCACCTGATACTGGTGCCTTAATATTTACAACCCCACCTGCATTGCAGTGGATTCCAAGACATAACAAAAATTAATATATTTTAATCTTTATATCTCTTAATTTATGGTTTTATTTTTATTGTATTTATCAACCCACATTCTTTCAACTTGCCAAAATCAGCAATGTTTTGTTTCTACAATTATTAAAAAATTGTGGACCTATGCCATCAATAACCTTTGTTAATTTATGTTCTAAATGCCAACTTAATGATGAGACAGTTTTGTTTATTTGACACAATCAGTATTTTTCATTAGAAATATGGTAACTGACTCCTTTCACAAAATGTTTGACCATGTGTGAATCTTAGAAATTAATATTATATATACACACACATGCAGTGTGTTCGCTTTTTACGCGAAGATACATTCGTGAACACGGCGCCTAAAGCAAATTCACACAATTGTAGTCATGTATTTCTGATAAATGAAAAAATTAAAAACCATCCTCATTATTCGCACAAAGTGAATATTTAATAATATTTTTTTACGATGCGTTAAAGCGAATTTGTGTACTTCAAGTTCATGTAAAAAGTGAACAGACTGTGTGTGTGTATATATATATATATTGGCTAATATGCTGTCAATGTGTGCGCATGTAAATCCTTTCACTAGTTTAAAATTTTATAAAGAATCCTTACATAGTTATCTCTATAAAGTATTTCCTATAATTATCCTAAAAAATGTTTGATCATTTCTAATTGTATAATTTTTTTAAAACAGTGTATTTGAAAATAATATCCACCCCTTAGCATGCTATTCTTGTAAATGAATATTCTACAAGATTTGAGAATGACATGCCTTATTATATATTTCTAGATAAGTTGCTGTGTTTTATTGAAATATCAGACATAGAAAAACCACATGAAACTTATCTACCGAACCTAGCGCTGAGCTTGAAATTTACAGCACTTACTCCTTCCAACACATGAGTATTTAGGGTTGGTTGGTAATGTCATTATTTACTCAGTATGAATATTGGCATTCATCATCACCTTCATCGTTTTACATCCATTTCCAATGCTGACATGTGTTGGACAGGTTGTCATGGTCTGATACTGAACTATGTCTTGCTCAGAGATTCCATTTAAGCTTAGTTTCTCTGGTTTCCTAAAGGCAACCACTTTACTGTGTGTACTGGGTGCATTTTATCATGTCACCAGCATGTTGTAAACAAATATTCCTTGATGATGATTTGCATGTTTACAAAAATGACTTCCATGTGTGCAAAACATGTGTAATTTTCTACCAGCTAACTGTAATCCTAATATCTATCAGATACTATATATATTGTCAGGCATTTAGTAGTGTAATTTAAAAGCATCTGTTAACCTGTTTGTTTCGGGAGAAAGAAGACAAAAATATGTTTTGCTATGATATCCTTGATTCTGGGACTTTGCTACACTATACTGGCAATCATTGTAATTACTTTGATTAAAAAGGTCTTCTTTTTATTTAAACTCAAATACAAATGAAGCTGTAAGCAGTATTTATGGAAAAAAATACAGGACTCATGTATAGGCTAAAGGCTGAAGCCAACATATTATAAATACAAAGGGGATTCAACTTATATACAAGTGTATATGGTATTATATCTAGTACAAAAACACTTGGCTATTTAAATCTAGTTATCAACTTAATCTATAGTTTTCTTATTCCATCCCTGACACCCTGCCATAAACTAACAGGATGTCTTATTCATAAACTCCTTAGAATTGACAGACATATTTCCTTTTTCATTTTAATACTTAATGCTCAATTAAGGTGACTAGATTTTATCAGAATTCCCTTCATTAATGTTAATGATTAACTACTTGTATTTCAGTGTTAAAATAGAAATGTCCAGCTTCAGAATCTATTTCCCTTTTGTTTAAAATAGATATCTTTTCAGAAGAGTTGCTTGATTATATTTAATAGCAGAGCAATCTTGAAACTGTATTTTCTACAATTAACAGTTCAAATTATTGAAATCATCTGTCAGAAATTGGGCAAGACCTCATCATAAAATATGAAATAAAGGTCATATAGGAAATGACATTTTAGATAGGATCTCTCAAAGATTTGTTTCTTGAACTATATAATATTCGCTGCTAAATCTTCAAGATTAATTTGCTTGTTTGTAATGAGATCATTATACCCTGAATAGACTTGTGTCCTCATCTTGGTTGTTATAGTCACAGTATTTTATACTGTCTGGGTATAATTGGTAATGTTCTGGGAATTTTGAACTGGACCCTTTATTGAAATCACTGTGGTAGATTGTTCTTTTTCCATTGTTTATACCCAAAATATTATTGCTGTTATTAGTTACTAGTAATGCCACTGGCTTGTTCCATCTAAACTGAAGTAATCACACGAGGAGTGGATGAACCCTTTCCAGCACAGCTGCTCTCTACTCACAGAATTCGTTCATCATTTCTGTGAGGTTTAGCATTTTAAGAGATCAGCTCTAACTACTTCTTGTGGATGTCTTTCATTGGTGAATTGGCAGTATCGGTAGAGGGTTAGACGCCATGCTTTCCAACATAGTTACGTCCCTTTACGGTCTGAGATTAAATCCCGTCGAGGTTAACTTTGCCTTTCATCCTTACGGGGTCGATAAAATAAAGTACCAGTAATGTAGTGAGTAATTTCTGGCCTTGTGCCAAATGTAGAAACAATTATCTTTTCTAGGTCTTTGTAGTCCGAGTTCAAATCCCACTGTGACCTACCGTCAAAAGAGATTGGAGTTCTACTATGTACATATCTGTAGTAAACCATTGATATAGCATTAGAGTAATCCATGATATTCAATTTGCTGAGAACACATGGTATTTGATTATGATAAAAAATCTGAATATAACAAAATTTTCCATGGAATAACTTTTATTATATAGAAATTTGGTTATAAGAAATAGCATATCTCATTGGTTCCATTAAATGGACAGCATGGCTTTCAAGAGGATTACCATTACATAGTGTTTGGTAGCACTAAGTACGCCCTCTCTTAGTATATATTGTTTTAAGAGCTCTATTCCTTGTGTATGTTTTACTAGGCTAAGCAAACATTGCATATAAGTGGCAATATGGTAAGGCAGTGTAGTTGAGTTGTAGTATGTTTTGGTTTGTTCTTCTCATAGCAAACATGTTACTTACAAGAAATCTACTCTAAATAAACATAATCTTATATGTCCTTTGTGACATTACTTCAAATGTTCAACACTTTAACTGCTCATATTAGAATGACAATATCAGAGTGAGAATTTATTTTACATCTTTTGCTGCATGCTGTTAAGTATCTACTATCTGACTAGCATGCAAATGATATGCTATCTTTAACAACTTAAACTTAAGACTGCTGTGATTTTTTATCTAAAATTCTTAAGACAATAAACTCAAAAAGAATGAAAACTACATTAAAATTTTCAAACTATGTATGATCCCATTGATAAAGAAAATAATTTAATTTCTTTTTTTTTTTCCATATTAGACAAATTATCTTGCTGTATGAAAAATATTTTGTCAAAAAATAGGAAAATGAATTTATTTAATCAATCTGCATTAATAGTTAAAATAATGAAATGCATGATTTATGAGACATAATAATGTCTAATAAAACATACAACTGTTATATTAGCAAGTTAACTCATATTATTTTTGCTTATCTTGTTGATTTATTTGTATTAATCTTTTTTTCTTATCACATTGAAATGATCTGGGATATTCTAATATATGAGGATTTTCTTTGTTTAAATGTTATCTTTCATTCTGACTAAGAATTAATCATATGTTAAAGACTCAATCTAATTTTAAGTCATATTTTTTGATAAACATATATGCAGTTATGGTTGTGAGATTACTTTGTAACCATACTATGTGGTTCAGGGTTCAATCCTATGGCACTTCAACTGTCTTCTACTATTGCCTCAGGTTGGTCAATGCCATGTGAGTTTATGAATAGAATTTGGTAGACAGTAACTATGCAGAGGTCCATCTCATATATATATATATTCTTCTTCTTGCTCTTGCTCAATGAGGCTGGGGTTATCCTAAGCCAGCGATTCCAAAGCATCATCATGCGCAAAGCTGAGATATATATACAATGAAACTTTTGCAGTTTTCATCTAACCCCTCCCCCTCATATATATATACCAACATAGAAAATAGATGTTAAATGATGATGATGAAATGTGTATGTGTGCGTATGCATGTGTTTATGTTTACACGTTTAAAACCTGGTATCTTTTATGTTGTTTCTCTTAGTGATTTTGACAAATAGAGATCACTAAAATATGTATAAGACTTCAAGACTGAAATAAAAAATAGATGAGTGCACCATCTGGAACGAGTAAAAGAATGCATATTTTATTGAACATCACCAACTCTTTCTAGCAGAGAAAGCAGCCATTAAATGATGATGATCACCAGTGTCTTCCCTGTAAATTTGAGAAATGCGTTAAATATTTAGCCCCAAAAATATTTGTTGCCTAGTCTATGGATATAAAAATATTTAGTTTTGAATGATAAATAATGTCATAATCTTTTTTTTAAGTTCACTTTTCCATGTTGGCATGGGTTTCGATAAAACTATCTGCAGCAATGTTTTTCAGCTGGCTTCTTTTCCAGACATCAAGACTTTTAACTCTTTTGATACCAACATACCCCAATCCACCTCTAGTTCTATTAAACAAAACTACCAATTTTTAAAGAATTCCTACTTAAATGATAACCCTCCAACATGTTTTTTATATAAGAACCTTTTGTTGAATTTTACCATCTTAATAATGAAATAATTAATAAGTTTAGTAAATCTCTCAAATTCATAATTAATTAATTACGAGTGTATTTCATTAGAATATGGTCATTAAAGAGTTAAATGCCTCTTATGACATAGAGATATTGAGTATATATTCTAAAAACCTGGGATGAACTTGGAATGTTTAATAATTATCCTTCATCAGGCTAATATCATGCAAACACAGTGTAAATCACTGTTTCTTATTTGCTTCTCACAAGCTTTGGAAATGTTTATATTTTATAACAACCCATCCAACCCATTCTATTATGGAAAGGGGGTGTAAAATGATGATGATGATGATGTTCGATATTTTCATCCTGACATTCCCTGTCTTTGTAGGATAAAACAAACAAAAGACTATAGAATAGAAAGCCACATCACTTATATCAAATGTGTTGATCTAAATTTCTAAATGGTTGTATAGTATAATACAAAACTCATTTATACTCTATGGTAGATTGTATAGAATAGCTTCAAGGCTATAATGTAATGAGGAGAATAAATACTGAGAATATAAACCCTTATAATTATAGTAATTTTTTAAAGTTTGAAAACCCTACCCCAAATCATACCAGTTGTATAAACAGCTGTACAAATGAAAACAATACATGAAACAATCAAAACAATTTCAGTTGGGGTTTTTTCTTTTAAGATAAAAAAATAGAAGTATTCTTTGTTAGCCAAGAAAAGATTCAGTTATATATATAATAAGTCCTGTTAATGATATAAAATGTCTGAATTGGATTAGAGAGGACTGTTCAGTTTGCCAAGTTCATGACAACCTCTTTAGTACTGGTGGCATGATAAATTAATGGTTCCTAGTTCAGTTATGAAAAGAGTTTGGTCATAGTACTCTCTGTAAAGTAGTAATGCTGGTGACATTATAAAATGTACTCAGTACACTCTGAAAAATGGTGGTACTGATGCCACAATAAAATGTACCTAGTACACTCTGTATTAGTGCAGATACCACAAAGAAATGTTCCCACTGCACTGTAAAATGGTGGTGCTAGCACCATAACAATATGCACCCAGTACACTCTGTAAAGTGGTTGGCATTAGGAAGAAACAAATATACAATTAACTATCAAACATGTGGCACCAGTCATCAGTCTAAATTGAAAGTAGAAATTGTCAGATCTCAAATTGACTACACAACTAAATAGCTTCTCTATAACAAGAGAATCTACTGTGATCAGGGAATGCAAGGCAGCCTACGCAACCTGGACTAGCTTGGCTTCCATTCTGCAGTTGTCCAATCTCACCTCCTCTCTGTAGATGTCCAGTCTACTCAAAACAAATGGAACACTATCCAGTGTGACATCACCTAGGACAGCCTTGTGTGCCTACTTAATCAGCACCTTTTGGCATTTTTTGGCTCTGCCTCACAACCCCACAATGGGGCCTGGTTAATGCTACCCTCGCTATGAACTGGTACCCAACTGGACAATGATTGTCTGCACATTGGCGTTTTCCTGAGGCTCTGGATCTGTGAGTCACACAAATGCCACTGCGTAGCCACTGTGGATGCTTCAGCTTTTATCCACTATCATGTTCTTACAGTACTGAGCACATACCAGGCCATGGTGATAACCCCTGCTCATCTGGACCTGCAACATGTCATGACACCTTCAGTGGCAACCAGGTATATTTGGTGACATACCCAGGCTTCATTGTCTGACAAGCTGAAGATCAAAACTAATCAAAGTATTGGTTGCTCTCTGATAAGTTTGTCATTGAACCAGTAGCAGTGGAGACTTCCAGCATTCTTGATCCTCAGATCATTTCCTTACTTACTATTATCAGGGCAGAGTTGGCCACCCGCAGGAGCCCTGCAAGTTGGAATGGCTATTTCAATGCATCTCCATCACCATCCTCCAAGACAATGCTTTTTCCATTCTATCTGCTGGGATCACAAGGAGGCTAGCGCATGGGGTTCTCCACACTGCCCAGGCCTCTATCATTGGGGTTGAGATGTTTGAGTACTCTTTATTCCAAGTGCTTAGTTAATCTAGTTATTTAACATAATGATGTTGACAGACTCTAATAGACTTACACTATAAAGCAGCTAAATGTTTCTGCTGTTGAATCTTTTCACAGCTACAAACTATGCCCTGATTCTCCTAGAATGGCTCATTAATCAAACATTAATCTTGATTAAATGACATTCTCAGAAATAAACTCTGCCAACTGACAGATTTACCTTAATATATTCTGTCTAATAAAGACAGCAATAAGATTAAGATGTGGACATGTTTTTTACTAAATATTAGTAAAAAGTGATTAGATTTAACTCAATTTTGTAACACGCCTATAGATTATTGATAACACCCTTAACAGTCATGACATAGTTTGTAAAGCTCTGCTCTATACGATATGTTATCACCGTCTTCATTATTCCACCTCAGATTTCTATACTGGCATTAGTTGGATAAGTCTTCATGGTCCAAGACTAAATGAGTCAGAGAAACATGTTTTGCTCAAATGTTGCAATTTTGGCATAGTTTCTTTAGCTGGGTTACCTTCTGAATGCCAACCACTTTATAGAGTGTACTAGATGCATTTTATCATAACCTTGGCAGGAAAAAGAGAAGCAAAGAAAGTGTGTGAGGTTGTTATGAAAGAAATACTTTGGAGGAAGCATTAGTAATTACATGGTGAGGGTGAGAGAAAGAAGAGATAGAGAGAGCAAAAACAAGTATTGGGTGGTTAATATTGTTAGGGTTGTCCTTGTGGCAATGGAATGGAGGTGTCGTTCAAATGTTTGGCGTAGATAGGGAGTGTCTGGCAGATCTCAAAATATTCAAACATTTTGAAACTTGTGTTTGAAGCATAACTTAACAATGGTTTTTATATAAAGTTATGCAGGAAGGTTTTTAGATAAATACAAACTCTTTAAAACAATCACTTTTATTTTATATCATAGAACCTAGGGCAATATCAGGTGTTTTGTTATTAAAGGGTTAATGTCAATGATAGTAATTATAGCATTGGTGTGACATGTCTCTTGATACTAAATGAAAAACATCTAAATGACATAACCTCATTGATAATAAACTAGCTTCTATGATAGTTACAGCTTATATCTAATTAGGGCTCCATTAAAATATAGCTGAGAAATTAAAATCCATTTGAGATGTAGTTTTCCGTGGATATTTGTTTAATTACTGTGTAAACATATGTATAGATATATTCAAGATATAAGATATTGTAGAAAGCAGTTAAGAGCTCTATTGCGGAGGTTTTAATCCTTTACACACCAACCAAAGCTGCCTCTATTAAAATGTTCAGATTTAAATTCAAATATTGAACTGTACCCTCATTATTACATCTAGTCTAGTCTAAAGTCTGTCTCATTCCAGAAGGCTTATTAGGTTGGTACTTATCCCGGTTGTGTGGCTTGAAGTGACTGAGAGTACAAGACTCCCCCTTGAACAGGATGCCAGTACATTATTTTCAGCTGAGTATACTGGAGCAACATGAAATGAAGTGTTTTTGCTCAAGAACACAACACGCAACCCAGTGCAGGAATTGAACCCTCAACATTTTTATCATAAGTTTAATACCCTTACCACTAGGCCGTGCGACTCCACTATTATCACATGCTAGATGATATTAGATTTTAGAAGTTAACCCAATCTTTGTATGTAAAATTAGTGAGATGGAAACTGGAAGCCTATTAGATGGATTGTACCTGTAATTCAAAGGTTCAGCCTTGTCACACACTGTTATGCTGAATACATATTTACATATGTAATATGTAATGTATGTTTGGACCATCCTCAAATAAGACCTGAAAAGCTCGAGGTGTTCCAAATGCAATTTCTTTGACAGATCCTTGGTGTCTCTCTACGGAACTGAATCTCAAACAACATCATCCAAAAGCAATGCCAGCAGCAGCAGACCATTGAAAACAAAATCTGGCAACATGGGTTACAGTGGTGTGTCCACGTCTGCAGGATGAGCACCAGAAAACTACCACACCAACGTTTGTCATGACAGCAACCATGCAGTAGAGAATCCAGCACAGTGCACTGAAGAAGACATAGATGAAACAAATTGAGGAGGACCTGAAATTGCAGTACCTCAACCTCAATCATGCTAAGGTCAACGCTACGGATAGAAAAGCATGGAAGAACATCATCAGAGCCCATCATTCAGTGGCACCCACAACAGTGTACTGGTTGAGAGGACAGCCTCTCCCAACCACCAGCTAGAGATTGAAGAAGTGTGTTTGTGAGCAAATAGATTTGATTTCTTAAGTTTTCATTTTTTTTAACATTTGAATTAAAGAAAATATATACTTCTCCCTCTCCTCATGAATACTTTAGTGTAGGTGTATTTTTTAATTATATGAAAAAATGCAGTGAAGGTGGAGAAATATTGAATTACTGAAATAATTTAAATAAAGTGTGAACGAACGCTAATATGCCATCTTTATTTATGTTTCCTTTAAAAGTGATTAGCCTAGTGTAATTGTCGACTAAAATTACATCATGGGAATTGAAGGATTGACCAATGGTGTTATGGAGGGGAGATACTAACATACTAATTGTAGATGGAATTTCTTTTTACTTTCAATGCTTTTAATATCTCTTCAGTTGATTTTATAGTTTGTTTCTTTTTAAATATGCTTGAGAAAATTCTTTAAAATATCCTTTCCTTCCTTCTTTAAGTCAATTTTTCTTTTAGTGTATAAACATTCAGGATATCCTTTTCATATATGAAGTGTTTCACTAAAAGTTTGTTTTTAAATGAGAGGTTAACTAGTTTGTTGACTGAAATTCTCATTTAAGCCCCTCCCTCCTTTCCCACTGCCCCTCTCTCTCTCTCTCTCTCTCTCTCTCTCTTTCTCTCTCTCTCTCTCAATCACTTACAGATTATTGACACCAATAACTATTAAAACTTTCTAAACCATTCAAAATATTCATATATCATGAGCAATTTTCATGTTTATTTTGCCATGCTGGTATGGCTTACAATTTACGTAATAAAACAAATATTTTCAAATAGTTTCATATGTGGTAACTCAACTACTTTTTAGTTTTTCTAAAACATGAGTCAATTCCCTAACTAATCATTTAACAAAAAGCAAGGATAAAAGTTAATAACTTTCATCAATTCATTTACTCATCTCACTTAAACCACATTAGTTTAATAATTAATGACCACCCAGCAGATTCCTACATTATCTTTAAACTATTTCTAACTTTTTAAGCTTTGATATCAATAGCTTCTTTATAATCTCTATTGAAAACTGTTACATCAAAAGTTTTGCTTTCTCATTCCCCCACCATGGTAATTTACTATGTTATTTGCTTATCTGAACACCCTCAACCAGAAACATTTTAAACATTAAATATATATATATATTTTTTTGTTTTACATTGGAACAGGAATAGGCTCAGACACAGCTACATAGACACTTTCACTTCACAACCACTTGGTTCAGAGTTCTATCTCACTGCATGACATCTTGAACAGACTAACTAATGTTTTGTGAGTAAATTTGGTATGTGAAAACTGTCAGGAAGCTTGCTGTGTGTGTGTGTGTGTGTGTGTGTGTGTGTGTGTGTGTGTGTGTACATGCATGCCAGTCTGTGTTTTTATATGATCTGGTCTCTTCCCATCCTCATTGCTGAGGGTGGAGGACCATGGACAATTGCACTAATGCTCATCTTTATGATGCTGCATATCCATGACTCTCATTGGGAAAATGTGACATTGGTGGGCCCCAAATCTTTGACTGACCATTACTTGGAAGCTGACTATTAAGCAGCAGCTTATCTACCTTCATCATAAGGAAACCCATCTACCTCAGTTTTGAAATCAGAGCAATCCTTTCTCATAGAAAGACTGCAAACCAAGGCTAATAAGCTCTGCCAACATTTTGTTGACTTTCTCTGAGTTCTTCTTCATTTTGACGGGTTTTGTTTTTCATCCAAAAATCACCCTCCTCACTTAACAAATTTTGTGGGATTATCAGTTTAGTTGCCAGTGACCTGACCATGTGACAGGTTTCGGGAGTTTACACATTTTTATACCTACTCTGCATCTCCCCATGTATTGAGTACTCCCATGATTAGTGGTCTCCTTGGTTTCAGTGCCGCAGACTCTCTCTCTCTCTAACCCATGCTAGCGTGAAAAATGGACGTTAAACGAAGATGATGATGATATATATATATAGGAACGAGTAGGACCCCGACGGCTGAGCTGAAGCCGTTTCGACGGCTAATTCTGGACTAAATTTAGTCCAGAATTAACCGTCATAACGGCTTGAGCTCAGCCGTCGGGGTCCTACTTGTTCCTATTACCCACTCTACTACCCTAAGTATTGAGTACTTTGGTGCATTATGGTCCATCTGGTTCCTTACCACATTTCCTTTATTTTATATATATATATATATATATATATTTATTAAAATAACAGATTAAAGTTTAAGCAAAGAATTGCTGCTTACACCCTTAACGGGATCTTCTGAATATTTGCTCTACGGTTCTTATATATTTGATATATATTTATCCTTATCGAGCCCTCTTTGGATTTTAGTCTTCAAATTTATTATTATTACTATATATATATATATTATTGGTTTAGACTGGGGGAAGGTAATGGTGCCAATTACTTCAGCAGACCAGTAAAGCTTATGCAGCTAATGTTTCTCTTGAACAGTTGCAAATTGACAGCTGCAGGAAAAGCCTGCAAGGAGGGAATTCTAGTGTACTTTTGTTCTGAGAATGAAGGATTTGACATAGTGTTTAGTGTGGGCCAATATAGACGATAAGAGGAGTAGAGATAAGTGTTGTTAGGCGCAGAGGTCACTGCCATTTGAAACAGCAGAGAAAGGAGACTGCACATCTTTGGGCAAGATGCTGGAGTGTGTTGGTCAGCAACTTTGTGCCAATAAGTCAGGTGGTCTTTCCTTGGATATAGTCTCTGACGCCTGTGTATATGTGTATCTCATTGGTGCCATAGATGTGTGCAGGGCTTAACTCCCCTTCAATGTGTTGGAAATAGATACAGCTTATTTGTGTTGACTGCAGTAATTATTTTATTAACTTTAGTTCAGCAATGGTGTCTTTCGTAATCTATATACACATTTCTGTGATTCTGTCACAATACATAAAGAGAGGAATAGTTTGACTACCTCATACTACTCTCTCTTTACATCTGCTGCCTGTGTGAATGTATGTGTGTAAAAGGAAGGAAGTGGATGGTGAAAAAACTACTCTCTTTACAACAAAAACAAGGTGCTGCTACCACTGTTGTTATGACTACCTCATACTACTCCTCTCTCTTTACGTCTGATGTAAGAAATAGCAGACAATAAGTGGAGAATATAAAAATATTATAAACTAATTGTTTTCTTCTTCCGTGGTCGATTTTCTACATACATGTCAGTGTATGGAAAACAATTCTAGTTATTTTAATAATTTAATAATACCCTGGAATATATTGTTGTTGTTTTTAATACATTCCTCTTTATCCATAGTGATGAACTGATTACTGTTATCATTTTTACAACTTGTGACTGATTCATTGTTTTTCAATTGTTTCAAGACTAGTTTTTCATTAACTCTTTCTTCCCTGATGGCTGCCACTGCCACCACTAATTATCTCCCTGAACAGCATTATGATTTTTTGACACCAGTAATGCACTGGGTAATTGCTGGCCTTGTGCCTAAAGTAGAAACAATTATGATTTTTTGACACTGTTCTCTAAGCCAAATAGTGAATATTGATAGTTATTTAATATCTGTACCAAAATTGCTTTAAGTTTATACATAATAAAGATAAAACCATGAAATTTTCAGTGAAGTTTCAAAACTAACTTGTTTAAAGGATATTGCTAAAAAAGTTCATTACATTTACATTTTGTTAGATTAAATAAACAATTTAATATCATAAAATATGAGCAGAAATATGGAAAAAAAAACATTATTTTCTTTAACTCTTAACATATATATTTAATGGAAATGTTCAAGATGATACAGCTTGTAACAGCTGGTGCAGAGGTGCCCTTTGCAGTTTACACTCTGTTTTTTATTTCCTTCTAATGTTCTGTTTGGAACACTGTTTATGTTTTTTTTTCTTCTCAAAACTACAGGCCAGTGCATGGCACCTTGAACCAGGGGAACTTCTTGGGACTTTTTTCTTTTATAAAAATAGTCACTGATTAGTTGATTCATTCTGAAAACCAACTGAATATTTTTTTTTTTGTTTTTGACTGTTTTTAGATAGGAGCTTATGATTTGGTGACTCTTTCATCATACTTTGCAGTATTCATTCTAAGTTCAAATCTTGCCAAGGTCAACTTTGCCTTTCAGTTTTTTGAGGTCAATAAAAGAAGTACCTGTTCAGTAGTGGAGTTGATTCTTCCTCTATATCTCTTTTTCACTTCCACCCTCTCACTCCTATCCTTCTCTGAAAGAAATTGGCTGTGTTCAGACTTGGAGAGTGATAGGTTCTGACAGGTTTACAGTACACAACACATGCCATATCTGACAATGGTGCCCCTACAACTCCATCAGAAGTTACAGGTCCATGCATGCATATATTTATATGCTAGAATATTATAAACGTTCAGCTGCAATATATTGTTTTCACTATTTTCTTTTTAATAGTTTTGTTGAATTTATATCAACTATAGTTTCTTTGATATATAATGTTTATTCAATAGTTTCTATGTTGGCAGTATAATTATATTCTTCTTCTTATGTGTTGTAATGAAGAATAAACTACTCATATAACATTTGCAGCTGTACTACTAGTACCTCTGAACTCATAGTACAAGTTTGTTTTGATATGGATCTGTATTTGTAATTCTGACTAGATTAGGTATCTACTAACAGAAAATGTACTCATTCTAGGTTTTATGTAACTCAGTTCACACCAAATACAAGAGGTCTTTGGGTGAGTTTTGTTCTGTACTAAAGTGTTATTGTGATGTTTAGTAAAGTCTCCCCAATGAAATGTTATCTTGTTTTCATTGTCAACAGGCAGCAGTTAAATAGAACTGAATATTTTAAACATCAAATAAATATTTAATAGCTGTTAGATCTTTCTAAAATTGTTCTGCAAAAATTTGAGTCTTTTATTCCATCCTTTTTCTTTATTCATTTTTCTTTTCTTCTCCTTTTTTTAAAATACTAGTTTGTCTTTAGACTGTGGCCATACTGAAGCACCCCTTTCAATGAATTTTAGTTGGTTATATCAAACCCCAGCACTTCTCTTTAAAAGTTAGGAACTTATTTTTTTTTTGTTGATTGCTTAGTTATAGGACATGTACACAGACACACATATATTTAACACTGTCTTTCCTAACACGGGTTGGGTGGGTCTTCACAAACCAAATCAGCACTCAAGCAGAGTTACTGACCTCTGAGATGGGCTGGAGTGGGATGCTACATCTCACTAACATTCTTATGCTTTACTGAGAGCATTTTATTGTGATACCAGCACTAAAAAGATTGTCATGCCTTTGACACAGCTGAAGAGTCATCACAACCCTTTGTTTGGCAGGTCTACTACAGTTGGATGCCTTCCTATTACCAACTGCTTTACAGGGTGCATTATGTGCATTTAACGCTAGGGTGATTATCATATCTTTGATATAACTGAAGAGTTCTTCCAGCCCTTTGTTTGGCAAGCTATTGTCAGGTGCCCTTCCTATCACTGACCACTGTAGAGCATGTACTGAATACAATATTCCTGGACATAGAACATATAACATTAAAGTTTCTTGTATGTTATCTTCTGATTTATCTCTAGCGTAGACTTGGGATATTTAGTTATGTATTATATATATATAGCCACCTCTTTACCATTACCCTCTCCGCCCTCTTAATCTCCTATCATGCTCTTGCTCCTTTTTCCATTGCTTGTTGCCATTTCTGTTACTTTTTTATTACTGCACCCCCAGTTCTCTCTCTCTCTCTCTCTCTCTCTCTCTCTCTCTCTCTCTCTCTCTCTCTCTCTCTCTCTCTCTCTCTCTCTCTTGTTTTCCATATCATGCTTCTGCTCATTTCACCCACTCAATTTTCTCCTCCATATTGAGCACAAATAATGTAGAGTAGTGGGTACTCTTTAATCTTAAATGATACAAGGCAATTTCACATGTGCTGATGCCATCATAAAGTCCACTCTCTAAAGTGGCAGGTGATCCAACAGAGGGAATGTAGTATAAAGAGAATCCCTTAGATATAACAACTTCTAGTACTGGTACCACAATAAAATGCACCCAGTGTTAGGAAGGCTTTATATACCAGGCCAAAAATGGAACATACAAGCAAGACATGGTCCCTTAACCCATCTAGGAGGGCACTAACTTCAAATAAAAACTGGCTTGGACTGTAACAATCCATCCAACCCATGCCAGCTTGGAAATTATAGCAGTAGGGGTTAGAGTTTTCTCCCTATATTAGGTGATACAGTTTCATGTGGAACAGGACTTTGAGTTTTACAATTCTCTTGAACTAAAACAAAATAGTTCCTGATTGTATATATTCCAGAACTGTGTATGATGCAGGGGTGCCCATTGTTTTTTTTTATCTCCAATCATACATATAATATGTCAAAAGTTTACATTATATAGGCATAACATAGTAAATATTTCATTTAAATAGGAAAAACTATTTTCAAAGACAGACTTGTTTAGTTAAGTTTTGTTTATATGACAATAGCTTATAACTTAGAAAATTTATTGTGGAATGCTAACATTTTAACATTGAAAACATACAGTATCTAAAACATAGGTTATTAAAGGATTTTAACAAAGAAAGGTATTAAAACTGGGGAACAAGATTTAGGTTACTGATATGGTAATTGTCTTTATTGCTAACATCACCATGGCGGCCAACAATGTTTTAATGCTCCTTGCAGGTATTGGTTAGCTGGTTTTTGCTGTACAACATATTGCAGTTTCTTTTTGGTCTTTTGTTATTTCTACTATGAAACTCAATATCCTATTTCTGGCTGTAATCAGTCATAGAAAATAGTATGGTGTATTTGGTGTTAGTTCAGATTATACTGGTGTTTTTTATATATTTATTCATATTTTTTTTTATTAGTAGGTGTTGGTGTATAAGATTTATTTAATTCTTATTCGTAATTATTGGTGGATAAAATTTAATTTGTTACATTACTTTTTTTGACCTACAATAGGTGACTGCTTGGAATTTACTGATTGATGGAAATTATAATAATCATGTGTTTGTGTGTTTGGATATACAAACATGAGAAAATACTACTCATTTAAATTAACACATTCAGGATACTAGTAATAGAAATTCATATATTGAATTCAATTAACCCATCCATTACCATATTTTAAATAAAAATGTTGCCAATGATTTTCAAACAATTTTTATAATAATCAAGAGTTTGAAAGAATTTAGTATTGTAACACTAATTTTCTCATTAATTAAGTTGGTGTTTGTAAATAAAATTTTGGTAGACTGTTTTTAGATAATATAATCACTTGAAAACAAGCAGTTTTGTTTTGTAGAACCAGAAGCATTTCCAGGCAGTTTGGTATTAAAAAAGTTGATATAAAAAAAAAATAAGAAAAGAACATAGTTTAAGTGAAGTTTAAGTAATTAGCTTCAGTCTAAAACAGTTTTGTCAGGGATATTATAGAAATCTACAGAAGTAGGTTTTGTAGCTCAGTAATAATTTTTGACAGCAGAAACTATGAACTTTTGCTGTACAAATGACCTTTTTACAGTATAAAATGGCAAACTCAATTACCATTAATCAAATATCGCCAAATTATCTGTTAATTATTCAAAGTAAATTTAACAACATTCTTTTACTGTGGAGAAATTCTAATGTTCTCCAGTTATCTTGAAAGAAATGGCAAAAAGAAAAGAAGCCTGAAAAATGTTAAGAGTTATGCAGTTATGTTTTAGAAGAAATATTCTTATTTAACCAAATTACTGTTGCTCTAATTTTTTCATTCACAAATAACTTTTAGAAATTAACTGTAAATTATTTTGTTCAATTTTCAATTTACTCATAAAAAGTATACTTCACTTAAAAAAAACTCTTATTTAGGAATCATGCTCAGGATCATTTTAACACCCCCATGATTGGATGAGGGAGGGAAGAAGATATTCTCAAACCTGATATCTGGCATAAATGCCTACAACAGAGTGGATACCATTATAGACACCCAAGGGCCAGATGGTGGTGTTAAACTAGGTGATGGTTAAGTATACCATCCAAGCAGGCTATGCTGAGGTTCAAACTCAGAACGTAAAGAACCAGATCAAGTATCACAAGGCATTTTATCTTATACTATTACAGTTCTACCAATCCAGAACCCTTGGACTGGTACTTTATTTTATTAACCCCAAAAAGATGAAAGGCAAAGTTGAACTCAGCAGGATTTTAAATCAGAGTAAGATATTTTGTCTCATGAAAAGGTTAAGAGCCTCCACTACAGAATCAATTTCACATATATTATGCAAATATTCAAGCTTGCAAAAATAATATCCATCCTTGGGCTTTTAACTCATCATGGCATCGTGGCGTCATCTTTGGCATTTAAACCTATTGGAACCCACTCTTCTTCAGGTTTGAACATAGGTGATTTCTTCCAGACAAAGATAGAGAGGAAATGAGGATAAGATATAGAGAAATAATTGACTCCAGTATTGAACTGGTACTTTATTTACCATGAAAAACCGAAAGGCTAAGTTGACCTCAGTATGATTCAAGTTCAGAGCATAGATAGCTGGAGCAAATACTGCAAAGCATTCTGTGTGATGTTCTAAAAACTCTGCCATTTTGCCACCTTGGAATACTATATATGAAACTATAAAAGAAAAAGAAAATAGACAAGGTGGAAATTTGTGGAAATAATTTTAGTATTTAACAATTCTATATATGAAAATTTATCCACTAAATTATTTTGAAAACAGTATTTACCTATACATTCTTATAACTTTTCCATTCTGGTATGGGTTGGATGAAACTTTTTTGAGGTAGTATTCTACGAACAGATGCATTTCTTGATGTCAACTCATATTTATTTTTAAGTAAGGAACTGATCTTTGGACATTGAGCCACTAAGTTGTGGGACATTAATATTACTGCCTGTCCAATCAGTGTCAATACAAAGACTGACAGACAGACACACACTAAACAGGCTTTTGCATAGTCTCCACCTACTAATTTTATTCACAAAACATGTCTTGAGGGTGGGAACTTAATTTACAATCTTTTCTTCTCTGGCCGCTTATTCCTGACAGGGTTGTGGGGGCAGAGGTCTCAAACACTCCTTCCAGTGGGTCCTGTCAGAAGTAATCATCTCTAATTGATCCGGCTAGATCTCCAAGTGAGACCAGACTAGCTCATGGATGTTATCTAACAGTCTTGCTCTTGCTCAAGGTCTACCCCTGGGTCTCCTGCCAGGTGATTTTCCTGTAAAATCTGTTCAGCGATTCTTTCCACATTCCCATAGTATGAGAGCTGTGATCTCTCAATACTGAGAAGTAGCAACTCTACCTGGAGCGACTCTCTGATCTCCAAGCTACGCCCTCTATCAAGTAACATTACCACAAACACTCTTTGGAGGAACCTCATTTTGGCCACTTGTATTCTTATGTGTTTATATTTTATTAAGCTGTGTGAATATTTGGTTGACTGTACTGAATCTGGAGCAAAAGTCACACTGTTCATCAGTTAGCTTGGACTTGACAATCACCCTACATCTCTTTGTCAGACTCTTAGCACAGTCTTAACAAGGAGATCTATCTATAATTGGAGCAGTCTCTCTTGTCTCGCTTTTTGAAAATTGGGATTACCATCCTTGATTGCTATTGCTTAGGTACCTTTCCAGAGATCCAGGCCACCTGGCACACACAAGTCAGCCAAACATTTATTTAAGGCTTTTAAGTTTTTTTTTTAATGTAAAATGACTATGATTTTTACTGGTATTTTATTAAGAAAAAAAAGCTTTAAATGTTTATCCTTGACCTAATTGTTTCACCTTAATCTAACATACCAATCAATGCAGAATCACAATTAGCATTACAAATGGTTATACATACATTTATATTTTTGGATAACATTGTAACTTGAAATTGTCAGTAACATTTTTATTCTATAACCGAATGTAATTTAACTATCATTATTTCAGACAGTCACGATTGGTAGATTATAAGTATCTAAACAGTTACTTCATTTTCTCAATTGAAATAATAGAAATAAAGAATTGTCTAACTTACTACATCCATATCGTAGCAGACTTGATAAAGCAATTAATTGTCTATATTTAATGGTTGTTGCTGGAAGACATTTGCAAGATAAGGCACAAAGAAAAGGGGTACTATATTTCATGATATATGATGAATTTGCATGTTTGCTTAATTTTAAAAAAACAAGCTCAATATTGTTTTTTTTTTTGTCTTTTTTAGAAGTTTTATTTAGAAGTTTTATTGAGAAGTTTTAAAAGCATTTCAAATATTTCTGTCGATTTAACACTTTCCTGAAGGTAACATTCTTAGTGATATCAGAGCCTTGCAGAAAACATCCAAAAGAAAGGGACCAAATTGAGGACAAATATTTTAACATATTTATTATATTTCTAAAGAAATTCACTCCATTTCAAAATGATTTGAAAATCATAAGCACTGTATTTCATTAGCAATACAGTAATGAAAGGATTAAAAAGGAATGGAGACATGTATTTAGGATAATTTAATCATGTATACATTATAACTTAAGAGAATATTGGATGATATAAAGAAATGTGTACTTAAAACAATACAATTGTTTACTATATAATTCTCTCTATTACAATATAAACGTATTTCTCATACTTCACAATAAGTTTTCAAAGTAGATTAACAAAAAATATACTAGATGATTTGTGAATTTTCATTTTGAGAATCTGACACCTGGCTTAACTCCACCACTCTGTCCATGGGTGCTTTTAACAGAATCCAACACACTGCAAGCCATGTCAGGGATAATTTCCTCTATTCTTCCCACCAGTTACAGAGAGTCATGTGTATAGTGCTTTCCCTCAATGAAGTAATTTAAACAAACAAACAAAAAACATTTCATTTACAAAATTCCTTTCATATGATTTTAATTCCAAGCTTAATAAAATATAAACACACAATTTTCCAAATTCATATATGATCTGGTGATAAATATTTTATTTCATAATTTTGTAATTTTTAAAAACCTTTTTGATACTATATTTCTAATGAAAGATACCATTGTCTTTTCAGGTAATTTTAATGATAATCAAGAATTTGGAAGGGCTTAGTAATATAACTCTCTCATTATTAACCTAGTGTTTGGAACACAACTTAACAAAGGTTCTTGCATAAAATTATAATGGAAGGTTTTTAGATAAATGAAAACACTTTAGAGTAAGCAGCTTTGTATCACAGAACCTGGGGCAGTTTCAGACAGTTTGGCATCAAAAGGAGTTAAACAAAAAACAAAACAATACGACTTAACAAACATGCATAAGAGATCATACTGTAATTCACTTTTACATACAATGTTCATCCTTCTTGGTCAATAAAGTAAATAAGTACCAGTCGAGTACTGGGTTGATATGATCGACTATAACCCTCCACTAAAATTTGTGGACTTACCTATGTTAGAAATAAATTTAAAAGATTCATAATAAACAAGGAATTAGTAGCTTTCACCCAAACATTATTAATATATTCGAAATGTTCTTTTGTTCTGAACAATTACATTTTAAAAACTTTTACGTATTAATAACTTCATATGAAATGCCTTATTGTGCATTCACTGTTCAGATACTATTACATTTGATAAATAAAGTAGCAATCAATGGCAGTTAGAGTTTAGGACAATGCAGTATTTATTCTGAATTCAAACCCTGCATGGCTTACTTGAGAGGTAGATTTAATTTATTACCTGGTTTAAAATCCTCACCTGGCTCTTGGCTGCCTTTCGGAGAGGAGATTGCAAACATTCATGCCAATTTCTGATTTAAAGATAATTTCTTTTCTCCCACAAGTCTCAGAGGCCCTGAAAATGGTCATGGATACTGCTCTTCTCTGCTAGTTAAAAAAAATGGAGGTGGGTAACATTTGGCCAGAGTTTATCCTGTTTCCATTGGTGTTAAGAATCTGACACCAGTCCATTGCAGAGTTAACTAACCCCTTGCTGCTAGTACTTATTTTTAGCTGAATCGACTGAAACAGCATGAAATGAAGGGTTTTATTAAAAAACGTAGCACACCACCTGGCCTAGAAATCGAACCCACAGCATTATATTATTAGCTGAACACCCTAACCACTAAGCCACATGCCTTCTCTTTTGGCTAAGCAATATAAAAAAATAATTCTACAACAAGTATTTATGTAAATCTTCTAAACTCCATTGAATTTTTACATAACTAATTCTGTAAGAAAACTGTTAGACATGCACACTTCAATTGGCATTAGATTTCTTTTATTTTCATGTTAATTCATGAGAATACAATAACATGTTTAACAGAGATATTTGAGATGGAATATACAACAGGAAGTTATCTCCTTGCTAAATTAGAAAATTCTGAGAATATTTAGTCTAAACAGAAAACTTACTGCATTTCTATTAGTATGATTAATATTCAAAACCTATTTTTAACTAGCATAGTATATCACTTTTCTCTTAAAACTGTCTTTATATTTATGAAGTAGGCTGCCTTGGTTGAGGAACATTACAGATCTTCCTATGTTATAGAAAACAACTCATAAGATATCGCAAGTTATTATTACACAACATGGAAAAGTAACACTAAATGTCAGATCCTATTTTGTAGTTAAGCTACCTAAGCTTTAGAGTTTTCTTTTTGTTTGTTTTTATTTTTTTGCTATATTTTTTTTTATTATCATGTGTCTTGTATATAATGATTAAAATGATAAACGAAGAAAAATCGTGACAACATGAGGGTGGGGTTTATATAATGTTCTCTTTTCAGAAAAGGTATTAAATATCAATGGGGCGATTTATTTCAGACTATATTTATTTTGGATAATTTGGCAAAAAAAAATATACACACATATATATATTATATATATATATATATATATATATATATATATATATATATATATATATATATATAATATATATATATATATATATATATATATATATATATATATATATATATATATAAGATGTTTATATTGTTTATTTATTTGTCAATTCATTTATTTTATATCAGAATTGTTAAAACAGTGTTATTGGTTCCCAATGGGCTAATCATTATTTAAATGCATTTTTGATGGTGACAATGACAAGGGAGTGTTTGTAATTTGGTGCTGAACAAATATTACAAAGAACTTTCTCAGCAACGTTTACATCCTTTGTTAATAGACATACATTGCCGAAAGATGCACGCATACACACAATGGACTGCTGCACAATTTCTGTCTACCAAATTGCACTCTAGCATAGGCTAGAGTAGAAGACATCCAAAATATTGCTTGAGTGAGATCAAACCCAGAACAATGTTTTTACAAAGCAAACTTTTTAACCACACATATACACCTGATCCCATTTTGGGGGTAATTCATGCTTTATTTTTTTTCTTAGCTCAATTCAACTGTGAGTCTCTAACATCAATCTTGTCTGTTGCCTATTCATCTCTTAGGTGAGGTTGATAATTTTTACTTGAAACTTAAGACCTGTTCTTATCCAATAATTGTATGGTGATTGAAAATTTTAGTGTTTTTTGTTACCAGGTTTTTAATGAAATACACAGTTTCAAATATTTTTTTTAATTTATCAAGAATTTTGTAATATCATTAACTTTCTCATATTAAGCTGAAGAACAAAAGTTTCTACATAAAATTATGATGGGAGGTTTTTAGATAAGTAAAACTCTCTAAATAAGTAGCCAGGACTGGATTAACCATTAAGCAAAACAAGCATATGCTTAAGGTATCAAGGGAAGAGGTGTACCATTTTATTCAAATTAAATGTATTTTTCATTTGTCTCCAAATTTCTTTCACAGATTTTATAGGTGGGGAGCACCATAATCTTTTAAGCGCTTAGGGTCCCAAAAGGACTTAATCTGGCCCTGTAAATAGTTTTGTATGATACAACCAATGGCAATTTCAGGTGGTGTGGTTTCAAGAGGGCTACTTGCATGATTTTTTTAATTACTTTTTTGTATTAAAAACATTTATTGATATTGCAGTCTGTGAAATATACAAAGCAACCTATAATACACCGTTATACTTTTATTCTTTCATTTGAGTGTACCTAACCCTAACCTAGTGCATTTTATCATGGCACCAAAACTAGGGAGCTTGTTATGTCTTTGATACAACTGAAGAGTCCTCGTGACCCTTTGACAAGTGTTCTATAGCTGGATGTCTTTCCTATCACCAACTTTATAGAATGACTAGGTGTGTTTATTATGTCAATGACACAAGAGAAGTGGCCGTGTCTTGACATAACTGAAGGGTTCTCTTGACTTTTTGAGAATTCAAAACAATTACTGTATAGATTTGTGTATAAGTCATACTATTTGATAAGTTACACCTCCACTTTACATATATATACAGTGTACCACATATTTTGAATTTGGGGTTCTAGATCAAGTAGATAACTTGCATGCTGGTTTTCCATGTCATATCTTCATGCAGAAAGTTGTTACTTGTGTACAACTGTATATGTATGTGTGTGTGTGTATATATATATATATAAACTAATATGTATGTGATGAAACACAGATACCAACACATCTGTATATATATTGCAAAAGAAAAATTTAGCCAGATTGAAGTATACTAATTTTTTCTTTTGCAATATATATACAGATGTGTTGGTATCTGTGTTTCATCACATACATATTAGTTTATACACGGCTCAGTGGGTATTTTCCTCCTTCGAGCTAATTCCATTGTAAAAGAATCCATTACCTTATTAATATATATATATATATATATATAAGAAAATGAGTCTTTTTTTTATAAAAACACAAGATGTCCCACTTGGGTGAAAGTATAAAAGTATAAGGAAAAGAAATTGAAAATGCAACTGGAGTATTTTTAAGAATATTTATTTCCTTTACTGGTTTTACAGTTCTTATGCTTTTCAAAAGTAAAAATGAGATGGAGGGTTTGTGGTTTGTCTCACATTTCGAGATGCGAGACAAACCACAAACCCTCTGTCTCATTTTTACTTTTGAAAAGTATAAGAATAAGAACTGTGTAACCGGTACAGGAAATAAATATTCTTAAAGACTCCAGTTGCATTTTCGATTTTTTTTCCTTATATATATATCATCATCATCATCACCGTTTTATGTCCATTCTTCCACGCTAACATGGGTTAGACGGGTTGTCCTGTTGTGGGCAGTGCCAGATCAGGTGACCATGTCTTGCTCATACTGGACTGATTTGGCTTGATTTCTACAGCTGGATGCCGTTCCTAACACCAACCTAATTTACAGTGAGTGCTGGGTGCTTTTTTGCTGTGGCACCTCCACGACCACTTTGCAGTGTAGGCTGGGTGCTTTCTTGTTGTGGCACCTCCACGACCACTTTGCAGGGGGGGGGGGGCATATTGTCTATATGCTTCAGCATCAGCTTGTTCCCGTGGAAAGTCGGTTCTTCTGTATTACTGCGTGATGCCAGAGGTCACAATCCTGTGTCATCGCCTTTGAGAGGTGCATTTGGGTATGGTCAGCTTTCATCACCTCATCCCAGGTCTTCTTGGGTCTCCCCACTCCATATATATATATATATGTGTGTGTTATATTTACCAGGGTGATGGATTGGTGGAATGTTAAACTAAATACTTTGTAGTATTTAATTACATCCTATTAGGTTCTGTGTTCAAATTTCACCCAGGTCAAATTTGCCTTTCATCATTCTAGGTTGATAAGTCCCAAACCCAGACAAAGCAGATAGTATTACAAGATTCTGGCCTCTGTCATTAAAAGACCCCAAAAAATCCTATGAGACACAATGTCATAAAAGTCCAACTAAACCTACATCAGTGTGGGCTGTAGCAACAACAACAGACAAAGTAGTAGGCTCAAAATAGTTGACTCATCTTTTGAAGACTGTGCCTCAGTATGGCTTGCTGTCCAATGAATGAAACCAGTAATTTTCAAATATAATTGTATGTTTATAGAAATTGTAAAGATTGTGAGGGAACAGGATTAGAGAACAAGTGTTTATTTTCATACTGAAATTTAAAACTACAATTAAAACGAGAAGAATTGTGTTATATGACTATGAAGTTTCACTTTTACTTCCTAATCCTGTTTTATAGCTTTTAATTTTATATAATTTCAACATTATGAGGCAATATGAATAGAAAACCATATTTCCTTCTACTCTAAATTTTTGAAAAGTTACTAATAAATATTTTTTGATAAATTATGTGTTCCAACATATTGTATTGTTAGGAATCTGAAAATATTTTTAACATAAAAAGGTCATAAGTAGATATTACATCTAAAAAAAAAACTTGGCATTAAACTATTGTTATAGGGCAGTGGCTTGGCAGTATCGGTAGAGCATCAGACACCATGCTTTGCAGCATAGAGTCATGGCCCTTTACGTTCTGAGTTCAAATCCCACTGAAGTTACCTTTGCCTTTTATCCTTACGGGGTCGATAAAATAAAGCAGCAGTAATGCACTGGAGTAATTGCTGGCCTTGTGCCAAAAAGTAGAAACAATTATTATAGCTATCAGCGGTGAATTGGCAGTATCGGTAGAGGGTCTGACGCCATGCTTTTCAGCATAGAGTTACGGCCCTATGGTCTGAGTTCAAATACCATCGAGGTTAACTTTGCTTTTCTTCCTTATGGGGTCGATAAAATAAAGTACCAGTAATGCACTGGGATAATTGCTAGCCTTGTGCCAAAAGTAGAAACAATTATTATAGCTATCAGCTAAGTCCATTGTGAGGATCACCTAACTACCTTCCTTTAGCCAGGAACTCAGGTAGTTTTTATCTGCCTGAATGGCTATGGTGAAAGAGGCCATGCTGTGGACACATTTGAAAGGGTTAAAGACAAGCACTTTCTTCGTCAGCGAAGCTCTGATTAACTTTTTCTTCGTGAGCGACCCACATCAGAAAACAGATTCCCTTCCTACTGGAGAATATATTTTTTGTTTGAATTTTCATATTTCATTGTTTTTGTTATAAATTTTTACACACAAAAACCCATCCTGTGCCATCCTTAATGTTTTCTTGATGTAAGCCCTGTGTGGCTAATAAAGAAATCATTATTTATGGTCCGAGTTCAAATCCTCCTGAGGTTAGCATTGCCTTTCATCCTTGCAGGGTCGATAAAATAAAGTACCAGTAATACACTGGCGTCAATTTAATCGACTTTCCCCTCTCCCCCAAATTGTCAGTCTTGTGCCTAAATCAGAAACAATTATTATTATTTATTTATGTGTACCTATGTATGATTTACATGAAATATTATGATGATTAACGCAAGTTAATTCTTTTATTACCATGTTTCTGATAGAGATTTTCAATTAATTTTCAAAGTAATCAAGAATTTGGAGGGATTTAGTAAAATATTTAGCGTTTCCATTTTAAAATTGGTATTTGGACTATAACTAATGAAATTTCCTTAAGTAAAATTATGATGATAAAAACTTTAAAACAAACAGTTTTGTATTGTAGAGCCAGGATAAATATGCGGTATTAATTGTATGAAGGTCAAAGTAAAAGTGAGATGAGAGTGGCAGCTAGAAATTAAAGTCATTGACCTTCTGTGTATAGCATATTATTTTTATGTGGATATTTCCATGTTGACACAACTTGAATGAGACTTCTTGAGGCAGAATTCTATGTCCATTTGTTTTTAAGTAAGGTGTTTTATCTCACTGGTCTTAGCAGGTCAAACCACCAAGCTGCAAGATATAAACAAATGACACCGCTGCTCTTGTGGTGTTGATGTACAACACACACAAACACACAGTGGGCTTCTTTGCAGTGCCCATCTACCTTCTATTTCACATACAAGATACTGGTCAGCACAAGGTTACCAAAGAAGACACTTTCCCAAAGTGCCATCCAATGGGATGAAACCTGAAACCACACAGCTATGCCTGTGCCTAAAATAAAACATTCTAAGCTTGAAAAGTACATGGAAGTGTAGAAACTGAGAACTAAGTCAGAATTAATAGGTGACTCATAATGATGTATAAATATTGTAAAGTAAAATAGTTGTTTCGGTTAGGTTTCTATTTTTGAGACAAACTATGATTCTTGTGCTGTGTTTTTTTTTTGTGTTTTTTTTTAAACATCATATAAATACTAGGAAATATTTTTACGATTTGTTTAGATTTATATTTTTGCTGACAGTCAAAACAACAAAGAAAATTTCAGTCAGCAATAGATGTAGCTTCTTCATAAATAATGGGTTTTATATCTGTATCTCTCCCTTGGGTTTCATTCATGCTGGCTTTTGTCTATTTTCCCATTTTTTTCAATGTTTTACTATTAAAGAAGTGGGAGAAAATATGAAATGCTCAAATACCTTTTTGACAGCTCCTTTACAATGCTTCATCATTCTTTTGTTAGACTTTTCTAGTTACTTGAACCAATTTATATGAAACTTTTATTTTGTTAATTTTTTTCATCTGGATATCTAAAAACTTTTCATTCTATTTTGTGAATACAAGAAACAAAAGAAATTACAGTGTATTATACAAATGTTTCATGGTCCTGACAGACAAAATGGCAAATGTGTTACTACAAACAATGGAGATATGCTGAAAGAGCCAGTCCATCTCACAGAGTTCATTCGTGTGTGAATGGACATCTCCATCTCAATCAAAATGAATAGGAAGATGCTTTAGGGGTCCTTGACACCAGATGTTTCCATCACTATGTGTTTGATAAGAAACATATCAGAGAGCAGCTGGTATTTTGTCAGCTTGCCATCTTCAGCCTGTCTGGTAATGAAGTCTTCATCAGGTTTTTGCTGGAGAAGGTCTGGCCTTTTGCTGTCCCCATGGTCTAAGCCCAACAATTCCAGCTATGATAGAAAACTAGCTATGCTCATACCCTACTTAACACTATTATCAGGAGTGGCATGCTGGTGTTAAAACAGTATAATTTATTTGAACATTTTCTTTTCTTAATTATTTTTTAAATCTGGATATCGTAGCTAGCTGACTTTCAAATTTAAAATAGAACCCATTCTGTTTAATATTTTAATTCAATATAATTACTTATCAGTCATATATAGTAGTTTTTGATTTAATACCTTCAAGTACTTGGGTAATTGTCAAATGTTCTTTTATGAGTAAAATATTTCGGTAATTACAGTATGCAGTTAATATTTGTTGTTAAGGAACTTGCCATTTCTAGCCTGCCCGATCCTATTAATGCTATTGATTACAGTCACTGTACAAATACTTTTCTGTGTGCTCCTTGTTTTGCACTCTGTCTATCAATGAAATATTATGTAGGCATTAACTGAATTTATGTATCATATTCTGGGACACCATCTTGAAGAGATTTAATTGATCATATAGACACCAGTCATTACTTTTTCAAACCTGGTACTTATTTTATCAATATCTTTTCGTTAAACCACTAAACAGACAAATCTAAACACACACACATGCACATACACGTGCACACACACTCACACAGTGGTGTGTTGAACAAAATGCCCTGCAATATTTAGCTATGGCTCTTTAAGTTCTGAATTCTAAGCTCACCAAGATCAACTTTGCCTTTCATCTTTTTAGGAGATAAGATAATCAAATATCCCAGTCTCCCTAAACTTCTGGCCTTGTGCCTATATAAGAAATTATTAAAACTAAATATTTTCAGGAAGTGGCAAAATTGCACCAGTAAGAATTTCTTTTCTGTAATAGGGAGCACAAAACAGCTGAAATGAAATAACATAAGTATTAATCCTTCAAGCTGAAAGTATCAAATTTAAAAGTGAGCCTATTTAGTCTGCTCTTGAAAACAAATCTTTGAGAAATTTAATACGACAGAAAATATACTTTATTTTTAGAGTGAGTGTTAGAACTAGGTTAGATATTTTTCTGCTTGTTTTAGTCAAGCATTAAATATATTTTATTAGGAAGAACTAAAGTTGAATAAAGTAGATTGAGACTAATCTGTTGAAAACAATTGTTTTATGATTTTTCTTCAAAACTTCAGAATTCTTTTAATTTGTGACAATATATGGTCAGTAGGATTCTTTTGATCCATTGAGGGTATAGAATCCTTTCAAGTGCTGGAGCCATGATAAAATGCACTAAGAACATCCAGCTGTAGAAACTATGCCAAGAATGAAACATATGAGTCAGGTGTGGTCTTCTGAGACATCTAAGAGGGTAGTAACTCAGAATAAGATTTGATAACCCATCCAACTCATGTCAACATTGCAAATAGATGTAAAATTATATTGAAAATGATCACAACTATAACAGTTGTAGATTTGTTGTTGGGTTTTAATGTTTGAGTCTGTTGAAGTCAATCAGTTACTAATGGGACTATTTACAAAACATTAGTGTCACATGATTCTAACTATTAACTTCCTGTAATGATTCAGTTGAAAATATTTTTAAGTGGGCTTGTTAATTCAAATATCTATAGTATCTTTACTACTGGACAGTTCATTGTGAAAAGTGGTAGTAAACTAAGGATTTTAATATTTAATTGTTTCTACTTTTGGCACAAGGCCAGCAATTACCCAGTGCATTACTGGTACTTTATTTTATCGACCCCGTAAGGATGAAAGGCAAAGTTAACCTCGGCGGGATTTGAACTCAGAATGGCAAGGGCCGTAACTCTATACGTCAAAGCATGGCATCCGACCCTCTACCGATACTGCCAATCCACTTAATGTAATGTAGTCATAGTGATATATTTGTGCTTTTTAAGAATGTATTTCTAATGTGGTTTCATGTGGTATAGGATGTTGAGACAAATAAAAACAGCATCAGGCCCACATGTGATGGGAATGGAAGTATGTATCTATTCCCTGTCTCAAATTGGTATGTATAATATAATTTACATATGCACAGGTATGGCTATGTGGTTAAGAGGTTCACTTTGCAAACATATGGCTTTGGGTTCCATTTTACTGTGTGGCACCTTGGGAAAATGTCTTCTATTTGGGTTGACTAACACCTTGTGGGGGATTTTGGTAGAAAGATACTGTGAGGAAGCCCAACTTGTAAATGTGTGTGTGTGCTTATATACAGGGTTGCTCAGTTCTTTTAGGACATTTGCATGAATTTAATAAAATACTCATAAGTCATGAAAGAAGCGCTTATTTGAAAATAAAATTGGTACGGATAATCTTGAGACTCTTATTGACTATTCAATGAATCTTCTATTAGCATCAGTTACTGCTTCAATACATGGTCTGAAACATTGACATGCCTAAATCAGATCATCTTTATCTATTTGGGATATTTGCTAATTATGGCAGACTTCAGAGATTTTATAGAGTTGTGTGGGGTGTTGACTAACTTCCCTCTTGACTATGCTCCCATATGTCTGGGGTGAGATGATTGTGGAGATTGTAACTCATCCATTTTGGGGTTGTCTTGGCCTTATGAGAGTCTTGTTGGTCTCCTTATAGTCAGCAGCTTCCAGCTCTTTGCAAACTTTGACAACAAACAACTATGCAACTTTCAGGAAGTGAGCAATCTCTAAATCACTATGCTCTGCCTTTATGGCAATGATTACAGCATGCCTTTTCATTTGCTGAGTTAGCTTGATGTCTACCGTTATTTATCTGAAAAGAAATGATAGTCTTAACAAGTTAGAAAAAAGAGCTATTAAAAGATGTTTTCAAAGAACTGTGCATGTCAGCATAGAAAAACATACATTAAATGATGATGATGATGATATATATAGAGAGAGAGGGAGAGAGATACGTTCGCTGTATTTTTTTTACTAAAGAAATTTTAGCCTAATAGTGGAGTTTAGAACCCTCTAAGAAATGGTGAAAGATTAGTATTGACGTACATGGGAGTTGAACCCACATCTTTGATTATCCAGACCACTGTGCTACAATTACACCAACACATTACCCATCTCCTTCCATTCAAATTAGGAGCTACAATCATAGCAAATATAATGACAAGTAAGTTTATTTTGAAACAGCGAGTGAGTTTGAAATAGAAATAGAAGCTTTCACCATATTTTTTTTACTAAAGGAATGTTAGTGTGATAGTGGGGTTTAGAACCCTCTAAGAAATGGAAAAAGATGACGTCAGTACTCATCTTTTTCCATTTCTTAGAGGTTTCTAAACCCCACTATCACGGTAAAATTTCTTTAGTAAAAGAAATACAGCAAAAGCTTCTATTTCAAACTCACTCGCTGTTTCAAAACAAACTTACCTTTATATATATATATATATGCAATCTGAAATGTAGTAAACCCAACGCAAATGACTACAACAATAGTTGAAAAAATCAGGTAAAGTAACCCTGGAGATGGAAAAGAGTGGACAGAGGCACCTATTAGGAATTGGATGCCATTACAAGAGTCTTTGGCCACCATCTTTTAGACATCTATAGCTAGAAGTGTAATCAGCTGGTTGAATTAATAAGCATTGGGAACATTTGAAATATAGCTATCCCAACACAAATGACTACAACAATAGTTGATCACTAGAAACAGTAATCAAAATAATCAGGTAAAGTACCAATAACTAGGGGCTTATAGCACAATAGCTAACAGACTTGTCCAGTATCTGAAAGATGTGGAGTTCAAATCTTCACAAGAGACTCTGTACAATTTTTTCCATCTCCAATGGTATTTTATTTATCTGTTTTGTGCGGTTACCTTTGGCCACTATTAACACATATACACACATTAATACAGATATTTAGTTATTACTAGTCATCTCTGTACTTATCAGATTAGTGATAAGAATCACTAAAGTTTGATGTAGGTTTTATGACGTTAATTTCCATGAGGAAATTTTATTCTAATGACACTATATTTCTAGACAAAAATCAAATAATTACATGTTTAAATACTATATCATCTAACCTAGTTTGATTTCTTTATTAAGATGTCATTTCTTTTAAATATATACATGCTGACATTAAATAAACGTAGTATGGAACTTAGGTGTCAAACTGACAAAAGCGTTAGTGTGTCAGACGAAATGTCTTGCAGTGTGTATTCTGGCTCCTTGCATTTGGAGTTAGAATTTCAACAAGGCCGGCTTTTTCTTTCATTCTTCTTCTTCTCCTCCTCCCTCCTTCTTTCAGAAGCAACTGTCGCCAATTAATCTGGCTGGATCCCCAAGTGAGACGAACTGAACTCATGGATGTTATCCAAACATCTTGCTCATGGTCTGCCTCTGGGTCTCCTGCCAGTTGGCTTTGCCTGTAAAATTTGTTTAACAACTCTTTCCTGAGACATTCTGACCACATTTCAGTAGTATTGGAGTTGTGAACTCTCAATTTGGAGAAGTAGAAGTTCTACCTGGTACAATTTCCTGATCTTCAAACTATGCACCCTATTGAGTAATGCCACTCCATTTTGGCTGCTTGAATTCACGATCTTATTCTTTCAGCCATTACCCAATATTCATGACCATAGTTAAGAACACCAAATTGTAGATAGCGAGTTTCGTTTTTACACCAATATTGATATATAAAACCTTCATAAATATATTCTACACTCCTGAGAGTTTCAAAACCATGCCAACTAAACATGTTGATTAGTTGCCTTGGTTTATATGCAGGGGTTGGATTTTTACCCATTTCTCAGACATAATTCAGATCAGCTTATATTTGAGTATACATGATAATGAGATAGTTACATTAATAAATCTCTCCAGATTTGTGTTCATTTTCAAAATGAATGGAAACCATAGGCAGTGCTTTTCATTAGAAATATGCTGATGAAAGGGTTAAAATGATATGGAAGACAAGATGGTGTATTCTTATATTAACTTGTGTATGCACGTATTTAACTCTTTTGATATCAAACCACCTGAAACTGCCTATGATTCTAACATATAAAACTTCATTTAACCCTTTCATGACTGCATTTCTAATGAAGTACACTGTATTTTAACAAATTAATGAAGAATTTCGTGGGATTTACTAAAATATTGAATTATTTCATTACTAAGATAGCAACTTAACATATATATTTATAAAATTATGTTGAAAGATTTTAATTTAAATTGGAAACATTTAAAATGGGTGGTTTTATTTTATAGAATCAGAGCTGGTTTGGGCCAGGTTGGTAACTAAAGGGTTAAAATAGTTTATATTTATAAAAAAGTCTTTCATCATAATTTTATATAAAATTTTTTGTTAAGTTATGTATCAAACACCAACCTCATATTTGAAACACATAAGAAGTACTTTTCATTAGAAATATGGTAATGAAAGGGTTAATACTTTCTACTGAAGTTTTCAGTTTGTAGCCACTGTAATCTGCTCTAATCTACCACCCACATAAGGCAGGTAGTGTACTGTATCAGTGAAATATCTCACTTGATGCCACATACTAGGGTGGGGACTGTAATAGGATACATCATTATTCCTTAATTCTAATATCTTTGCTCCAGTAGAGTTTCCTTCTATTTTCCTTTATTTTATTTTTGGTAAAAATTAAAATGACTGCTGTGCATTCAGTTGTTCCTTATTTGGCCTATAATTGTCAACAGAGCTACCGAGAAACCATTCATGTAAAAGGAGTAATGTTTTTAAAGTGAACATTGTATCTACTACAGCATGTGCTGTTTTGATAAACATTGAATGTCTTGGATGTTAAATATATATATATGTGTGTGTGTGTTATCATCATTTTGTGATGTATGCATGTATGCATGTATGCATATATATCATCATCATCACCGTTTAACGTCTATTTCTCAATGCTAGCATGGGTGTTACGAGTTGTCCTGTCGTGATAGGCTAGGTCAGATGACCATGTCTTGCTCATACAGAACTGATTTTGGCTAGATGCCCTTCCTAATTCCAACCACATTTATAGTGAGTACCGAGTGATTTTTGTTGTGACACCTACACGACCACTTTACAGTGTGGGCTGGAGACTTTGGTGGGAGAGGTGTGTAGGGATTGGGGATTGGCATGTGTGAAGGGTGGAGTGTTAGGATGTGGGAGGTGAATAGAAGGAGGATGGATGTGAAAGTGGTTCACACTAGATGTATGCTTCAGCCAGTACCCATGGGAAGGTAAGTCTTCCATATATATATATTTGGCAAAACCTGTTGATGAAGCCACATGCGCCAATTGTACATTGTTGCCTAATAAATGCAGACAGTGGATGCTGTGGACTCTATTGCTGCATTAATTATGGCAGAAACTTGAGTTCGGGTATAGATTGAAGGTACCCATTTACGTATGTTGTGTTAAAGCGAATAACAATGTATCTACTCTGGGAGTTTACTTAACATTACCTATTGAGTACACTGAGATGCAACCGGTATTAGCAGTGAAACCCATAATAGTCTTGTCAACTTGATATTATTTTTTCCCAACTAGCAGATTAACGAGAGTAAGTTGAACAATTTTCCACATTTTAAAAATTGTGTTTTGTTTAATATGCGCTCTAATACATGTTATATCTTCCTCTCTCTCACTCACCTATTGAATCATGCAAGTTGTGAAATTGACCTGTTACGCATGTGGTTGGTCAAAATATCTAGAATTTGAATTCTAACCAACGCGCTAGCTAACTCTATATCGCTGTCTAATTGTCTGTTGGCATTTAATGTCTGGAAAGGTTTTAGGCACTATCATTGTTACTGTCGCACTATTTCTTGACATGGGACTTGGAGACTAGAGCCAAATGCTACCATTCTAATATACAGCGATAGGAGACTGATTTTTTAATAACCATCTTTCACTTGCTTGTTAATTTGTGTTTGAGACATATTGGCTGAGAGCTTATGGCAGGAGCAGAACTATTTGAATTTTGTCTCCTGCCATCACGTAAATTTCTGAACCAATGGGCAATCGACTGACCGCATTTCGATGATGCATATGGATTTCAGTTGCTAATGTTTTACTGTGCTGGCCGTCACATTCAGTCATAACCAGCACGGACTGGAATGGAATTCTGTCAACCGATTGGTTATTCATTAAGTGAAACCTGCTGATGAAGCCACATGCGCCGATTGTGCATGTTGCATAATGAATGCAGACAGTGGATGCTGTGCACTCTGTTACTGCATTAAGTGTGGCAGAAGCTTGAGTTCGGTTATAGATTGAAGGTACCCATTTACATGTGTTGTGTTAAAGCGAATAACGATGTGTCTACTCTGGGAGTTTACTTAACATCACCTATTGAGTATGCTGAGATGCAACCAGTTCTAGCAGTGAAACCAATGCTAGTTTCGTCAACTTATTATGTATTACATTCTCTTATGTAATCAGTAACATAATCCATGATACATTAAAAAAAAACAATATTATATATAAACTGCATTAGGAGAAAATTAGTGACGGAAATATGTGAATGTTTATTTAAGCGATCGTTAACCGGAAGTGTTGACATTTGAGAAGTTTAAAGAAGTGAATCTTTAAATAAACAATAAAATATATTTAATCAACAGCTACGAAATTTAGTAGATAAATTATGTAATATTCATTCATGATTTATTCAAAGTAATCCAACTTATTTTACTCATGGGATAAAAAATTATAAACCGTACGCAGTCCTGCACTCCTTACTTTATTATAGTTTAGATTCCTTATAGCAAACCTTTCCTTTTTCTTTTTCTTCCTCTATATCAGCCTGTTTTTAATGCCTCTTGCTGCTGAGTCTTAATCATATTTATATAATCATGCTTTTCATGTGCTTCTTGCCTGCCTCTCTTAAATGTATGTTAACATCTATTATTTTAGCTTTCTTCCCATATATGGTATCCCAGGAATGTTCTTTAATAAAGTTATCTGTGCTCTAACTTTTGATTTATACTCCAATGATTCTGGCCTACTGCTTGGATGAAACGATCGTTAGTAATTAAATGTTATTAAACACTCTTTGATTGCTATTTATAAAGTATATATATATATATAATGAAGTATTTCCGTAGGAAAGGTAAAGGAAAAGAGAGTGCTCTATGTAGGCTACAGAGCTTTTTAGTTATATAATAAACAACATAGATAATTATTTCATTTACCAGTGGTTTCTTGAAGACAGATATTTATGTCTGTCTTCATTCATCAGATAAATATCTGTCTTCAAGAAACCACTGGTAAATGAAATAATTATCTTATGTTGTTTATTACATAACTATATATATATATATATATATATATATATATATATATATATATATATACACACACATATATGTATTCTCAAATTTAATATAAACTATATATAGGGAAAACAATAATAAATATTTGAAGATGCACCTAATTTTATATATATATATATATGTATGTATATTATTGTATATGTAAGCATGACCTTGTGGTTAAAGAGATTGTGGTGTAACAATGTGGTTTCTGGTTCACTTGCACTGCCTGGCATCTTGGGCAAGTTTCTTCTATTATAGCCTTGGGTTGACCAATGCCTTTTGAGTGGAATTTGGTTAACGGAAAAGGCAGAATATATATATATATATATATATATATATATATATATATATATATAGTGTGTGCGCGAGAGAAGACTGCGATAGTGCGGACATGTGATGCGCATGGAGGATGACTGCTGGGTAAAGAAGTGCCAAGAAATGCCAGTTGAAAAACATGGGCGGAGGTGGTGAGAGCAGACCTCAGATCGCTGAAGCTCACGGTGGAAATGACGAAGGACTGTGACAAGTGGAAAGATGCTGTGCTGAATAGGACCAGTCCCACCCTTGCAAGCAAGGAAAAGTGGACGTAAAATGATGATGATGATGATATATATATATATAGTCGTCTGTGTTTTAAACTCCTATTTATATCAGTCTAGAAGTCAAATTCTCCGTTTTCCTCTCAGATCTTCAATTAATATTTTATATATTTTTAATATGTCCATAATAATGTGTCTCTTCTAGTTCTGTTATTAAATAATTATTCTAGAACCTTCCTGCATCTTGCTTGCAAACTTTGTAAGCACTTTGCTCCTTCTCCCCCCCCCCCCCGCCTGATCGCAAGTATAAAATAAATCTTGCTGGCTCCCAATGACAGAATTTATCTATCAAATTTATCTATCAAATTTATCTATCTTACGGGCGATGTGTCGATTTTGAGAATGTAAGCAAAACCTGTCTTTTCTTTGTTTCCGTAGCCTCCTCAATTAAGCAGTGTTTTAAGCTCTTATTTATATCACTCTAAAATTCAAATTCTCCGTTTTCTTCTCTGATTTTAAATCATTATTTTACATGTTTTTAATATATCTCAATCTGTTGGACCCTTCCTAAAAACTAAACTTCTCCTCTCAATCTGTTGGACCCTTTCTAAAAACTAAACTTCTCCTAAGGTCACCCATTTCCCGCCCTCCCACCCCACACACCACCATTGCTATATGGTCCAATCATAACTCAGCGGCTTTAGTAAGTTCTCTAACAAATCAGTATAGCAAAGCTACCACCCCGGTTACTACTCCTTAAGTTTAGACCTGTTTGATGGGTTGACTGCGGAAATTTGAAAAGTCTAAGCACTCAATGACAATGTCACAGATAAAGATAAATTCACCTCCCGCTGCAAGACGAGAATACAAGGACCCCTCTTTATTTCAAACACAGATGACCAACAAAATCCCGTCTCCCACACCCCTTCCTGCCCCTCCAACCCATCCATCCCACCCTCCAACTTCAGATTTGGTACCATGAACATAGGCACATTGAAAGGTCGCTCAAATGAGGTTGTAGAGATGCTTGAACGTAAAGAAGTTGATGTTTGTTGTATTCAAGAGACTAGGTGGATTCTGCCAGATTCATCGTGGGTAAAAAACGATGCTATAAACTTTTCTGGGTGGGAAATGACAACGGACTGGGTGGTGTAGGAATTATGTTAGCTGAGAAATGGGTAGATAAGGTAATTGACGTAAATAGAGTGAATGACAGAATAATTGAATTAAGACTAGTTCTAAATAGAACTACTGTGACAATAATATCTGCTTATGCACCCCAATCTGGTCTATCTGATGTTATAAAGGACAGGTTCTATGAGATGCTAATGCACAATACCTCCCAAATAACCAACAGTAACTACTTAATTATTGCTGGTGATCTAAACGGTCACGTTGGACAACATAGTGATGGCTAGGATGGAATCCATGGAGGCTATGGGGTTGGAAATAGAAATGAGGAGGGCTTCAGAATCCTGGAATTCTGTGACGCAAATAGCCTAACTATCTGTAACACAAACTTCAAAAAATGTGAAAACCACTTGATCACCTATAGATCAGGGGAACACGCCAGCCAGATAGATTATATCCTTACTAGAAGACGGGACAAAATGTCTGTTGTAAACACTAAATCCCTCCCCCGTGAAGAATGCACCTCCCAACATAGCCTAGTAGTTAGTGACCTCATAGTCAGGAATAGACGTACTCGACGACAGAGGCGGCCTACCTTGAGGAGAAGAATATGGAAGTTGAAGGACTCCACAGCCAGTGACAAATTTAAAAGCTTATTACTTGATGCCTTTGACAATAAGGAAGAGCAATTAGAGACTTGCAATATAGAGGAACAGTGGCAATTCTTGAAAGTGAACCTACTGAAAGCAACGGATGAAATCTGTGGCTGGAGCAGACTTATTGGCAGGAGGAGAGAAACTTGGTGGTGGAACAGTAAGGTGGAAGAGACAATCAAGGCTAAAAAGCAGGCCTGGAAAGTATGGCAGGATGGGGGAAGTAGAGAGCACTATCAAGTGGCCAGGAGAGAAGCTAGGAGACAAGTGTACCTTGCAAAAAGGGTAGCAGAGGATAGAAAGTTCAAGCATGTTCTACAACGTGAGGACAAAAAACGTGAGGTGTTAAGGATTGCTAGACAATGTGTCAAGGAAAACCGTGATATTGTCGGAGAGAAGTGTGTCCGTATTGATAATGGTGTACTTGTGCTCACTGATACTGATAAGAAGATAGCCTGGAAGTGTCACTACGAGAGACTATTAAATGAGGAGAATAAATGGGAAAAATATAGTCTGTCCCAAATCAATCCAAAAGAAGGACCAGCAGTGCAAGTTAAAGGTAGTATAATAAGTAAGGCAAACAAAGATATGAAGACAGGCAAGGCAGCTGGGCCTTCGGAGATAGTTGCTGAGATGTTGGAGGCATCTGGAATGGTGGGACACAGTATGGTCACCCGTATAGTTAACCAAGTAATACAGAATGGGATCATACCGAAAGACTGGCGTAGCAGCATCATCATTAACTGCTACAAGGATAAAGGGGATGCTCTAGATAGGGGAAACTATAGAGGCATTAAGTTAGTTGACCAGATCATGAAGGTCACAGAAAAAGTTATAGCGCAACTAATCAGAGAGCGAATTGATCTAGTTGAAATGCGGTTTGGGTTTGTGTCAGGTAAAAGTACCACAGACGCTCTTTTTCTTGTATGACAACTATAAGAGAAGTACCTAGCTAAAAGTAAACTACTTAGCTTTTGTAGACCTGGAGAAAGCTTTTGACAGAGTCCCCTGCTCCATTATCTGGTGGGCTCTTAGAAAACTAGGTGTAGATGAATGGTTTGTGAGAGCTATACAAGCTATGTATAATGAAACAGTCAGTAAGGTTAGAATTAACAATGAATATTGTGAAGAATTTAGTGTAAAAGTTGGCGTTCATCAAGGCTCTGTCCTTAGCCCCCCTCTTATTTATTATTGCCCTTCAGGCTATAACAGAGGAGTTCAAGACCGGCTGCCCATGGGAACTCCTATACGCAAATGATCTCACGCTCATAGCTGAATCAATGGCTGAACTATAGAAGAAATTCGAAACATGGAAGCATGGCCTAGAATCAAAAGGCCTTAAAGTTAACTTGTCTAAGACTAAAGTTCTAGTTTGTAGAAAGGAAAATAGGGCACAGGTGCCCTCAGGGAAATGGCCATGGTCCGTGTGTAGGGAAGGAGTAGGCAGAAATTCCATTTTATGTCCCAAATGCAAAGTATGGGTACATAAAAGATGTAGTGGGATCACAGGTAAACTATCTAAGAACGTAGACTTTATATGTGGCCAATGCTCAGGTGCAATAAGTAGCAAGTGTCCACAGGATACTAGCTCCTTCTATTGCCCAGATGGTTCTATAGAAATAGTAGACACTTTCCGTTACCTAGGTGACAAAATCAGCAGTGGTGGAGGGTGTTCTGAAAGTACAGTAGCCAGAGTCAGAACGGGATGGAAAAAGTTCAGGGAGCTTATACCGCTGTTGGCCACAAAAGGTTTCTCTCTAGAAATGAAAGGCAGATTGTATGATGCCTGTATATGAACAGCAATGTTACATGGCAGTGAGACATGGGCATTACGTGCAGAGGACCTGCGTTGACTGGAAAGGAACGAAGCATGCATGCTCCGTTGGATGTGTAATAGTAATATACGTGAACGGCAAACCATAAACGAACTATTAGGAATAAGAGGGATCAGATGCTGTTTACTTGAGAGAAGACTACGTTGGTATGGTCACATGATGCGCATGAAAGACGACAGCTGCATAAAAAAGTGCAGGGCGATCAAAATTGATGGTAGTTACGGAGTAGGTAGACCCAGAAAAACCTGGGATGATCTGATAAATTCTGACCTCACTTACATCTCTCTAAGACAATGTCTCTGGACCGAGATCTTTGGCGCTACGCAGTAATACAGAAGACCCGCCTTGCCTATGTACAAAGCGAAACCTACAGTCAGTAGGCACCTCTTAACCAAATATACGCCCCAATCCACTACCCCTACCCTATCCCCCCACTCCCACCAACAGCACGAGAAAATGAGATCGAGATCGTGTAGGTGTCACGACAAAAAAACACGCACAGTCCACGCTGTAATGTGGCCGTGTAGGTAACACGGTAAAAAGTTCCCAGTTCCACACTGTAAATGTGGTTGGTGTTAGGAAGGGCATCCAGCCGTAGAAAACCTGCCAGATAATCTTATATGAGCGAGGCACGGTCACCCGACCAGCCTTGCCTCAAGTGGGACAACTCCCGTCTAACCCATGCTAGCGTGGTAAATGGACGTTAAACGAAGATGATGATAGTGATCTCATTAAGCAGCTTCTACTATTTATATATGTGTATGTGTGTGTATTCATATATAAGTATCTCTGTGCATGCTTGTATATGTATTTGTGTATGTATTTATGTATGAGAGAGCATGGGTTAAGCTGTTCTATCGGTAACTCCCTAGCGTTATCTCTTTACTGAAAACCATTATTTTTCCTCAATCTATTTTGCATAGTAAAATGATAGGATGACTAATTTAAATTTTCTAAGCTATGACCTCAAACAAATTGCACTTGAACAACTGTCAGAATCAGATCAGAAGTTCTTGCCTTCAATGTTAATAAAAGTAGTTGGTGCAATATTTCAAAATTTTACAATTTTGACCTTTTTTTCTCTTTCTCCCTCTTGTAATCTCTCAAATATTTAAACCATCTTGATTGCACAGATGCCCATATAACAACCCACTCACTCACTCATACTCATGCACTCATACATATATGAAAAGAAGGCTTTTTACTTTTAAAGACTATCTATAACATTGCCAATCTTTTAAACTTACATCTGTTTTGCATTAAAATATTGTCTTCAGGTAATTTGAAACTAACTATGTATAATGTATGCTTTACATTATTTCCTTATTAGGAACACTAAGGGACAAAATGTTGAAACAAGCTATGCTTGGTCACCATTAAATTCCCTATAGTCACAGTTAAAGATGAAACTATTTGATTTAGCATGCAGAAACTTCTGTTTTTGTCAAAGTTGAAACTTTAAAGTTACAAATTTGCTGGGTTTTTTTTTATATATTTTATTTAATGTAATTTCCTTCTTGTACTCCAAATCCCTGTAGTTGATACTATATTTTACCCATGTTTTTGTAAAACATAATTGACATAAAAATGTTTTCTCCTTCAAAGAGATTATTTCATTAGGTTTTTTTCTTCTTTTAAAAATAATAATTACTTTCACACTAATTTTCTGAATTCATCTACAGACCATCTTTTATCACGCTGCTAGAAACAGTTTAGTGTTTGATATTTATTTCCTTTAAAAATTGGTTTGATATTTCAAAAATATGAAGATAAAAGAAATAATCTACATTTATTGAATTAGTTCAAAGGCAAGTAAATTACTTTGCTGTGAGACAGAAAAGAAGTAAAATAATTTAGTCAAGATCCTTTGGCCCAGAGCGAGAAAATGTTTACTGATAGTGCTATAGCCTAAAGCCTTAGATTTCTTCTCTACTTCCTCATAGCAAAATAATCTATTATACTTTGTGAACTTTTTGAATGGTGACAACATAGGGTAGTGAGTACCATTTAGTTTTGCAAGATCCAAAGTAAATTCATTAGTAATAGTGTCATGATAAAATGTACCCAGTATACTCTGTATAGTGGATGTGATAGATCAGAGATAACGTAGGGTTGAGAGGACGCATTAGTTTTGCTGATTATATAATAACTTCTCTAGAGCTGATGCCACAGTAAAATTCACCTAGTACACTCTATAAAGTGGTTTGTATTAGGAAGAGCATCTAGCTATAGAAGCCCTGCCAAAAATGAAGTATATGGGTTAGATGTGGTTCTCTGACTCATAGTGTCTCAAACTAACAACTTACTCAACCCAAGCCAGCATGGAAAGCAGATGTAAAATTATGATGATATTTGCCTACACATATTAACAATAGTTTTAACAAATTCTACTGTTTCATTATAATTCTTTTCAAACTTTGGATTCCCATAATCTTCTTTACTTCTGATACATTGTGGCATACTCCAAATATTGGAGTAAAGCCATGTGGAGAAAGAAGGGTTGGAGAGTTTAATAAAGGTAGTGACTCCTTCTGGGACACACAATTCCAGGTAATTGAACATTGTCAGGGCTGATAGCTATGTTACTTTGAATTTACTGGATATGTTGATTGGTATGTATATGTACATGGTGGTAAAATTGGTGATATTGGGGAATAACATTTTGAAAGTGCTTTGCTGAGTGTGTGCAGTATGGAGTTCAGTGTTAGGCTTTCTCTATGAGATTACTTCTTACAAATCCATTATTATTAAGGAATGGTGTGTAAGCAGATTACACTAAAAGAGTAGTAATTCTATACTTAAACAACCAAAAGGACATGCTGCAATATGGGTGGTGCAAGAACTTGCACTCTGTGCAATGAATGAATGCATCTTTTGCTTTTTGGATGGGTGTCTTTTAGGAGTTGCAGTTATGAGTAAAATTCACTCAGTTTGTAGCAGCAGGCCATGTTCTTAATCTGGGTTATGGGCTGTCGTTGTGTGAGAGATGTAAAGGGACAGGCCTAAAAGGATAATTTTGCTTACTTGCTCATGTGTCTCTAATTAGTCATGGAGTAAGACATATTTACTGCTAAGAATAGTTAATATCCCACCAGTTGAGGTGCCATAGGGTTCATGTGAAGTATGTAGATGTGTGGTAGATGTCCTACACTAGGTACTGGTCTGGTTTCTTCATATCCTCATTATTGAGGGTCAGGGTCCATGGACAATCTATATGTCCATGACCCTCATCAGGAAAAAAGTGACACTGGTGGGTCCTTAATTTTTGACCAACTATTACTCAGAAGTTGGCTACCTAGCCACATCTCATCTGCCTTCATCACAAGGATGAAGCTGTTGGCTACTTGAAGGTTGTCATCTAAGTGACTAAGAAGTCCCATCTACTCTGGTTTTAAAACCAGAGTGATCCTTCTCCTAAACATACTGCCAACCAAGGCTAAAGAGCTCTGTCTACCCATACTGAATGGTCATTGACTCTCCTGAGTTCCTTCACCCTTTGATGGGTTTTGTTATTTATCATTCAGGGTGTCCAAAAAATCACCATCCTTACCAAGCAAGCTTGATGGGGTTGATGGTTTAGTCACCGATGACCTGGCCATTTGACAGGCTGTTCTGAGTTACATGTTACCAGTAATGCTCGAGAGTGACTTCATCATTCACTAGGCACAGTAATGCATAACTGAATATATTTTTTTACTGTTTATTCAGTGAGGGAAAGGCAGTGCCCGTAATGCTATTCAGAACCTTTGAGACTGGTGGGAGGGAGAAAAGTATCTACAAAACTGACCTGATCTAAATGCTTTCAATAAAGTAAACTCCATTAAAAATGCCCAAGGACCAAGTAATGGGGATAAACTAGGTGACAGTTTAAGTTCAGTTCTAGGATCTCTGCTCCAGTTCTTTCCATTTTAATACAGCAAGGCATTTCAACTAACACTTAAAAAATTACACCAATCCATCACCTTATACTTTATTTTATCAAGCTGAAAAAGATAAAAACCAAAGTTGACCTCAGTGGGATTTGAACTAAAGGGAATTTCTTAACCATTCAGTCATGCTGCACTGATACTTAAAAAGAAAGAAATCTATAAAGAATAAAAAATAAAGCCTGTATGCTATTGTTAGGATCAAGTTCCCGACGAGGTTGACTTTGCCTTTCATCCTTACGGGGTCGATAAAATAAACTACCAGTAATGCACTGGATAATTGCTGGCCTTGTGCCTAAAGTAGAAACAATTATTAGAGGAAAGAACACTGCAAGAGTTATTATTAGTTTTGTAAGATATGATCAATGAAATTTACTATGTTTTAATCTCAATTTTATTAACATTAAAATGCCAGTGTAGCCTTGAAGCAGAATGTGGAGTTCTGCTATACAGTTCAATAAACACTTTTTTGCTAACCCCCTTTTTAGGATATAAGTTTAATCTAGTATTTTTAAATTTTATTTTTTATTTATCTATTTATTTATTTGAGATAAATAAATGAAACAGATGCTGACTAATGGAGTACATTAATGTGGGTGGAAAAACAGAAATAATCTCATAGCTGCAACTGCTGAAATGTGCAGATTTTTGCCTGATAGTAGTGAAAGTATTAAGTAGTGGGATTTTAAAGAAAAATTTATTACGACAAAAATGGGATTCAAAATAATCAAAGTAAAAGTTATGAATGAAAGTCATATTTCTTTACTACATTTTCCCATCTCTGTTATACCAGATAGACAAAACTTAATATCACTATATTTGGGTGATTTCAGATTTTCTTGTGGTTGTATTCCTTTTTCACCACTATTACTGCTATTACCATGACCACTACAACTGCTAGTAAAGCTATCTTTGTTTCCATTAATATTTCTTTATATTAATCTAATTGCGCAGGTGAGACAAACTACTGCTTCTATATACATATGATTTCATTCACACTGATGTCCTACTCTCCATCCATAGAAAAGCTACTCAAATAATCAGCATAAAGTCACTCAGACACTCTCCTGCCTCTGGTCCACAGATGTGCTGTCTCCTTCTTCAGTCTCTTCTACTGCTTCTCAGATCTGGCTGGTGAGCTGCTTTCATTTCCCATCTAATCATGCTCACCCACTCCCTTATCTCACCTCTTCTTATCACCCATGTTGTGTTCAACTCTCCAGGCCCTGCACTAACAACTTCCTCTTTCCTACTCAGAACGACAACTCTCTGGAACTTCCTCCCTCACTGTTCATGTCTTGCCAAAAGGTGTGCATCTGCAACAGTTAACAGCATCAATTTTTCCAGTCTCGGAGGGCCTGTGAAGGCCATGGGTATTACTCCTTCCTGCAGACCTCCTCATCCACCTGCTTCTTTGCCCACTTATACCTCAGAGGGTTTTAAGGACAGAGTCCTCAAGCATTCCTTCCAGTGAATCCTGTCAGATGCAACTGTCTTCAGTTGGTCCAGCTGGATCCCCAAGCAAGACCAGATGAGTGCATGGATGTTATCCAACCATCTTTCTCAGGGTCTACCCATAGGTCCCCTCTTTGCAGACCTACCAAATAAAAAACAGAATTTTAAAAAGTTCAACAACTTAAAATATAAGCCTCTTTCTTAAGTGATATACACTGATTAGACTAATTTCACTAGTTCTAAATCAAGAGATCAAAAGAGGAGATAAAATTAAGAACATTGGAGGATGTATATCTTTACAAATAGAATATTGCTTTAAATGGAATTTTTTATTTTATTTTATGGTATTATTTATAATCTCTAAGTCAAAAATTTATTTTTTTATTTTTTTTGCCAAATATATCTCACCTGTTTGCAAATCAACACTAATAACTATCAAAATGAAGATATCATCTCAAATCTCAAACAGTTGGTCTTAGCATAATTAAAGTGTTCCCATTAAGTTTTAACTTCACATCAGCTAGAACCAAGCTTAACTTTTATTACAGATTTAATTCCACCTTTCCATGGCACAAAGTAAATTTTTCTTTGTAAGATATAGGTTTTTTTAAATTATTATTATTATCATCATCATGTCAAGAAATAAAATACCACTCCAGTATTGGGGTCATTTATTCCTCTGTCTTTCTTAATAGCATTTTCTTTCTTTCTCTGTGAGAGATCGGATGTTTTCGGACCTGGAGAATGATGGGTTCTGCCAGGTTTTACACTGTGTCAAGATGATGCCTCTAGAGCTCCACTAAGAGTTAAGGGTCCTCTACCTTTATTTGTTGTTGTTCTTGTTCCTCTTCTTCTTCTTAAGAGCAGTGGATTGGCAGTATCAGTAGAGTGCTGGACACCCTGTTTTGCAGCATAGAGTTACGGCCCTTTACATTCTGAGTTCAAATCTCACTGAGGTTAACTTTGCCTTTCATCCTTACAGGGTCGATAAAGTACCAGTGATGCACTGGGCATTTAATCTAATGCTCTAACAACTTTGCCAATTTGCCAGCTTTAGTGTCTGTTTTTAAACTAGGAAGTTGGGTTGATACTTATTTCTAGGTGAAGTAATGTGCCTTATCTAGACACAGAACAATGCTCACTGCAGGGCTAGAGCTCATACACTGTAAGACAATTGTGTGGTACCCTAACTACTTAGACATTGTGTCTGTAAATTTTATATGTAAGTTTTTTGGGGGTTTTTTTTCTTATTTCTGAAGACCTATTAATCCCCCATTTTTATGCTGGGAATGTTTTGTCTATTTGAAATAGGGAAACTAGAATAGAGGTCGTATTGTAAATGACAGATGTAAAAAATACAATACTTTAGACCCCTGTCTCTTTCTCTCTCTCTCTATCTATCTATCTATCTATCTATCTATCTCCCTCTTTCCGCCCACTTCCCTTTCTCCATATATATATATATGTTCTATAATAGCTTTGCTTTACTGGCTACTGTTTAGTTGGCACTAACTAAACTTTGGAACTTTCAGTCTAATCTTGACATGTGAAAATGAAAACATATCATTTTAATGCTTAAGAAGACATTTGTTCGTATTTAGTTTACTCTTTTCTGATTGACATCATAGTATCACCAATGCTGCTGCTGGCTCTAGTTTAAATGATATGATATTTAGTTGTTATTAACATCCTGCCAACTTCGGCTAAGATATAATATTTGTTACTAAGAATCTGAGCTTTTACTAAGAAAGAGTAATGCCAGTTTCGTGTGGATCAGTAATTTTGTAAAACTCAGGCCATATCATAATACATAATGCTATAATGCTGAACAAATGCCAGCTTTTTTTTTTTTGTCTTTGTTGTTAGTTTTTTCCATCAAAGCAGATCTGAAAGAATAAAATATATAAATATATATATATATATATATATCTGGACAGGGAAGCTACAGTTCATTTAGAAACTTCTCTATCTCATGCAGTCATGTCAACAGGACTGGCGTGAAGCAGTGATGATAATCAGGCTGGAACATATGGTATATGGTAACAGAATCTGTCTATATGGGGTTGTATGTGTGTGTGTGAGGGAGTGCGTTTAATTTATTGTGCCAGTGGCATTGGTGGGGATGGTGCAATGTAACAGAATATCCTCCTTTTTGTTTTTACTGATGTGTACAGATTTAAATAATAAATACAAGAAACATAAACAGTGTCTAAATAGTGTCTTTCTATTCTGATTCTTTCACCCAAGGAATCATGAAAGTAATTTAAAAATATAAAGGTTAAATCATATGGATTTTACTTATTTATTTACAATTTGCATACATTAAATTTGTATATACATAATAAATCCCACCGGACAAGACTAGTTTACAGTAGTGTGCAGATACACCCACATACCTACACACCCACATAACCTATACACCATATGCACCTCCTACACACCTATATACACCCACATGCACCTCCTACACACCATTTTCTATTAGATTTTCGGAGCTACACTATTTACATTAAAATAATTTTTCAATCTGTTATATATTACTATACTGCATATGTTGAAATTATATTTTCTCTTTCCATGCAAATACATGCCAAAATTATATTTTCTTTCTTTTTTGTTTCTTTTCTTTGTTTATTTGTTTATTTTGGTTGGTTCTACTCCATAAGTTAACTGGCAATGTGTTTATCTCTCAAAGTCCTCAAATCTAGAGATTATTGATAAGTGTTGTAAAACTGGGACTTTCAAACTGTTCACATAGTTTGCATTGCCAGATTTTGTTTGTTTTGTGCTGTACATTAATTTTTTCATTACCATCTTTTTAATGAAAGGCACTGCCTATGATTTTCAAATCATTTCGAAAATAATTAAAAAAATTGAAGGGATTTAGAAAAAATAACTAACTTTCCCATTATTAAGTTAGTGTTTGGAACATAACTTAAAGGTTTTTACATAAAATTATGATGGAAGGTTTTTAGATAAATATAAACACTTTAAGATAAACAGCTTAGTTTCAAAGAACCAATAGGAATTTCAAGCAGTTTGGTATCAAAAGGGTTAAGTACTTTTATTTCACAGATATGGCTTTGAAACTACTTTTGTTGTTGTTGGGATTATGGTTTTTCTGACTTTTTAATTGATTTTCCATTGAATCTTAACTAATGTGAGTTCATTTTCATTTTCATTTCATTTTACATCCGCTTTTTCCCTGCTTGCAAGGGTGGGACGGGAACTGATTCTGGCTTGATTTCTACAGCTGGATGCCCTTCCTAACACCAACCTCATTTACAGTGAGTGCTGGGTGCTTTTTTGCCGTGGCACCTCCACGACCACTTTGCAGTGGAATGATATGGACCCCTGTCCCTATCATCTCATTTCTACAGCTGAGTAAACTGGAGCAATGTGAAATAAAGTGTCTTGCTCAAGGAAACAATACATCACCCGGTCTGCGAATTGAACTCACAACCTTTCGATTGCAAGGCCAATGCTCTAACCACTAAGCCATGTGCTTGCATATATTAATTTTCTTTTATGGCTTCCCCAAGATGTGTGGGGTTGTACCAATGACCTTTGGTGAGATCAGTGTTGTTTATACTCAGCTTGAATATTTCTAAGTTGATACTGTATAGAATATCTTTATAGTACTGTTTAACATTTGACTACTAAATTTAAAGATTGATACTTTCAATTGATCAGAATGGAAATTTATAACTACAGCAGCACCACCACCACCAACATCATCACCACCACCACCAACATCATCACCATCACCACCACCAACATCATCAACATCACCACCACCAACATCATCACCATCACCACCACCACCAACATCATCACCATCACCACCAACATCATCACCATCACCACCAACATCATCACCATCACCACCAACATCATCACCATCACCACCAACATCATCACCATCACCACCACCATCATTAGCACTACCACCATCATTAGCATTACCATCATCATCATCACTACCACCATCATCATCATCATTACTATCACCATCATCATCATTGCTATCACCTCTACCGTAGCAACCACTATCAACAGTACCAGAATTATCAACATCACCAGCATTATTATTTCTAACACGTCCCTTTACGATCTGAGTTCAAATCCCGCCGAGGTTGACTTTGCTTTTCATCGTTACGGGGTCGATAAAATAAAGTACCAGTAATGCACTGGATAATTATTATTTCTAACACTTCCACTAATACCACCATCACCACTGTCCTTCATCAACATCAAAGTAATAGGTAATACTTAATCTAGTGCTAGCTTAAGACAACCACTTGACCTATTCTTTGGCAGAATCTACTCAGTAGCAAGCATTTTGGTCAAGTTAACATCCTTTCTTCTTCCCACTTGTTTCAAAGGCCCTGAAAAAGATCGTAAGTGCAGCCCTTTCTCCAATGACTCAATTGTGTTTGTTATTTTTAATACACCCAGTACACTCTGTAAAATAATGGAATTAGGCAGGGCATCTAGCTGTAGAAACCATGTCAAAATATGGAAGTGGTCCCCTGATCTGTCTATTCTTGGATCATGACAACCCATCCAACTCATCCCAGCATGGAACATGGATGTGAAATGATGAGAATGTAAATGGTTATTTTTTTAAGACAGAAGACCAGTAGATTGGGGAGAGGAGAAAGTTGATTGAAATGACCTCCAATAGTTCACTCGTAGTTTATTTAACTGACACTGGATGGGTGAAAGGCATATTTAACCTTGCTAGGATTTGAACTCAGAACATAAAGGGTCATAACTAAATGCCACAAAACATTTTGTCTGTTGCTGTAATAGGTCAGCCAGTTTACAATAAAAATGATAGAGCAGTTACTGCAGAAGAGAGAAACTATTTGGGATCCTATCAGATGGACTATATCTGTAATTTAAAAGGCCAGCTTAATTACACAATGTGTCATGCTGAATCTCCCAGATAATTCTGTTAAGGATACATTTTTCTGTAAAATACTCAACCACTTATAAGTTAATTTAATGGGTCAGTTGATTCATTGATTGACCAATTGGAAGATCCTCACCAAAATTGATGAAGGAACATTTACTTTTACTCCAAAAGGCATGTAGTTCCAATTTAATATCAAGACATATTGAAGTTGAATGGGAATAATAATCTCAAATATCTTCTTTTTTTACCACAAAAAATATATGTATTTATTTGATATGAGACATTATAACCCTAATTTAAGACAGAAAATAAAAAATAAGCCCTTTGACCAGACCCACTTCTGGATAACCTTCAAATTATATATGAAATTAATGTGTGGTTTTAGTTTCTACTAGTTTCTACTAGTAAAACATGTATAACTTAATTTAAGAAAGACAGAGTTGGAGAAAGAGAAACTGGGAAGAAACATGACAGTCAATCTGTAGTATAATCAGTAATGTGGTTGCTTGGAATATAATAGAAACTAGGTTTGAGCCCCACATTTCTGGCTTCGATTAGTGTGTATGATGTTTTATAGCAGCATGACCAAATGTTCAAGGAGTTCACTTCACAATCATTAAGTCCTGGGGTTAATCCCACTATGTGGCATCTTGGCAAGTGTCATTTACCATAACCTCATGTTGAACTATGAGTGAAATTGGGTAGATAGAAACTGTTTAGAAGCCAGTCAGATGGACTGTACCCATAATTCAAAAGGCCAGGTATGTCTGGTGCTGTGTCTGCTGAATCTTCCTGAGTGTTACATTAAAGATATACATATCTGTAGAATATTCAGACACTTAAAACACTTAGATATTAATTTTATGAGCAGGCTGTTCTGTTGATCGGAGAAGTGGAACACTAATTGTCGAAAGCAATTAATCACCAAATTGATAATAATAATAATAATAATTGTTTCTACATTAGGCACAAGGCCAGGAATTTAGTGGGAGGGGAAAAGTCTAGTAAATTGACCCCAGTACATTACTGGTGCTTTATTTTATCGATCCAATAAGGATGAAAAGCAAAGTTAACTTCAGTGGGATTTGAACTCAGAATGCTCTATGCTGCAAAGCATGGTGTCTGATGCTCTACTGATACTGCCAATAATAATAATAACAACTATACTCTGGGATATACCAACACACACAGACAGGAAGATCAAAGCCAACCAACCAGATATTATAGTTAAAGACCACAAAGAAAACAAATGTCTTTTAATTGCTGTATCAATTAAAAGATGACAATATATCTACCAAGAAAATGGAGAAATTATCCAAAGATCTGGAAATAGAAATAATACCTATAATAATAGGTGCATTAGGGATAATAAAAACACACAGACAGTTACACAACTCAAACCCTAAAACTCAGAAATATATTCAGTGCAAAGAAAATAGTACTACTAGACACTGCACACATATTACAAGGAATACACTGCCACTCACAGCTTAGATACACTGCCTAGACTGGGGTAGAGTCTGCCACTCACAGCTAAGATATACCACCTAAACTGGGGTGTAGAGTCTCCCACTCACCACTGAGATATACCACCTAAACTGGAGTGTAGAGTCTGCCACGCACAGCTTAGATATACCACCTAGACAGGGGTATAGAGTCTCCCACTCACCACTGAGATATACTGCCTAGACCGGGGTGTAGAGTCTGCTACTTACAGCTACGATACACCCCATAGACTGGGGTGTAGAGTTTGCCACACACAGCTAAGATACACCACCTAGGCTGGGGTGTAGAGTCTGCCACACACAGCTAAGATATACTACCTAGGCTGGTCAACTGCACTCATTATTTAGTTTAAAAAGAAAAATTATTTCAAGCATTATATAATATGATTGAAATTTGTTGAATAAAATACCATTGATTCAATTTATTTATAATTATATGTTTTCAGAATAAAGTAAATGAATTTTTACTGCTTGTGCAAGGGACTTTGGAAAGTTTTCTTGCTGCATATAAAGAAGACTGGCCCCAAGAGAAAACTGATGAAGAACATTTCATTTTAGCAATGTGTGGTATCATAACTAGTGAGTATAAAAAAATATGTATTATTTGTGTTCATACCTGATAACCTCTTTAGTGCTGGTTGCATGATAAATACACTCAGTACATCGTTTAAAGTAGTAGTATTGGTACCATGATAAAATGCACTCACTACATTCTTTAAAGTAATAGTGTTGGTATCATGATAAAATGCACCCGATACACTCTGTAAAATGGTTGACAATTGAGCAGAGACAGTACAGGGAAAAGAGAACTCGTTAGTCTTACTAAGTACAGGACAGCCTCTCTAATACATTGTCATAAGGAAATGCACCCGGTACCCCCTGTAAAGTGGTAGGAATGGCATCCAGCCATAGAAACTAAGTCAAATATGGAAGATATGGGCATTACATGGTTCTCCAACCAGATTAGTCTTGGACCAGGATGACCCATCAAACCTATGCCACACTGGAAAACATGAAAAATGATGATGGTGATAATAAAGAGTTGCGAATATAGAAAATTCAACCTTTTTTTCCTTTTGTATTCCGATGTAGAGTTTAATTTACTAAAAAGAATATTAGTCTGATTTTTTCATAACAAGAATAGGTTTTTTTTTCATCGCAAGAATTTTTTCTTCTCACTCCACATAATGATGTAATTATCCTTGCATACATTTCGCTCATCTCAAGAGAACATCTTCACGTACTACTGTTATGTCTTCCTGTTTTCTAAAGGCAATATTTGTTTGTAACTTTTTTGAAATATTCACTTCTGCATCTACAGATTAATTTTTCTCACTTTCAGAAGATTCCGCTAAGAGTGAAAGCAGTAATTTATTGCTTAAATGTTTAATCTGTACTAATAATGTATATATTTATATATAACAAAATTTGTTTTTGCTCTTAATGTGGTGAATACTTAAATGTATTCGTGTGTGGCAGACAGGAGAATACACAATCTTGATAAGGTGCAAAACACTCCGAAACAATATTGTTGATTGTTTTCTCTCAGCAACCATTGGAACAAAAGGATGAAGTTGTTCATCTACCACGTGGTGTATTATGAGGCAGTTTACTTGTAAACAAACTGAATATTAATAATATGATATTATTATATTTTTATTCACTCACGTGTGTATATATATATATATATATATATATATATATATTTATTAAAATAACAGATTAAAGTTTAAGCAAAGAATCGCTGCTTTCACCCTATCGTCTTCCTGTCTTCCTCCAGTTGCAACGTTTTTTGAAATATCCAGTTCTGCGTTTACAGATTGACTTTGTTAGTTTCAGAAGATCCCGTTAAGGGTGAAAGCAGCGATTCTTTGCTTAAACTTTAATCTGTTATTTTAATAAATATTTGCTCTACGGTTCTTATATATTTGATATATATTTATCCTTATCGAGCCCTCTTTGGATTTTAGTCTTCAAATTTATTATTATTATTACTATATATATATATATATATATATATATATATATATATATATATATACAGTATTTTCCGTTGTGTTGTAATATAAATATTACACACAGTAGATTATCAGCTCACGTAGAGTTTGCTCGACGGTTCCAGTTGTAGTTCCAAAAGTAATCCGGAGAAAAATAGAAAGATTTGAATGGATACAGTTTAGTTGAAAGGAATTTATTGACACGTGTTTCTATAACAGTTACATAACCTAAAACCGCTATCTACAAACTTTTAGTTATGCAGACATTCAATATTTCAATGTTATTATTTACTGTCATTTCATCAGAATAATATTACTGAGGACCTATTTAGTTTTTATAGAGAATATTAGGAGGGAGGGGTGAAGTTGTTAGAAGAATAGTTGAAGGAGTGGTTTTTCGATAGCAGTGAGAATTCTTGGTGGCAGTGAGTAATTAGATTCCCATCTGTTGTTTTGACATTTTTTATAGAATATATTATTGGTTATTTTTCTAAATCTATAGAAGGATTAGAGATAGTAAAGATATGCGTGGTTGGTTTTGTGTTTGCACTTAACATTCAGACTTAAATTTTTCTTTCAAGTGTACGTATTCTTTCACTACATACAACAACTTCATTCGAAAAGAATTACATAAAAAATATAGAAAAACGAGTGAAGTAACCCTTAAGCACATCAATGATGAGGCATGCGAAATAGTGAAAAATCTCGGAATCGAAGATAGGACAGGACCACTCTTACCGGCGGTACCCACCTTCAATCTTAAGGACCACAAGGTAAACTTTGATAATGACCCTAAAATTAGATTAATCTGCCCCTCTAAATCAGATATAGGTAAAATAAGCAAATATATCTTAGATAGAATCATCCCCCAAATTAAGGCTAAGGTTAACATTAAACTCTGGGGGAAGACCCAAGAAGCAATAAGATGGTTTAATGGCATTAGCAATAAGAATAAATCTAAGTTTATCCAGTTTGATATCGATGAATATTACTCATCGATATCACCTGAAACTTTGAATAGAGCCATTAAGTTTGCTAAGGATAACTCTGACCTTACAAACGATGAAATTAAGATTATATTAGAAGCTAGGAAAACTATAGTCAAATTTGAGAACAGTTATTGGGTACGTAAAGATAGACCCTCTAACTTTGACATAACAATGGGCTCTAACGATTCGGCGGAAATAACTGATATTGTGGGGTTATTTATCGCCTTTAGACTCCAGGAAAAATTCAGCAATCTCCACGGCGGAATATACCGCGACGATGTTCTCCTCCTAGCTAAAAACCTTAATAACCAAAAACTAGAAAAACTACGCAAAGATATAAGAAAACTACTACTTGAAATAGGACTAACTATAACATATGAATACAACCTTAAAGTAGTTAACTTCCTGGATGTCACACTCAATTTAAACTCTGGTTTGATTAAACCGTTTCATAAATTGAATGAAAATCTCAAATACGTAAATGTTGGGTCTAACCACCCCATCTCTATAATTAAATCTATCCCTAAAAATATTTCCCTTAGAATCTCGGGTCTATCTTCTAACATACAAGTATTTAAGGAACACGCCGAGTACTACGATAACGCCCTTAGTAAAGCAGGCTACCTCAACAAAATAGAGTACATAGATGGGAACAATCAAAACACCCAAAATAAATCCCACATAGGTAGATATAATAACACAACACCAAACCACACTTACTACCATAGTATGCACACCAGTAAACCAACAAACAAAACTAATAGAAAGCGATGCAAAGAGTACTTATGGTATAACCCCGAATACAATAGCTCCATTAGTACAAATTTACCAGTACTCTTCTTTAAAATAATTAAAAGACATTTTCCCACATCACACAAATACCACAAAATCCTAAACCCTACCACTATAAGACTGTCATACTCTACAGCGTTAAACCTTGAACAACACATAAAAAAGATCAATACTAGAAGGTTAAACGAAAACACTAAGAACTTAAGTACAAAGAACCCCAAAAAAACAGTAGACAATACACTACAGAACATAAATAAACCACACCTAAGTTCGTCCGCAATACTACTCCAGAGAAAACCCAACGTACACAACTGTAACTGCACCTATCCTGACAACTGCCCCCTCGGCAATAACTGCCTGGAAAAAAATATTATTTATAAGTGTACCATTAAATCCGGAGGCAACGAGTGGTATTACGTGGGATCAACGGCAACATCGTTTAAATCTCGATTGTATAGGCATTCTTACTCAATAAAACACCAGAGCCAAAGAAATGTAACAACTTTAGCAGAAAAGGCTTGGACGCTCAGGGATAGCAATCAAAAGTTTACCCTAAAATGGGAAAAATTAGCTAAAACCCAAAGCTTTTCCAGGAGCCAAAATTTCTGCAAATTGTGTAATCTTGAGATTTATTACATAATCACACACAAGAAGAAACTGCTGAATAACAGAATTGAACGAACATTATTCTGCCGTCACAGAACTAAAACCCTTTTTTCCCACTACAAGCAGAATATTACATAAAAGAGTGACATCCCCCAACTATATAAACCTTAATCTAGTTAGAAAAATATAAAAACAATCTCTTCTCAACATATATTAATAACCTTAAATTACCATACTAATAATGAAAAGATATGCTGATGAGAATAGGTACAAATATGCGATAATGAATGTGTCTAAAAACGTCCATAAGTATGTATATATATGTGAAAATGTATATAAATAAGTAAATATATATATATGTTTGATGTGTATAGTTAGATGTAAGTGTATTCATGTATTAAAGTGCTTATATATATATATATGTGTGTGTATGTATGTATATATGTGTATATATGTATATGTATGTATATATATATATATATATATGTATATATATATATATGTATATATATATATATATGTATATGTGTATGTATGTATGTGTATATGGATGTGTATGTATGTGTATGTGTGTACACATGGACTAGAGTATGTATGTATATATGTGTGTGTCTATACGTGTGTATATATAAAGATAAGTTGAGTATGAAAATGTATACACATGAGCGCGTATGTATGTACATGAATACATGTGTGTATATATATGTGTATGCATGTGTATATATATGTAAGTATGAATATGTGAATTGTGAGTATATGTATTTTGTAGAGGTGTGCAAATATATTTGTGTGTGAATGCGTGGGTGAAAGAATACGTACACTTGAAAGAAAAATTTAAGTCTGAATGTTAAGTGCAAACACAAAACCAACCACGCATATCTTTACTATCTCTAATCCTTCTATAGATTTAGAAAAATAACCAATAATATATTCTATAAAAAATGTCAAAACAACAGATGGGAATCTAATTACTCACTGCCACCAAGAATTCTCACTGCTATCGAAAAACCACTCCTTCAACTATTCTTCTAACAACTTCACCCCTCCCTCCTAATATTCTCTATAAAAACTAAATAGGTCCTCAGTAATATTATTCTGATGAAATGACAGTAAATAATAACATTGAAATATTGAATGTCTGCATAACTAAAAGTTTGTAGATAGCGGTTTTAGGTTATGTAACTGTTATAGAAACACGTGTCAATAAATTCCTTTCAACTAAACTGTATCCATTCAAATCTTTCTATATATATATATATATATATATGGCCCACTTTCCCTGCTAGCAAGTGTTGGATGGATTTACATACATCAAGTCAGTAATGAAGTAGTGCTACTGACCTCCAAGACAGGCCGAGGGGTCTGTATCCCACTTATCTACAGTCATATCGAGTGCAAAGAACTTGTAGTGTCTTTTGACTCAAACTGAAGGTTTGACAAGCTTTCTATGGTTGGATGCCCTTTCTAACACCAACCACTTTACAGTGTGTACTGGGTGCTGTTATTGTGTAGCTCACTAGCACTAGGGAGGCTCTCACGTCCGTGACACAGCTAAAGGCTCCTCCCAATGCTTTGTTTGGAAAACTTTCTACAACTGGATGTCCTTCTTAACACCAGCCACTTTACAGCATGTACTGGGTGCGTTTATCACATAGATCAACATTAGAGAGGTTGTTGTGTCTTTGACACAGCTAAAGAGTCCTCTCAACTCTTTTAGGCATGGTTTCTACAGCAGGGTGCCCTTACTGTTGCCAACCACCCTTACAGAATGTACTGGGTACATTTTCGTGGTACCATCACTAGAGAGGTTGTTAGTAATAGACCTAACTGTGGAACCCTATCAGCTAGCAATGGTTGGACGGGTCTACATAGACAAAGTCACCACTGAAGCGGGGCTACTGACCTTCTAGACAGGCCAAGGGATCCACATCTGACATATAGTCATACGTTCCATCGAGTGTTATGTCTTTTGACAAAAACTGAATGGGCTCCCAACCCTTTGTTTGACAAGCTTTCTGTAATGTGTAAAAGAGGATGCCATGATAATTTTTACATCTGCTTTTCCATGCTAGTATGTGTTGGATAGGAGTTTTTGAGGCAGTGTTTTATGGCCAAAGTTCAACCCTTTTAATTGCCACATAAGACACACAGGGATACCTTGTACCTATTCTAAAACTGAGATACACATGGATCAATGCAATTTGAGTAAACTATGTAAAGAAAGGATGAGATGTTCATGGGTGGAATACCTTTGTTTATAGGTTTATGTAATCAGGGCTGATCTAGGACTAAACAATAACAACAATAACAAATTTATCAAAACACACACACATTATATATATATATATATATATATATATATATATATATATATATATATATATATATAATCATTTTATGTTTGCTTTACCATGGTTGCATGGATATATATATATATATATATATATAATCATTTTATGTTTGCTTTACCATGGTTGCATGGATATATATATATATATATATATATATATATATATATATATATATATATATATATATATATATATATATATATATATATCCAAGACAACTAGAAAAAAACGTCAGCAAAACTAGTAATGCTATTTTGACTTGACTTTATCTTCCAGACATAATTTATGATAATCACAGTGACTTGATGGTGTATGTGTCTACTTTGTTCATAATAGTGAAATAAATAAAAAAAATGGAGTAAAACGATATTTCTTGCAGTTGTATATATGATAGAAGGTTATTTTACTTAAATAGTCTAATGTAATTTCAATGAAAGATTTACTATTGTAGTTTATTTGTGGAAAGCTTTGTATGGTTTCTGTATTGCATCTTCTCTGTATTTAGTTTCCCAAATGACTGTCGGCTACAGTCATGGCTGTTAAGTTCATTAAAACCAACCCTTTGGAACATATCTTCATTGTTTTGTTTGTTTTTTTTTGTTTTTATTTTCTGTTATTATTTCTTCTAAATACATTATCAAGAAAATCAGGAACAATGCCTGTCAAAGGCTGTTTGCATCTTGTTAAACTATTAGACTACTCCTTGTGAAAAAGTACAGTTTTCTCTGCATGGCACATTTGAGAAATTAACATGAATATAATTTTAAGTGTGAAATTCTATATCATTTACACATAAACAAGCAATAACTTCATTTGTTACAGAGTTTGACATATATCAAAGTAATATTAGTTGGAAATAATAGACTAAATATGCCCATTTAGATAAGATCAAATATATTTCAGATAGTAACTTTCTAGTATATATATATAAATCACTTCTTTTTAACAGAAGAAATGTAAAAGCAATTTTTCAATCTGCAAAAAATAGTTTTCTGAATGTTAAAATATTTGAGATCCCTCAATGTTAATAAGGTTATCTTTTTTCTAGACTCATTAGAGATGAAAGTTTGAAAAGTTATAATTCTATTAAGATAGTGCATGCTGTAAAGTGTTAGTGCTGGTGTTAAGATAAAATATATCAAGTACAGTCTGTATGTAAAGTATTGGTGCTGGTATCACAGTAAAATGCATCCAGTATACGCTGTAAAGTGATTAGCATTAGGTAGAATATCCAGCCATAGAAGCCATCCTGAATGTAGAACATAACTTCAGTGCTTTTGATCATGACTGAATTGGCAAGGTTGTTAGTGTGTCAGATATAATACCTTGCAGTGTTTGTTCTGTGCTCTCAGTTCATATCCCATAGAAATCAACTCTTCATTTAATTTTTTTAGGATTGATAAATAAATTTACAAATCCAGGCTGGAGCATTCAAAATATTATTATGGTATCTGTTCTGTGTTCAAATCCTGTCCACTTTCATTAGAAAAATGGTGATATGAAAGCATTGGGACTCCTGTCATTAAAACATTCAAGTAACCTAAGAGATGCAGCCTCATAGGAAGTCTGCTAAACCTACTGTATTCTATGCTGAATCTCCAGTCTGAAGAGCAGATTGATAATGGAATCAGGTCCATAACATTTATAGATGACCCTGAGCAAATCCTCAGCGAAACATGTGTAACAGGTTGATACACAATAAAAAAAATAATAATCACATATAAACAACACTTCATCAATTTGTTTAATATATATATATGATATGATGATATATATATATAATCATCATTTTACGTCCGCTTTTCCCTGCTTGCAAGGGTGAGACAGGTCCTATTCAGCACATCTCTCCACTTGTCATGGTCCTTCGTCATCTCCTCCGTCATCTCCTCCGTGAACTTCTGAGGTCTGCTCTCACCACCTCCACCCATGTTTACCGTGGTCTTCCTCTACTGCGTCTTCATTCTACTGGCATTTCTTGGCACTTCTTTATCCAGTAGTCATCCTCCATGCGCATCACATATCCATACCATTGCAGTCTTCTCTCCCACACACTACAACTTATCCCTCTTATACACAGTTTCTCTCTCAACTCATTCAATATATATATAAGAATATGTGGTAAACATGGTTGTAAAATTCTTATCCAACTAGTGTGAGGTATATATTTGTCTCTGGGATCAACTTAAAACTTTCTATCATGAGAGCTGATTTTGCATTAGATTAAAACTTGGTTGATAGATTTAACCTTCATATAGTTTAACACTACCACTTCTCCCTCAGATGTTTTAGCTTTTAGCTGTTGTAAACATTCAGACCAAGGCTTCAATCTGAAGATATTTTCCTTCTGAAAATGGTTAGTAGTGCTGCTATTTTCTCCTCTTATTAAGCTATTAAAAATAAATTAAGTTTATATATATATATAATTTTACAAAATTTCTTACAAATTTTCTTTTCTTTATAATACAGTTTCTGCAGTTTTTATCAGAAACTATGAACATTTTAAACGACTACCAACTAGAAAACATTTATCTCCAATCTATCACGCATTCACAATTTTGTTTGCAAAGCCCACAAAATATTTGCATGACATGCTGTGATATCTTTTGGTTATTGTGAGTGATGTGTGATGGTATAGAAACCCATATATATATACTTTAAGATCACAAAAGACAAACACTGAAATACAATTACGCAAAGTCTTATCAGTGTCATGCTTGTTGGAAAAAGAAAAGAAATGTTTCAACATATCAGACATTAGTCCTTCATCAGAAAAGAGTTAATTTAAGCGAAAGAGTAGGTTGGAAGGTTGAGAAAAAAATATATATACATAGAGAGAAGTGTGTGTTTGTGTCTTTGTTTATGTATCCTAACTTAGTAATTTGAAAAGATAAGATTGAAAAAAGATGTACTGAGGTTGATATAATCAACTAAATCCGTCAAAGATGGTGCCCAAGCATGGCCAATGTCTAATGATTCAAGCCAGTAAAAGAATATAATATAAATTATGCTACCTCTAATGCATAAACTCAAACAATTTTTTTAAAGTTATAATAATATAAAGTATTGTTTTTGTTTCGGAACATGGTATCTGTTGAACAGGGAAAAGATAATTGTTATGAACAGCTTTGAAAGTTATTTTTGCAAGGTAAGAGGCTCTTAATTAGACTAGAAGTAAGAGAAAGAGGATATGGTTGGAGGGGGTAATGGGGACGGGGGAGAGGCAGATAATGTATCAACAAGATAAGGTAGGAACTGTATTTGTAGAACTATTGGAATAGTGGGATAAGGCAGGAATATATATTAAGGAAAGACAGAATTGGTGAAAGTTACTAATGAAAACAGTAATTTTGTTATTTCTATAATAACAAAGGTTTCTTTGGAACTAGCAGAAATAATATTTTTGTTCTGTTTAGTTTCTGTTTCACCAAGATTTCATCTAAATAGCTTCAATAAACAAAGGTTATAAAAGTTTATGGACATACTTTTAGATGGTATATTTGATCTGTAGATACTTCCAAATAACTTTATCTAAAATCATAAAATCCTTGTTGTCATCGTTTTTACATCTGTTTTCCATACTAGAATGACTTGGTCAGGACTTTTTGAAGCAGTATTTTACAACTGAATGCCCTTCTTGATGCCAACTCTTTCAGTTACCTCTAGGGCATGCAGAGATAGGGTTTATTTATTCTAAAAAAAAAAACACACACACCTCACATCTCTGATCCTCGTGTCATAAAACCATGAGAGGCCTCATACTTTCAGTTTCTCTTCTTTCTAAATACACCTAATATCTAACTTCTTTTCTAGCTACCTAGTATTGTTCTTTGCTTCCCTCTTTCATTCATTCATTCATTCATACTTTCAAGACCTATCTCTTAAGTATTTATGGCTCTACCTACTATACAATTCCACCACCACGTCACTGTCTTGTCTTGCTAGAACCTTGCTCCAGTCACTGATCTGGCCTGTGGTTTTCAGTAGGTTTTCTCATAGAACCTCCCAACTGTCTTCTATATAAGGTAACAAATTATAATCATGTTATACCTTCATCGCATTGCTATTAAGTCTTAATGTCCTGTGCTGCATGAACCACATGAACGGCATTAACAAAACATTCTTGAAAAGTACCACTATGACTGCATTACATTAAAAATTAATGTCTTTACTAGAATAAAGACAGGTGTGTGGCCTTCTAGTAAGGGTGTTGGAATTATAATCATAATGCCATTGGTTTGATTCCTGGACTGGGGTGCATGTTGCATTCTTGAGCAAAACACTTCATTTCAAGTTGCTCCAGTATACTCAGCTGAAAATGAGTACCAGCAATAGCTGGAGGTTTAAACCTGCAATGGATTGGCGTCCTGTCCAGGTGGAGTCTTGCACTCTCAGTCGGTTCACACCACAAAACAGCGAAACGCACCAGCCTAATGAGCCTTCTGGCTTGGGACAGACTTTATACTCTATTACTGGAAATTTTTACAACAATGTGTTGACTAATAAGTAAAGATATTATAAACAATTAAATTAACAAACCTATTTTTAGATATTTTCTGTTAGATGTTAAGAATTAATTCTTTCACACTTCAAGCACTCATTGTTTTGGATCAACTTTTCTATGCTAGCAAAGGTTTTTGTACTTTATAAATAATTTTTATTTATCTATTTATTTATTCTTTCATTCATTCAAAATATCTTATTTCAAAATTTGAATTAATCATAAAAATGAAGCAAAAACAAAACTTATTTCAAAGTTAAATATAATTTGCCTTTTTAAATCAGTTCAGTTAAGATACAGGTAAGTTAAGCATTTATAGTGTATTAATATAATAGGTTCTGAGATAATTATAGTATATAATTTATAATAGGTTCTTAGATAATTATTATTATCATCTTCCCATGGATCATACTTACATCATGCATTTTTTTTTCATTTCTTTTCCTTTTGTCAGAAAATATGCACCTGCTCCTAACTTTAATCTTCAGCTTAGACTTAATTGGCAAAATGTCTTGTTTTTTGTCTTTTTTTTGTTTTGTTTTGTTTTTTTGTATTTTTTTGTATTTTAGTTTCTGATAGTAACTGTTCTTTATTCTTCTGTTTATGAAATTTTGAAATTTGATACATCATCATCATCATTATCACTGTTTAATGTCTGCTTTTCCATGCTTGCATGAGTTCAGTGGATCTTTTCCAGCACAGCACACCTCCACTCATTGCTGTTCTTTGTTATCTCCTCTGTGAGCTTGAGATCAGTTCCCACAAACTCTGTGCAGGTTTTTCTTGGACTCCTACTGCATCTTCCTTCCATTGGGATTTCTTGGCATCTCTTCATCCAATGTTCAACATCCATACATATCACATACATAAGAATACTATGGACTACTAATATTGCTGGGAACACAAGGCTATTATACATTTATATTTCTTTCTTTGGCTGTGTGGTTTAGAAGTTTGCTTTGCAACCATGCATTTTCAGGTTCAATCCCACTGCATGGAAATTTGGGCAAGAGTTTTCTAATAGAGGCTTGAGTGGACCATGCCCTGGGAGTAAAATTTGGTAGACAGAAACTGTGTAGGAGCCTATCATATATATATATGAGCGAGACACGGTCACCCGACCAACCTTGCCTCAAGTGGGACAACTCCTGTCTAACCCATGCTAGCGTGGAAAGTGGACTTTAAACGAAGATGATGATGATGATATATATGTGTAAAGTGGGCGTGTAGGTGTCACAACAAAAAACTCCCAGCATACACTGTAAATGTGGTTGGCATGAGGAATGGCATCCATTCATAGCAACCAAGCCAGAAACAGTTCTGTATGAGCCAGAAATGGTCACCTGACCCAACTTGCCTCAAACAGGACAACCCATCTAATCCATGCTAGCATGGAAAATGGACATTAAACAACATCGATGATGATGATGATGATGATGATGATATATATATGTGCGTGTGTGTGTGTGTATGTATTGTTTTAATATGGAGCTAACTGACCGGGGATGTGCAATCCACATTCTAGTTGGTCGGCTGTGATGCTGATAAAATGAAGGTATAATTGGTAGAAACCGGAGGATTATAGAGTATTAAATACATCGAAGGCCACATGCAGTTGTATTCAGGTTTATTTTCATCTCCATAATACATACTTCGCTGAGGTCAACAGTTAGGTAGTTCTCTTCCTAACCACTCCATCTGCCTGAGCTCATCAGATGGTATAAAAATATTTAAACAATTTCAGACAACTTAAAATATTTTTTTTGTTTTTTCAAAAAATTCCTTCAAAAAGTTCTTATGATAGAAAAGAACTGGTGGTATGTATTGTTGGTTCTGTGCGAGCTGGCCCTGAACTACAGGATATAAACAAATAGCATCACTTATTAAGCATTTTAGACATTAAACAGAGATACATATACATACATAAATATAATTATATATATATATATGTATATATATATATATGTATATATATATATATATATATATATATATATATATATATATATATATTTATATGTGTGTATGTATCTGTGTTTAAAGGCTACTGGTTATTATGCATTGTAAATTTTAAACACATACACATACATATAATTGTGTATATATATATATATATAATATTATATTATATTTATATGTATGTATGAGTCTGTGTTTAACGTCTACAGTACTTATATATAATTATATTTATATATGTATCTGTGTTTAAAGTCTGCAATGCTTAATAACCAGTGCTATTTGTTCATGTCCTATAAATTAGTAGTTTGACAAATAGAGATTGATGAAATAAATACCAGGCTTAAAAATAAGTAGTATTTAAAACCACCTATGTAGGAATCGTAAACTGGAGGTAAAAACACAAATTGTGATGGATCCTCTGTCAATTTTTTATGATGAGTATTCAGTTATTCAATCAACTGAATGGCCAACTCCTGAATTAAGGTATATGTGGTTGTGTATTTCTCAGATATGTATACCCTTAACCCTTTAGCATTTTGCATTAATCTATACTATTGTATTTTCGTAGTAAAGGCTTCATCTCACATAATAATCTTACATAATATTGAATTTACGAGATTTTTGTATTATTTATTTTGATAACTATACCTTAACATAAATATGAGCAGCTGGTTATGGCCAGTTTGAGCAGAAAGGGGTGAGCGATTTCTGGCCGACCACTGCTGGTTTAAATGCTAATGGGTTTATGTAATTTCCAAGTAGAATAATCAGCGTGATAAGGTTAGACCTTTGAATTACAGGTACACATGGTTTATATCTTCCCAATTCCATTCACAAGGTTTATGTCATCTCAAGCTTTTGATAAAGACATTTGCCCAAGATGCCATGCAGTGGGATCAAACCTGAAACTTCATGGTTGCTAACCAAACTTCTTAACCAATCAACCAAAGCCTGCATCCTCACATAATATATATATATCTGAAGAAACCTCTAGCTATAACCATGTAAAGACATGATAAATCTCATAGTGTTAAAGACATGATAAATCTCATAGTGTTGGTGCTATGATAAAATGCTTGGTTCACTTTGTAAAATGTGGGGAATATGTAAGCAAAATGAGGCTGCAACCCATCTGAGAGATCTGTGTCTCCAATTATGTACTAACTTGGTCTGTGATGACTTGTCCAACCCTTACTATTAGGGAAAGCACATTAAATGATGATGATGATATACATTTTGTAGTAAGTCTTTAAAAGCATTTAGCTACTGTTTATTTTTGTGTTGTTGTTGTTGTTGTTGTTGTTGTTGTTGTTGTTGTCGTTTTTGTTTCTGTTGTTTGTTGTTTTTTTTGTTTTTTTTTTCTATCAGTTTTTACAAAATATTTGAAGAAATGTATAAAATAAAGGGTAGTGAATTGACAGTCTTTAGAATGTCAGCTAGAATATATTATGGCATCTGTTTTGGCTATCTCTACTCTGATTTCAAATCCCACCAAGTTCAACTTGCACCCTTTCCAAGTCAATAAAGTACCACTTCAGCTGGTAGATTGGTAGAATTGTTAGAACATCTGATGAGATATTTTGCAGTATCTGTTCTTACTTTTTGCATTCTGAGATAAAATTTTACCTCCTATCTCTGGTCCCCTTATGGCAGAAAACAGCCTTCAGGACATATCTAACAGGGATTGGCTGCCAGTGCCAGATGGAGCAATATGCCAGTTGGATCAGCATCTGAGTTGCATCAATATGTATAAATGCAAATATAGATTCTGCACTAGGATACATTATAAATGTTAAGACAAGAAAATTGAAATGTATCAATTTTTTAACCAAAATTTCAGAAGTATAAATGAAAAATACTGTTTTATTTTTAAACAGATAAATATGATAGCTACATAAGATGATGTAGATTAATTTTCATAGGATTTCAATAGTAATATTTTATATAAAATAATTGTTTCTACTTTAGGCACAAGGCCAGCAATTAACCAGTACATTACTGGTACTTTATTTTATCAACCCCGTAAGGATGAAAGGCAAAGTTAACCAACAATAAGAACAATATATACATATTATTTTATATAAAATAATATATCTATATTGTTCTTATTGTTGTTCAGTCAGAGAAGACGGGCAGTGCCCATAAACCTGTCCAGAGCCATTATTTGAGACAAGTTTGTGTGTGTGTGGGGGGGGGGGGGGGGTTTAGCCAGGTGGTATTGTTAAGCCAGAAAACCGATTAACAATAGAAACAGCAAGAGTTGAACTTCGAATGCAAAAAGCCAGAACAAGTACTACAAGGCATCACATCTAATGCTCTAACAATCCTGCTAATCCACTGAACTGGATTGCTACTTCATTTTATCAACCCTGAAAAGACAAAAAGGCAAAATTGATCTCAGTGGGATTTGAACTCTGAGCATAGAGAGTTGAAACAACCACCACAAAGTATTTTGTTCTATTTTCTAACAAGTCTGATAATTCGCCACCTACAGAAAACCATGCAGTTCTTTTTATCTTCTTCTTTTCTATTCTTTAAATACAATACAGTTATCTACCTTTTTCTTTTCTTTCCCAGATTTGGCTGTGTATTTTAGTACACACACACACTTGTTTTGTTTTTTTCTTTTCTTCATCTGCCAGATAGTAGTGTTTGAAGTGGAAAATGAAGAAAGTTATTATCATTCCAATATTCCCCCTTCATCTAATGAACTCTGTAAGCTTACTGTCGATGGAGTGTATAAAACGTAAAACCCCAAAAATGTTTCAACCTAACAAAGCAATGTTACTAATGTGAACTTAACAGCAATTGAGACTGCCCAGGTTCAATTTTAGGTTGCTAACTATCAATCTCCTACAGACTGACACATTCCTAAAATGTTTAGGGTTAAACAACACATTGATGTACTGCAAGCAAGTAAAGGTTTTCTGATCTTTCATTAATGTATGACTCATCTCCTGTCGTGATGATTATTTCAAGAATACTTGACAATCTATGAAAAATAACTCAATCTCAATTAATTTAACCCAATAATGATATATTTCTACACCTTGTCATTCTTTAAATATTGATATATTTTATTGCACCTTATACCTTTTATTTTTTAATCTTATTTATTTTATTTCTTACTCTCTGTGCACTTTCTAAGGAAGCTTTCCATTTTACCCCACTGTTTTCATTTGTCAAGTTTAACTCCAAAATTAATCTGTTTTCTCCATGCCATACATAACATTACCATATCCATAGCTCTTGGCATCAAGGACGTTTTACCCCTGAAGAAGTACCTCAATATATATTTGGACAGTTTGAAAAAATATATATATATGTATATATATATAATTAATACAATAACAGAGATAGCTTTAAGCTAAACTCCGACTGGTAACCATCTCACTCAACAAACATTAGGTTATACGTTAGTATAAACCCAATTTAAGTGTTTGGGGTGCTAACTATATGTATTTTGTGGAAAGCCAGTTGTATTATTTTATATGAGATATAATTAAAGTTAAAATATATCTCTCTTTCCAAACAATTGTTTCATTATAAGTTTTCTACAAGTTTGGAGAATGTTTCCAGTTTATGTAGAAGCCTAACATATTTTCATGTAAGAAAATATTTAGGTGGGCACGTATAAATCGTCAGTGGAAGCCCATTAAACTTTGATATAAGAAAAAATTCCTTACCACAGTTAATTTTCATGTCCGCTAAGTTGTTCCTTCACGCATTGAATGACCGCCAAATTTGAAATTCCAGCAGTCTTTTGACTGAGGAAGTATCATAGCGTCACGAAGCGGAAAAGGGAGACAACCACGATTCACGAGAAAAGTAAAATAATATACACGTGGGTTAATTAGTTTTTTCAAAAACATTATCAATCCTGCGTGTTAAGAACTCACATTTATTTTTTTTAAATTAATTATGCGTGTATTAATTACACACGCATATAGATATTTTCTTAGGCTAAAAACAGAGAAATGATACCTAAAAACAATCACATCTCATAACTGTAATAAATACGGAAAGTTACGCTTTAAAAGGCATTTGGGAATGTAAATCTCTGGCCAAATTAAGAGTAAAATATTCAATACACGCGAGTTAATTAGTTATTTCAAAACCAATATTAATTTCGCGTGTTAAGAACTCAATTAATTTAAAAAAATAAATGTATGCATGTAATTATTTACACACGCATATAGATATTTTCTTAGGCTAAAAACAGAGAAATGATTCCCAAAAAAACAAACAATATCTCATAACAGCAATAAATACGGAAAGTCATGCTTATAAGGTACCTGGAAATAAAAATCTCTGGCCAAATCAAGAGTAAAATATTTAATACAATAACAGAGATAGCTTTAAGCTAAACTCTGACTGGTAACCATCTCACTCAACAAACATTAGGTTATACGTTAGTATAAACCCAATTTAAGTGTTTGGGGTGCTAACTATATGTATTTTGTGGAAAGCCAGTTGTATTATTTTATATGAGATATAATTAAAGTTAAAATATATCTCTCTTTCCAAACAATTGTTTCATTATAAGTTTTCTACAAGTTTGGAGAATGTTTCCAGTTTATGTAGAAGCCTAACATATTTTCATGTAAGAAAATATTTAGGTGGGCACTTATAAATCGTCAGTGGAAGCCCGTTAAACTTTGATATAAGAAAAAATTCCTTACCACAGTTAATTTTATATATATATATATATATTAGATGAAGCAGTTAAGGCCAAGAGACAGGTATGGAAAGAATGGAAGAACGGGGGGAGCAGGGTACATTACATAGAGACCAAGAGGGAAGCTAGGCGACAAGTATACTTAGCTAGGAGGGAAGCAGAGGATAGAAAATTCAAGCATGTCTTGCAACGTGAGGACCAGAAACAGGAGGTATTCAAGATTGCGAGGCAGTGTGTAAGAGATAGTTGTGATGTCATTGGAGAGAAGTGTATCCGGAATGATAAAGGTGAGCTTGCCCTCACAAGTGCTGAGAAGAAAGATGCATGGAAGAGTCATTATGATAGATTACTAAATGAGGAGAATGCATGGGAAGAAGAGACCCTACCCCAAGTAGACCCTATAGAGGGACCAGCAGTACAAGTCAGCAGCAGCGTAGTAAGTAAGGCAATCAAAGATATGAAGATGAGGAAGGCAACCGGTCCATCGGGTATAGCTGCCGAGATGCTGAAGGCATCTGGGTCTGTAGGTCACATTATAACCACACGTATCGTTAACCAGGTAATACTAGAAGGTGCCATACCAAAAGATTGGTGCAGTAGCATCATTGTCAACTGCTACAAAGGTAAAGGCGATGCACTAGATAGAGAAAACTATAGAGGTATAAAGTTGATGGACCAGGTCATGAAAGTAACAGAAAGAGTTATAGCACAGCTGATTAGGGACCGGGTGAAAATAGACGAGATGCAATTTGGGTTTGTACCAGGGAGAGGCACCACTGATGCCCTCTTCCTTGTGAGGCAATTACAGGAAAAGTACCTAGCTAAAAGTAAGCCACTCTACTTGGCATTTGTCGACCTTGAGAAAGCCTTTGACAGAGTTCCACGTGCTGTAATCTGGTGGGCTCTTAGAAAACTAGGAGTAGATGAATGGCTTGTGAAAGCGGTACAAGCCATGTATAGGGGAGCAGTCAGCAAAGTTAGGATTAGCAATGAGTATAGCGAGGAATTTAGCGTACAGGTTGGGGTCCACCAGGGCTCTGTTCTTAGCCCTCTCCTGTTCATCATAGTCCTGCAGGCAATAACGGAGGAGTTTAAGACCGGATGCCCATGGGAACTCCTGTATGCTGATGACCTCGCACTCATAGCTGAATCTATGGTAGAACTAGAGAATAAATTCCAAACTTGGAAGCAGGGACTAGAAAGAAAGGGTCTCAAAGTCAACATGACAAAGACTAAGGTCCTTGTAAGTAGACGAGAAAACAGAACCCAGATCCCCTCAGGGAAATGGCCTTGCTCAGTATGTAGGAAAGGTGTAGGTAGGAACTCCATTCTCTACCCCAAATGCAAACAATGGGTACACAAGAGATGTAGCGGGATCTCAGGAAGCTTAATTAAGAATGTAGGATTCACATGCAGCAGCTGTGCTGATACAGCAAGCAGCAAACAGCCACAGGAAACAAGTACCACCAATCTCTGGGAGGGCCCTGTAGAAACAGTAGACAGCTTCTTCTACCTAGGTGACCGAATTAGCAGCGGAGGTGGGTGTTCAGAAAGTACAATAACTAGGGTAAGAACGGGATGGAAGAAGTTTAGGGAACTACTACCACTGCTAGCTGCAAAAGGCTTCTCCCTCAGAATGAAAGGCAGACTGTATGATGCGTGTATCCGAACAGCGATGTTGCATGGTAGTGAGACCTGGGCGCTGAAGGTGGAAGACTTATGTAGATTAGAGAGAAATGAAGCCTGTATGCTCCGATGGATGTGTAACAGTAATATACGTGAACGACAAAGCATAAATGAATTGAGAGAGAGACTGAGCATAAGAGGAATCAAATGCTGTGTGCAGAAGAGGCGGTTGCGCTGGTATGGACATGTGATGCGTATGAAGGATGACAGCTGCATAAAAAGGTGCAGAGCACTAGAAGTTGATGGAAACCGCGGAGTGGGGAGACCCAAGATGACCTGGGATGAGGTGATAAAAGCCGACCTTACCCAATTGCACCTCTCAAAGACAATGACACACGACCGTGACTTCTGGCGTCACGCAGTAATACAGAGTACCCGACCTCCCATGGGTACAAGCTGAAGCATATAGACAATATGCCCCCACACCCCCCACCGCAAGGTGGTCGTGGAGGTGCCACGGCAAAAAAGCACCCAGCCCACACTGTAAAGTGGACGTGTAGGCGCCACGAAAAAGCACCCAGCACTCACTGTAAATGAGGTTGGTGTTAGGAAGGGCATCCAGCTGTAGAAATCAAGCCAAATCAGTCCTGTATGAGCAAGGCAAGGTCAGCCGACCAGACACTGCCCACAACAGGACAACCCGTCTAACCCATGCTAGCGTGGAAGAACGGTAAAACGGTGATGATGATCATGATGATGATATATATATAAGATAAAAATACTTGAGTGCATTAGAGTTAAACACACTCTTCGTATTAGAGAAATGACAGTATAAGATATAGCTCAATGTTATCAAACAGAGCCGAAAAATTACATAAATATATATATATATATATATATATATATATATATATATATAAAAGGAAGAGCTCTGCACTTTCACATATTTTAATGTAACCTTTATCCTCTAGGATATACAGGAAAGTTTTTAGACTTGTTTTGATGAGAAAAAAATGTCTTTGACACCAGCAAATATGGTAATTCATCTTTTCCATAACCTAATTCTGGAAATATATTTTAATAAAATGGACCGAGACCTTTGGCGGTACTCAGTAATAGAGAAGACCCGCCTTACCTAAATACAAAGTAAAACCTACTACAGTCAGTAGACATCTCTAACAAAATACACCCCTGTCCCACCACCCCCACCCCATCCACACCGCCCCCTTCTATGTAAAGTTATGTTGGTGCCACACCATCCAGGCCGAAACAAATGAGATCGTGTAGGTGTCACGACAAAAAAACACACAGTCGACGCTGTAATGTGGCCGTGTAGGCAACACGGTAAAAACCTCCCAGACCCACACTGTAAATGTGGTTGGTGTTAGGAAGGGCATCCAACTGTAGAAAACCTGCCAGACAGTCCTATGCGAGCAAGACAATCACTCTTGCCTCAAGTGGGAATACCCCCGTCCAAACCCATGCAAGCGTGGAACACGGACGTTAAACGTTGATGATGATGATGATGATTAGTAATATGTGAAATGTGTGCATCTCAATATCAATTTATAATGATTGGCTGTTATTGTGGTCATTTGCACTGGGATGCATTCATTTCAAATTTTCCTAATGCTTATTAGTAATATATTTTAATGTTTTTCATTAAAGTTTGCAGATAGTGTTTCCAATATTGGTGATTTTCAAAACCACTTTCCAGACAATTCTGTCCCTTGTGTTCTGTATAAAGAAAACATTTTCTTATAATTAGGCAAAAATGATTGAATGCAAAAAAAAAAAATTAAATTTGAAAGAGTGAGCTTGAGTAAAAGTGAATATATAATACAATTGGAGCCTCTCATCATTAAAACACCTATGAAACTTCCTTTGAGATCCAACTTCTTAGGAGACTAGCTAAAGCAATGCAGGTGTGAGCCATAACAACTACAAAAACTGTAATTTAATGTGGCTACAGCAATGATGTTAGTTAGTAACAGGTGTCATAAACACCTAGCATACAACCAATGCAGAAATGAAGGTAGAAGGTGTTCACTTTTATAAACTTGATGAAAATAATAAGTGCAAAAGATGTAGTGTGGTGTGGCGTGGCATGGCGGTGTGGTGTGGTTTTATGCTGGTTGATATGAAATTAAAACTTTAGGAGTAACAAATGAACTCAAGAATGTACAGCAAGGTACTTAATACCTTACACTCCTCAAATGGCTATATTTACCTGAGCGATATCATTTGGGTAGTTCTGGAGATGATAGTAAATGTATGCATGTCATGCAAATTAGATAGACCATTTCAGGTATTTTCTATATTCACTATGATATATATGAGGCAGCGAATTGGCAAAGTTCTTTAAATGTTTGATTGAATGCTTTGTGGTATTTGTTCCAGCTCTCTGCACTCCAAGTCAACCACCAAGGTAAACTTTGCCTTTCGTCCTTTCAAGATCAAGAAAAAAGTATCAGTTCAGTACTGAATTCAATTCATATCTTTCTTATTTTCCTCTCTTTCTCTCCCCTTTTCTGTAAGAAACCAGGTCCATAGCAATATTCTTTAGTACATGGAATCATGGGAGTAGTTATAACAGTAATTGAACTGTTGCCATAGGATTAATCTCTAATATTTTTCTATGAACATATTAATATCTGAAAATGTTTGCATTTCGCAGTCTGTTTTTTTCATGGCTAATTCAAAAACACCTTAAGTTTACCTTAATCCTTTCCATATTTCTAATAAAATACTCTTTATATGAATTAGTTATTAAAGAATTTTGCAGGATTTATTAAAATTATTAATTACTTTATTATTAAGATGATATTTGTAAATAAGTTGGGAGATTTTAATTCAAATATGAACTCTTTAAAAGGGGTGCTTTTGTTTTATAGACCCAGAGCCAGTTTTAGCTGGCTAGGTGTCAAAAGGGTTAATATTCAAATGTGTGCCATGTAATAGCATATATATTATTTGTTTAAAAAAGAAAAAACATTAATATCTTGTGTATTTGATGAGAAATTTATTTAGAATATTAAAAATGTTGCTACTGTTCATAGTGATAACAGTGAAAAGTTTGGATATTTATGAAGTAAAATGAGATTGACTATGATGACTAAGCTGCTAACATTTTGGCAAACTATCCAAAACCATTAGATAGCTTGATAAAAAGGCTTATTACATTGGGAAAATAAGGTAAGCAGAGAAGCTAGCTATTTCAGTGTTATTAATGCAGATATTTTAAAACTATTTATAAAGCAATTAAATAACTGATGAACTCTGTGAACAAAGGAGTGTAATTTAGCAGCTGAAGATAGTTCAATCCAAATATTAGTGGGTAGTTTCCTTATCAGCTACTATCATTGAAAGAAGAATAAAGTGGCTACTCAGGTTCCCATTCAATAGTTACATTGCAGATTTACTAGTACAACATGAGCCAAGAAGAGAACTTTTGTGTGATCCCCTGACATGCTAGAAATAGCAGCCAAATCTTTAAACCACACCCAAATGATTTTTGCAAGCTTGAATATTTGTATAGAATAGGGGAAATTGATTTTGCATTGGAGGCCCTTCTTAACCCTTTCATTGTCATATTTCTAATGAAAAACACTGTCTCTGATTTTCAAATAATTTTGAAAATAATCAAGCATTTCATATTAACAAAGGTTCTCACATAAAATTATGATGGAAGGCTTTCAGATAGCTATAAACATTTCTAAATAAATAACGAACAAGGGGCAATTTCAAGTGGTTTGATATCAAAAGGATTAAATGAAGTCATCCTGATAATGGCAATCGCCATTATTGTCAACGTTTTTATGTTTGCTCTTCCATGGGTTGAGTTGGATGGCACTTCTTGATGCCAACCCATACTTTATTTGTTAATATGGTGTATACTGTTGAGCTTCATGGAACTGATAAACTGCAGGGCATAGTTAAATTCAGTTTTAAACATTGTCAGTATGAAGATGTGCATGGTAACTGACACATATACATGTGCACATATACACATACATACACACAATGAGCTTCTTCACACTTTGTCTTCCGGATTCACTTATAAAGCATTGGTCTGCCTGAAGCTATAGTAAAAAAAATTACACTGTTGTATTAATCAAAACAGATAAGAATACATGAGATCACTACAGGTCAATAGAAATGGAGCAATATAAACACAATATTAAATCTAGATCACAAACAATAAGCAGAGTGAATAAAACAGACACAGCAAATTACAATAGAACAGTTATATGACAATGTTATACAAAAGACTGGTGCAAATGTAGACACTACAGTGACAACTAATGTTTTGAGTTGACCACTGCACATTGAAGTAACTAACATGGACAGCTTTTAACTAAAGGTAACGGGTTACTGTCTTAGTATTACAGTTTGGGGTGGGGGTGAAATAAATTTCCAGAAATACTACTTCTGTTAGACACAAAAGATCTTGCTTTATAAAAAGCAGATCAGTGAACTTTGTGGGAATATTGCCATGCTTTGCAAATTTTGTGCATATTCTGCAAAAGTTTGATACTTAATCATGAAACTTATTTGATATATCAAATGTTCTGTGTACTTAAACGTAAATCAAATACCCATTTTCCTGTTTGATAACGCATGAAAGAAGTTTATCAAGACATAATTTAAAGATTATCAATTTATTACTTTTAACACTTGTGTTGTGTTTCATACAACACATGATTTTCACTGGTATTTTGAAATATTTTCACATATTGTTATAAAAGTTATCTAAATTCACCATGCTATATTCAGTAATGCTTATTTCTGGTTGAATTTTAATCCTTTCACTTTCCTTACCAACAGTGTTTCTTATTTGTGCTTGTCTTTCAACACGAGAATTCTAACTCAATAAGAATGCAGAAACATATTGAATGTGATGTGTGTGTGTTTTCTATTTCAACAGTGACAGGCACAAGCACAGGCATGGCTGTATGATTAAAACGTTTACTTTGTAACCATATGGTTTCAAATTTGATCTGATAGTGTGGCACCTTGGATAAGTATCCTCTACTAAAGCCTCCAGTCAATGAATTTGGTAGACAGTAACTGTGTGGAAACCCATCGTTTAACCTCTGCTCCAAGGAGACAATACACATTTTGTTTGCCATGGAATGACTGCTTAATGGAAAGAACGAACTGCAAACACAGGATTTACAAGCCTTACCTCAACCTCAGACCTCTGTGCGTCCCCAGTGGGTAAGGCACTAACTACTGTTTTATACCACACCCACACAGACAGGTATCTGCTGATGCAGAACTCATGAAATTAGCCACAATAGCAAGCTCTCATGCCACACAGCCATACCTGTACTATGCATATGTCTTAGGTTAGGAATGTTTGGCCTATAATCTTTACTGTACAAATATATTGAGTTTTTTGCTTTCCAATAAGAAGCAATACACCTTAATTAATCACACACACACACACACATATATATATATATATTCCAATTCCACATTTGGCTTAGTTTGTGCGTTTTCACTCCGCATGCGAGACTTCCATTTAGGCAACTATAAAAGCCAAATGCAGGATTGGAGATCAATGGTAGCAACAAAACATATATATATATATGTTATACTCAAGAGGTTTTGAGACTTTTATCAGAGAGACATTAATTTAACTCAGATCAACACAAAACTCTAGTCTCCCTCAAAGTAGGATCCTCCAATTTCAATGCTCTTGTAGAACTCCAGCTACTTTTGGAAGGCCTCATTCATCTCTTTCAGCTTTGGGGACATCCAGAAGTCACATGGGGCTAAGTCTGGACTGTAGGGAGGATGAAAGATAGTCTTGATCCCCATATTGGCCAAGTATTTGGTCACCAGGATGGATTTGTGGCAGATGCCTTTGTGCTGGTGCAGATGCCACTGACCAGACTTGGAAAGTTCTGGTCTCTTGCAACAAAATCTCTTTCTGAACTGCCTGAAGACCTCTAGTACTCTTTGTTGACTGCCTGGCAGTGGGTGACCCAGTGGATGTAGATGATGCCACAAGTCACACATTTGGAACCGCACAGTCATACTAGTGCTATGTATAATAATTTATTCAATCTCCATAAAATAAACATTGATATACAAGATGTCCCAAAACATGTATACACACTTTCATTAGAATGCAGTTAAAGTGTTGTATACATTTTTTGGGACACCCTCTATTTATACCTTTATACAATTAGGTATGTGAATATGTCTGATTTCTATCCTTCAATAATAAATACTACCAAATATTTTAACTTTATTTTACTCAGAGAAGGAAGGTCAGGGCCTATGGCATCTTTTCAGTACCTTTGTAACTAATGGGAGTTGGTGGTAAGGAGGAAGTTATCCTCAAGTTGTGACTGAGACATGGTCTAAATATTTACAACAGTGTAAATTCCACTAAAGACATTTTAGGGCCAGGTGATTGTATCTAACTAGATGAAAGATTAAGTCTACCACCCAAGTGGGCAACAGTGAGAATTTAAACTCAGAATGCAAAGACTGGAACAAATATCACAAGGCATTTCATCCAATGCCCTAATAATTCCACTAATCCACTACCCTGGACTGTTATTTAGTCAACCCTGAAAAATTGAAAGTTGGTATTGATTTCAGTTGGATTTGAACACTAACAATTTTGCTAATTATCTGACATAAATAGAAAAATCTTTCATTGGTATTAGATATTTTTTTGCAGCTGGCAAGAATCCGTTACCTTCAGAATTTGGAAAGAGTTTGTTGATCTAAATATCATAATCCAGAAGGTCATGCTTGATTACATGAATGTTATCAGAGTTATTCCCTTAAGTTCTATTTTCCAATATTTACTGATCAAGTAACACATTATTGCTGAGTCATGAACTCCATATCAACTTTCAAATCCAGATGCTCTTTTAAAAAATCCTTTGAATCATTGAATTTCCAAAAGTATTTAGCAGTTGACAAAACAATCTGCAATACTTTTACTCCTATGGGAATTTTCCCAGCAGGGGAACAAGCTTTACTTTCACTGCCATACCCAGAATATTAGTTTTTCAATATTTTATATTTTGTATTTTGTATTTCTATCAAAGTTTACAATTTGGCTTCTCAATCTTTCTTAATCTCTGTGAAACAAAGGACAGATTATAATGAAAATAATGCTTTATATGAATGAAAGTATGCATGTATGCATGGCATGAAGTTACAATAAAAGAAATAAATTATGCATAAAAGCATTTTATTTCAAACAATTTAAAATATTTATTTGTTGGTTTGTTTCATAAGCAGCTGTTTCCTTTGTTTAAAAAATGTGCTGAGATTAAAAAAAAATAAAAGAGATGTATTTCAAAACAATTATAGTTACTCTGATGGCAGCAAAATGGCAGTCATTAGAACATAGAATAGACTGATTTATGTTATTTGCTCTGATACTGCAATTTAAGTTCATATCCCACCAAGTTCAACTTTGTCACCCAGTATTGGGGTTGATGCTTCTTCTATATCTTTCACACTTCCTCTCTGTCTCTCTCTCACTCACTTCCTCTCTCTCATCAACTGTGATCAAACCTCTAGAGGAGATGGGCTCTGCCTGGTTTTAAAAATGCCCAAGGAACATTGTATGTCACGATGACTATCAGGAGTTACTGGTACAAAATAAGAAAAGAAATAGTTACTATGAGTATTTATTATAACCATAGGTGCAAATATGACTATGTGGTGAAGAAGGTCACTTTGCAAGTATGTGGTTTCAGGTTCCATCACACTGTGCAGCACATTCAGCAAATGACTTCTATTATAGACAGGCCAAACGATGTTTTGTGCATAAATTTGGGAGTCAAAAATTGTGAGGAAGCCCATCTTTATGTGTATGCATATATATATATATATATATATATATATATATATATATATATATATATATATATATATAACACACGTTAAGACAACAGGAGGAGGTCAGACTGGAAAATTTACTTTAGAATTTTTCACACACACACATATAATTACTAAGGAAACAGACCCATCAAATAGGACCGATATACCTTCGATCGTTTCCCACTCACCCAAAGATTTAATTAAGTCAATATCATTAAGATGCCAGCCAAAGGAAAACAAAGTGCACACTAATACATTAAATAGTGAGAAAAACAATGTAGGTAGAAAATTTGATTTTCTGGCCCCGGACTAATGCATTAGTTTCTGCTATTCTCTCTGCTGGTGACAGTCCAAGTCCATATGGAACTGCCGTGCTAAAGAAATTAGATAATGCTATTAAACATTACGTAATTGACTAAGAGCAGCTTCATCAGTGAGGAATTAGCCTCTTTTGAACAGGTCAGCTACCAACCAACTGCCCTGCTGTAATTTAGCCACTACAGTAGTAAACTTAAACTTCAGTGTCACATGACAGTGAAAGGGAGGTAAGCTAGTTTTGCCTATTCACAGAGAACACATTGGCTTGTTTTTTCAAATTGAAAAAAGAAAAATATGAAAACGAGCCATGAAGCACTCAACCAGAGCTTCCATCTAGATAGCAAAGATAAAATTTAAACAATAAATAAATCAAACTATAATAAACAGAGTAAAAAGCTCAACTTACAATTTGGATGCAGGTTATCCCTGGGAGTTTAAAATAATAATAATATATGTGTGTGTGTGTCTATATCATATTGACACCATTTAAAGCAAACAGGGACTTTTGTTTGTGTTCTGCATACAAAATATCTTGCAGAGTTCAGCAGTATATGCTATATTTAAAAATAAATGATGGATTAGTGTGAAGAAAGACATTATTATTAGGGTGGTGGATTAGCAGTATCGGCAGAGTGTCGGACAATGTTTTGTGGCATAGAGTGATGCACCTTTATGTTCTGAGTTCAAATCCTGTCGCGGTTAGCTTTACCTTTCATCCTTACAGGGTTGATAAAATAAAGTACCAGTAATGAATAGGGGTCGATTTAATCGACTTTTCCCTCCCTCCAAAATTGTTGGCCTTGTGCCTATAGTAGAAACCATTGTTGTTGTTGTGCATCATCACTGCATTACCAAGCACAGCTCTATGTGCAATGTTGTTTTTTTGGTGGTACTGTTTATATTGTATTGAGAGTACCTAATAGTGCTATTTTTTGTCTGTGTGTTTTTTATCATTCCCAGAGCACCTATTATTATAGGTATTATTTTTGTTTTCATCATCCACATTTGGATTATTTCTATTTTCAAATCTTTATATTTGGGTAGTTTCTCCATTTCCTTGGTCATATTATTATCTGTGGAAATTGTATTATTACTATTTTAGAAGAAAAAGTGTGACTTTTAATAGACATGGTATACTAATTTGATACCAGAATCATAAAAAATGTACAATATTATATCAATTTGAAGTATGAAATTCTCAAATATTAGAAGGAAGATAAGGACATGATCTTGTAAATTTGAAGCTTTGGAAATGGTAACAAAGAATTTAGAAGTAAACATTGGAAAGCTAAATCTTAATTTGGGAGTTATCTATTTGGATCAGCAAGAATTACCTGGAGAATCATTGATACAAAGTAAAGATAGATATGAGAAGCATGGAAGGACTTTACTAAAAGGGACAAGAGCACTTGTCATTATAGACCAGGTTTTATGGTCTGACTGGAAATATAATTAAATCAGTTACAATATGAATACTGTGTTACAGCAGTAATAATAATAATGGTTTCTGATTTAGGCACAAGGCCAACAACTTGGGGAGAGGTGGAAGTTGAATAAATCGACCCTAATACATTATTAATACTTTATTTTATTAACCCCAGATGTAAGAAAGGTAAAGTTGATCTCAGCAGTATTTGAACTCAGAACAAAAAACTAGAACAAATATTGCAAAGCATTCTGTCTAACGCTCTAAGATTTCTGTAAATCCACCACCCAAAATAATAATAATAATGTTTTCATTCATACAATTACATGAAAGGTTAAAAACAAAGGGAGTTACAGGAAAAAACATATGAGATGAACAAAACAAAGTCATACAAAAGTAAGGAGATATGGATCAAAGCTGCTATACAAAGAAAATATTTTGTGTAAAAATAAGGACATGGAGAAAACACAACGAATAAAACAAGATGTTATGTAAGAAAGGTACCTACAAAATCATTTAGAGCTTCCACCCACGCATATAACCCACTGCTCGCCATCAATTTTTGTAATGGAACAGTGTTGTGCACTGAAACATACCTATGAGTGTTTTTTCCATGGGATGAATTAAAAAGATTCTTAAATCCTATGGATAATATTATTCTTTCAGTGTATAATAATTGTCAGAGATTGTTTTTTGTAACAGAAGCCTGTTATGTGAAATCTTCCTGTATTCTGTCCCTCTTTGGTCTTCAGTTCTAGGATGTCTCTGCAACATCCATTGCATCAGATCAATTTTATTATTTTTATGATGGGTTTATTAGATTTTCAAATGTCATCTTCATTGTCATTATCTGGTTGAACTTTACAGGCTTTTAATTCACACTTGCCTTTTCTCTTCTGTTTTCTTCTCCTCCTCTTCTTTCCAGTACTTTAGAAGAGGCCAGAAGTCAAACAAAACTGAAATAAAACAGAAACAGTTGCAATAAAGTGATTTTTTTTTTTTTTGTTTTTGTTTCAAAGATGCAAACAATACATCGGGTTGACAATGTTGCACACATAAAGTAAAAACTTTTCCATGCTCAATATAAATTCATGAGAGCTGAAATAAACACATTTCAATAATAATGATTTCTAGTATATGCACAGGGCCAGTATTTTTTGGGAAGGGGAAAGTCGATTAAATCGACCCCAGTACATTACTGGTGCATTATTTTATTGACCCCGTAAGGATGAAAGGCAAAGTTAACCTCAGCGGGATTTGAACTCAGAATGGCAAGGGTCGTAACTCAGTGCGTCAAAGCATGGCGTTCGACCCTCTACTGATACTGCCAATAATAATAATGATTTCTACTTTAGGCACAAGGCCAGTAATTTGAAGGGGAGGGAAAAGTCGATTAAATCGTCCCCACTATGTTACTGGTGCTTTATTTTATTGAGCCCACAAGGATGAAAGACAAAGCTAAATTCAGTGGGACTTGAAATCAGAATGTAAAGGGACATAACTCTATGCCTCAAAGCAGGTTGTCTGACGCTCTACAAGTACTGACAATCCACTGCCCTTATAATAATTTTTCACTTAGATTTTTAAGAAATATACTCTAATTAAACATTTATTTTTCCTTGATAGACATTGCTGCATCTGCTTATGGCCGAGATTTCCTTGTGAATAACACTTATGGATGTCAAATTATTGATATCTTTATCACAGTATTGGCTGAAGCTCCCAATAAGAAAAGTACAAAACTAAAGAAGTAAGTGATCACTATGCTATAATATATTTGAATTCACTGACTTCCAAATAACTGTAAAAATATCAGCATTTACTATTTATTTCCTTATTAAAACATAGCAGTTTTAGTTTGTTTTGTTTTTTCCTTGACAGTACATCTCATATTTATGGTCATGTAGTGAATCACTTACATCAACGTTTAACATACTGTATCACATGAAACCACATTAGCAAGACATTCTTGAAAAGTACTAAACAGCCCTATGACTGCATTACATTAAATATTGAAGTCTTTCTTCTAATACTGCAAATATTCACAACAATCTGTTTGCTAGTAACCATATTATAATAAACATTTGGATTAACAAACTCATTTTTAGATATTTTCTGCTAATTCATTACAGGATGTTAAGAATTAAAAAGGGAAAACTATATTAACAATGTGTACATGATACCATCTTACACCAACATATTTTATTTTTCAGTTTAATTTAATACAAGGACACAGCTACATGTTGACGACAGTAATCAACAGCAGTATTATCTTAGCTAATTTGCTAGTGTCACTAGTGACACTAATAATACTATTAATAATACTATTAGTGTCACAAATGTGAAAGTTACTGTCTATATTGGTTATCAAAAATTGGTGTATTGCTCTATTTTGAATTAAAATCATCTGTCAATAATATTTCATGGTACATATTTAAACCACCCATGTTTTCTTGGTTGAATAATGTGCTAGGGAAGTCAAGATTATACAAGTAACCCAGACAATGGACTATTCTAAGTGGTGCTTCTCTCTGACTTCAAAGATTGAACTGTAGACAGTGATGTTGCCAGTGGAGCACATCTTCTACCATTCAAAACTTTTTACCAACAGCTGTATAGTACAACCATGCAGACTAATTACATTACAATAATACTTATATCTATATGGCTCTCTTATTAAACACAATACTGCAGCATATTTCAACATACACAGTTCATACATCTTTATTTTTCATAAATATTGAAAATATGAACAGATGTACATTTTACTGTTACAAACCATCGCAGCATAAACTACTGTTATCAGCCATTCTACAGACCTTACCAGCTTATATAGTTATATATTCTTCATTAGTTACAACAGTAACACTAAAACTAAAAGAACAGAAATGAGCAGCAGCTTTACACCATTCTATTTGCTAGAGTGGCAATGGTGAAAATTACTGCTGCTTCCCACATAATAGTTCTTTAAATAATAATAATAATGAAATTATTGTGTACAGTGCTCAGGTGCACTACAACTCATCAAAGGTGCATGTATAGTACATAGAATAATGTACAAATACAAGCACTGTTGCTTGTAGGTTGTATATGGATTTCCCTTAGAATTACATAAGGTTTATAACTAATCGGTGGTAAATTGGCAGAGCTGTTAGGGCATTAAATTAAATGTCTCAGTATGTTGTTCTGGCTCCAAGTTCAAATGCTACCAAGCTCAACATTGCCTTTGCATCCTTTCAGATCAATAAAGTACCAATTCAATGATAGTGGATTGGCAGAATTGTTAAAGAGTTAGGCAGGATGCATTGTGATATCCGATCTAACTCTGTGCATTCTGAGTTCAAATCCCACTTCTTTCTACCATTAGTTGCAACTAGCAGATAGTATTAGCAATGGAAACATTGTTTCCTTGGTTCAATCTGACAAGTGGTTCCTTTCCTTTTTATTACTAATTTCAATTATGTACAACATATTTAATTAATCTAAAGTCAATTCACAGCACTAAATAACTTTTAAAATGAGTATTTTCTTCTTTTTTCTGTTTTTTTCTTCTTTTCCTTTAGTAGGAACTATGAAGTGAACTTGTCTGACATTATGAATAATTATTGTTATGTTTGTTCTAATTTATTATTTTTTTAATTAGGAAACCATAAATGTGACATATAAATAGTTATATTTACTTTGCTTGATGTTTTCATGCAAAAGAAACTGTTTTGAATTCACAAGGTGAATTATTTGATTCTATATCAGCAGCTTTGATGAGATTAGATGTTAATTCTGAAATTATTTTGTAGAATCTCCCCTAATATAATCACAACCAGCCATTTTATTTTCACAATCTACCGTGGTTCTGCTAATTTGGACATGTTTATAATGTAATTGTAGACAACTCCATGTAACATCACACATAACTTCCACTGTTTATTCTATTGCATTATTTTACGTTCTATATGAAATTATAAATGTTATTTTTAAGTATCAAATTAAATATATTTACTTACTTGAGATAGACATTAATATTTCCTTTGGGAATTACATATAATTGTTGATTTTCATTAATTCATTTATACATTAGCTGCTTGTAAATGTAAGTGCATATATATATATATACATATATACATTTTTATATAGATATTTATATACATACACACACACATATACATATATTTTATACACACACACACACACACACACACACACACCCATATATGGTAGGGCCAATGACGTTAGAACTCCATATATATATATGTATGTGTGTGTGTGTAGAGTTTTAATGTTATTGACCCTACCATAAACAGGTGGATACCAGTGTGTGTGTATATATATATATATATATATACACACACACATATATACATATATATATTTACATACATACACACACACATATATATATTAAATAGTGAAATATTGTTAGAATAATATGATATTCAGTCACCAAGATATTAAAGATCAAAATAAAAGGACAATCGTCATTTAACATCTGTTTTTCTATAGTGGCATGTTTAGATAGGCCTACCTAATAGTCATCTTCTATTTTATCCTGTCTTTAATTATATCCTGTGTTGGACCCACTTTTACAGTTCACTACGTACAATTTTAGCCTCTGTTTTGTTTACTAATTCTACTTTCACATGCAAGTCTTCAACATTTACTGGTCAATTGGAGTTTTGAGAGTTTTTTTATGGGGGAGTTGGGTTTTACTGTTTAATCAGGAATGAAAAATCAGTGCCTATGTCTCTGTTTCAGGGTCTCCAAAGCTGGTAAGAGAGAGGGAGGGCAGTATTCTAAAACTAGAAACCGGGTCCAAATGTTTGCAACAGAATAGATGCCACAAACAGCACCCAAGGTGTTGTGTGGTGGTGTTAAACATATGATGTATTGTTAAGTTTACTGCCCAAGTACACTACAACAGAATATGAACTCAGAACAAAAAGGTCTAGAATAAATACCACAAGGCATCTTGTTGAGTGCTCTAACAATTCTGCCAATCTACTGCTCCAGACTGAAAGACAAAGTAGTTCTTGGTAGGATTTGAACTGAGAGAACTGGAACAAATACAAATACAAATTTGCCACCTACTTATGTAGATGGTGATGATGGTGGTGGTAGTCTTAGCTCTGTGTCTATATTTCTATACTTATTCTCAGATTTGTAATGTCAATTTTTAATTTTGTCTTTGTTGATATTAATACTTCTTTTGTTTTATGAGAATAGCTGAATATTTCGCTGTTTTACATTTCCCAAACTGAATAGCTTTCGTATACTCTTTTTCTTTTTTCTGCTAAATCAATTAACAATACATTATTCTCTTGAATATCTCTTTAAATTGGTATTGTCTATTCCGTGGTTCTCAAATCCCAAAACTATATGCTATTCCCATCATTTGCCACTGATCTTCTGCCAGATAATTTTCTTCATTGTTTTCTCTTAATTCTTTTTACACTTTTGTTTCTTTTTACTTAGTACATGGCTGTCACAGGTCCTCCAAGATAGGTGAGATCAATGTGGTTGGTGTTATGTTTAAACTGTTACTGGTCTACTCCCTTCAGGAAAACAAAACATGAGTAGGGGGAAGTCCTGGTGGGAGCAACATTCTAGGTTGGAAGGAATAGTGCTTAGTGCACAGGCTGGGGTGTTAAATACATTATTGGTGATGAGAGGAAGAGAGATGAGTGAATCAGGAATACCTGAGTGGAGGTAGCATAAGACTTGCAAGCTCCAAGGAGCAGAAACTAATGTAATAGTGGTAGAAGTAGCAGTGGGGAAAAAATAACAATTGCATTTTCCATTTCAAATATCATCAAGGCTATTTTTTGCTGACTTAATACATCGCTAATTCACTAATCACAAGGGCCATTGGGAATATTTGCTGAGATGCTGAAAGCATCTGGGATAGTAGGACCTACCATAACTACCTATATTGTTAACCAAGTAATACAAAATGATGTCAAACCCAATGACTGGCATAGCAGCAGCATCACCAACTGTTACAAGGGCAAAAAGCACCCAGTCCACACTGTAAAGTGGCCGTGTAAGTGTCACGTCAAAAAGCACCCAGACCACACTGTAAAGTGGTCATGTAGGTATCATGACAAAAAGCACCGAGCACACACTGTAAATGTGGTTGGCATTAGGAAGGGCATCCAGCCATAGAAACCAAGCCAAAATCAGTTCTGTGTGAGCAAAACACAATCATCTGACCTGGCTTGTCTCACAATGGGACAGCTCGTCTAACTCATGCTAGTATGGAAAATCGGCGTTAAACGATGGTAATGATAATGATGATGATGTACTGTGTCATTTGTTTTGTTATTTCTATTGTCTTTTACATACATATATATATATATCATCATCATCATCGTTTAACGTCCACCTTCCATGCTAGCATGGGTTTGGACGGGAATTTTCCCACTTGAGGCAAGATTGGTTGTCTTGCTTGTATAGAACTGTCTAGCGGGTTTTCTATGGCTGGATGCCCTTCCTAATGCCAACCACGTTTACAGTGTGGACTGGGAGGTTTTTACCGTGTTACCTACACGGCCACATTACAGCGTGGACTGTGTTTTTTTGTCGTAACACCTACACAACCTCATTTATTTATATATATATATACATATTCCACTAAACTTTCCTTTCAATGAATTTCTTTAAATCTGTTTTTGCCCCATGTTAATAATGTATTCATCATTTGGTATCAACAGGATTAATACCATGTATCATCTTGGTCTTTCTTGTGCTATTCTTATATGTCCATTCTATTTTAAATCTGTTGTAATTCTTAATATTATTTATCCAAATAATTCTTGGTTTTCTTCTCTTTTCCCTTTCATTTTGCTTTCTATTAAGTCTCTATAAACCATTTTTTCTATTTAAATGTTCTTTCTTTTTTATGGTGTCTAATTAACTTCTCTTAATTAATTTAATTCATGAGAGTATGTTCTAAAAATAAATTTGAGACTATTGTAGTCTCATATATCCTATATATTTTTACTATTTTGTTCAGTTCCTCTTCCAATATTTATAGTGTAGTCCTATATCATTATAAAATGAACTTCTCCGGACTAACTTGTGATACATCCATCATCACCTGTTTCTCAATTTTGCTATAGAACATTACAAACTGACAAATATATTCAGCTTATATTTATTATGATGTTAATCCATCTTTCAGTCTGTCTAATGCCAATACTCCCTTTTCGTGTCTTAGATTCTTTCTACTAAAATAAATAAATAGATATTAATAATAATAAACTGAACCAAGCATATCATGTTAAATGATTCTAGATGCAGTTTTCTATCATTTCTCCAATGCAACACACATCCACTATGTCTACACTGTCAAGTGTCTACACATTTCTCTACTCAATTTCTCATGTTTCCAAAGTTAATCGGATCTGCAGTAGCTTTGACGTGATAACAAGCTGGTGGTTGAAGGAACTTACATCTAATAATTGTCATTCATATATATTCTTTCTTAACTTTCAATGTTAAGAAAATATATTTAAGAAAAAAAAATAGGGAAAGGAGGAAAAGACTGCTAATAAAACAGAAATTTAAACCGTTTGCTTGAAATATTAGTAAGAAAGGGGACATGTTGAAGGAGTTAGGTAATGAAATAATCTAAGCTAGCTTTGTGATAACATTGTAAAGGGTTGTGTTGGGTAAAATAGTAATCTGAGTTTGGCTCTGGATTTTAAAAAAAAAACAGGTCACCAATCAAAAGGAAAACAATTTTAGATTAAAAGACAGCCTACTGCTGAAAAGTTGATGCTTTAGGAAATGGAGTGTTTGTTGCACTAATAATTCATTAACCCTCTTGATACTAAACTGCCCAAGACCGCCCATGGCTTTATGATATATAATATCTTGTTTTAAATTAAAACCTTCTATCATAGTTTTATGTAAGACCTAGTTGTTGATATATGTTCCTAAACTAAACTTGATAATTGTTTCTAATATTTGTTTTTAAATTAAGCACAAGGCCAGAAATTGTTTTTATGAAGAGAGCCAATTAAATTGACCTCAGTACTTGACTGGTATTTTACTCTGGTTTCTCCTCACCTCAAGCTGATAAATCTGTTGCCTTTTACTAAAAAGCAACGCACCGGTTGCTGTTGAGACCTCAAGTGTTCTTGGACTCCATACTGCCAAGCTCCCCTGTAAGATCAAAACGTCAGTGGAAGGATCCCCGTGAGATGGCTGTTTACATATTAAGACCCCAATCCATCCTATTTATTTTATGTATGGGATTTCTAGTAATGTTTAGTTTTGTTTTTTGTCATATATAATGTTTTTTTAATGTTTAATGAAAATAAAATGAAATTTTGCCAGAGATAGATTAGGAAAATTTAATAAGAAGTGGATTTGGAAAATTTATAATTGGTGTGAGGAGGAGGGGGGGGGGCATTATTTGAGACCCGAGAGTAAATTTGAGGATGTAAACATTAGGTGTTAATTTTTTTTAAACAAAGAATACTTAGTTATTGTATGAATTAACTACTAAAACTGAAAATGATCAGTATTACAATAGCTTGTCAAATTTCAAATTTTCAATTAAGGAAAATAAAAAGGATATCGTGTTTGGTTATTAAGAGGTAGTGCTGGTCCCACAATAAAAAAAAAACATTCAGTCCACCCTGAAAGGTGGTAGTGCTGGTCCCACAATAGAAAACACCCAGTCTACCATATAAGGGGTAATGCTGGTGCCAGTATCAAAAAACACCCAGTCAATGCTGAAATGTAAGGGGGTAGTGCTGGTGCCACGATAAAAAGCACCCAATCTACCTTGTAAGGGAGTAGTGCTGGTGCCACGATAAACACCCAGTCTACCCTGTTAGGCAGATAGTGCTGATACTACAATAAAATGCTTCCAATACATGCTGCAAAGTGGCTGGCATTAGGAAGGGCATCCAGTCATAGAAACCAAAAACATATGAGCAAGATATGGTCACCTGGCTGATCAAGCCTCAAAAACCAGACAACCTGTGTAACCCATGCAAACATAAAATAGAGCAGGGTAAGGGGAGCATTGTCTTGATAATGACCATCAGTCAGAAACAATCATTGGCAGTTACCTCCCATGCTTCTGTTAAAATTCGCTAGATGGTGCTATGTCATCAGCTTCCAAAATATATAGCTAAAGGCTTTCAAATATTTATTTGTAAGCATACTGTATATCATTGGATATACACATATACGTATACAGCTATGTTGGACAGAACACCTTAATTTTATAGAAAATAGACATTAAATGGGGTGGGGTGATGGCACCATGTGTTATATTTCATGAATACGATAAAGGAAATTGTTGCATGCCAGGCAAATCTTTTGTGGTCTCTTCAGACAAAATGGTGAATGTATTGCCACAAAAGATGGTAAAGGAGCTGTGCCTAAAGAGCCAGTCCACCCCATGAAGCTTGTTCTGGCAGATGTCTATCTCCATCTCAAACTCACTGTTTACACCAGTTGTTAAAGTGGGTATTCTTTATGTTGTATCCCTTGATGTCCTGTAACTTAGTAGTTTGATAAATAGTGACCAATAAAATAAGGACTGAGGTGGTGATGATTGGTTAAACTCTTGAAGGGAGTGCCAAGCCTAATGACTGAAATCAATGAAATAATAACAACAGACTATTTAAGTTTGTCTATATTTACTTGAATATATAGTAGTCCTTTTTTAGCCATGATATTCTTTTATTATTTTACTTGTTTATCTCATTAGACTGTGGCCATGCTAGGGCACCACCTTGAGAGAATTCAGTCAATCATATCGTTCTCAGCACATATTTTGTTCAAGACTGGTACTCATTTTATCGATCTGTTTCTGTTGGGTGGCTGAGTTACATGACATGACATAAACAGTCATAGATGCATACACACACGATGGTCTCCTGCATTGTTTCCATCTACCATATTTCACTCACAATACATTGGTCAACTCTAGGCTATAGAGTACAATGTACTTGCCCAAGGTGCCATGCAGTGAAACCGAACTTAAAAACACATGGCTGTTAAGCAAACAACTCCTTAACTACTCAGCCATACTGCTACCTTTCAATTAGAACCACTTTTGTAGCTTTGTTAAAATAATATTTTTTAACTTCTTCCTTAGAGGATTTTTTTTTTTTCTTAAACATAGTTTTAGTTTTATGTTTCAATATTAACATGCTGTCACATTTTATGACTTCTAACTTTATAATCATCAGCTGTTCAGTGTCTGCAGTTTCTCTCCAAAAGTCACTTTTGATTTACTTCATGCATTTCTAGTCACAAACTCTTTTTCATACCAATCCTTCTGAGACCACCCCTGCTTCTATCATACAAACTATATCCATTACTATATTTCTAATTTTCAAATAATTTTGAAAATAATTCAGAATTTGGAAGGATTTAGTAATACAAATAACTTTTTGGTGTTTGAAGTATAACTTAACCCTTTAGCATTTAAACTGGCTATAACCGGCTGCTCATACTTATTTTAAGGTATTGTTCTCAAAATAAATAATATCAAAATCTCATCGATTCGATATTATGTGAGATAATTATGTGAAATAAAGTGTTTACCATCATCATCATCATCATCACCATTTTACGTCAGTTCTTCCACGCTAGCATGGGTTAGACGGGTTGTCCTGTTGTGGGCAGTGTCTGGTCGACTGACCATGCCTTGCTCATACAGGAATTGATTTGGCTTGATTTCTACAGCTGGATGCCCTTCCTAACACTAACCTCATTTACAGTGAGTGCTGGGTGCTTTTTCGTGGCGCCTACACGTCCACTTTACAGTGTGGGCTGGGTGCTTTTTTGCCGTGGCACCTCCACGACCACCTTGCAGTAGGAGGGTGTGGGGGCATATTGTCTATATGCTTCAGCTTGTACCCATGGGAGGTCGGGTACTCTGTATTACTGCGTGACGCCAGAGGTCACGGTCGTGTGACATCACCTTTGAAAGGTGTAATTGGATAAGGTCGGCTTTTATCACATCATCCCAGGTCATCTTGGGTCTCCCCACTCTGCGGTTTCCATCGACTTTTAGTGCTCTGCACCTTTTTATGCAGCTGTCATCCTTCATACGCATCACATGTCCATACCAACGCATCCGCCTCTCCTGCACACAGCATTTGATTCCTCTTATGCTCAGTCTCTCTCTCAATTCATTTATGCTTTGTCGTTCGCGTATATTACTATTACACATCCATCGGAGCATGCAGGCTTCGTTTCTCTCTAATCTACGTAAGTCTTCCACCTTCAGCACCCAGGTCTCACTACCATGTAACATTGCTGTTCGGATACACGCATCATACAGTCTGCCTTTCATTTTGAGGGAGAAGCATTTTGCAGCTAGCATTGGTAGTAGTTCCCTGAACTTCTTCCATCCTGTTCTTACCCTAGTTATTGTACTTTCTGAACACCCACCTCCGCTGCTAATTCGGTCACCTAGGTAGCAGAAGCTGTCTACTGTCTCTACAGAGCCCTCCCAGAGATTGGTGGTACTTGTTTCCTGTGGCTGTTTGCTGCTTGCTGTCCCAGTACAGCTGCTGCATGTGAAGCCTACATTCTCAATTAAGCTTCCTGAGATCCCGCTACATCTCTTGTGTACCCATTGTTTGCATTTGGGGCAGAGAATGGAGTTCCTACCTACACCTTTCCTACATACTGAGGGGATCTGGGTTCTGTTTTCTCTCTACTTACAAGGACCTTAGTCTTTGTCATGTTGACTTTGAGACCCTTTCTTTCTAGTCCCTGCTTCCAAGTTTGGAATTTATTCTCTAGTTCTACCATAGATTCAGCTATAAGTGCGAGGTCATCAGCATACAGGAGTTCCCATGGGAATCCGGTCTTAAACTCCTCCGTTATTGCCTGCAGGACTATGATGAACAAGAGAGGGCTAAGAACAGAGCCCTGATGGACCCCAACCTGTACACTAAATTCCTCGCTATACTCATTGCTAATCCTAACTTTGCTGACTGCTCCCCTATACATGGCTTGTACAGCTTTTACAAGCCATTCATCTACTCCTAGTTTTCTAAGAGCCCACCAGATTACAGCACGTGGAACTCTGTCAAAGGCTTTCTCGAGATTGACGAATGCCAATGAAAATACAATAGTAAATATAGTGTAATGTAAATGTTAAAGAGTTAATGATGGTTATTTCATAAAATTATGGTGGAAACTTTTTAGATAAATATAAACATTTTAAAATAAACCAAGGGGTATTATAGGTTGTTTGGTATGAAATGGGTTAAATTAAAATTGTCCATCATAATTTTTGTAAAGATCTTTCTTTCAGTTATGCTGAAAAAGTTGGTGAATTTACTAAATTCCTCCAAATTGGTAATTAATTTAAAAATTTGAATTGAAACATATAAGCAGGATATTTTATTAGAAATTTTCATCATCATTTCCATGCTGGCATTGGTTGGACCATTTGAGGGAGAATTCTATGGCAGATGTCCTTCCTGATACCAACCCTTATTTGGCTTTTTTTAAAGTAAAGTATAGTTGATTATTCCACTATAGAAAAAATCGACTGTGTTCAGACATGGGGAGGGTTGGGCTCTGCCAGTTTTAAATGTGCCCTAGACACACCGTATGATGGTGCCTCTATGACTCCACAAGGTGTTATGGGATCTTTATCCCTTATAGATCTTTGCACATCTAACATCTGAACTGTTAGTGATATCAGATAGAAATACAAAGTGAAGAGACAAGTACACACACACACACACACACATATATATATATATATATATCATTGTCATCATTTTACATCCAAACTGACATATATATTTCTCAGTAATTTTTTTCCATTCCTTCCTCATTTCGCTTTCAACCTTTCTATTTCATCTTTTATTTCTCATTCTATCGTCTGATGAAAGACTAATGTCCAAAATGTAAAGACCCTCTTCCTACTATATCAAGTGTTAAACTAATATTTTTCTTCATTGTATTGTTTTATTTGCTTTATTTCTGTTTACATTTACATACACACACATGTGTACAAAGAAAAATTCTCGGTTTTTAAGTGATGAGAATATATATATATATATATATATATATATATATATATATAAAGGATGCAATAAAAATAGTTTATAAAACGGGGTGAAGACCCTTAAAAGAGGGAAAAAGAAGTTATCATCGGCCGCTATATATAAAAATATATGACTGAACACCCATATGCTTTTCTCCGTTCCTTCCTCTTCTTACTCTCTATCTTTTTATATCTTCTATTTCTCATTCTATCTCCTGCTGAAGAACTAGTGTCCAAAACATTAAGATTCTCTACCTTCTATATCAGGTGTTAAATTATTATATTTCTTCATTATATTGTTTTGTTTGCATTGTTGTGTCTGTGTACATTTCTCATCATCATCATTTTACGTCTGCTTTTCCCTGCTTGCAAGGGTTGGACGGGTCCTATTCAGCACAGCATCTCTCCACTTGTTATGGTCCTTCGTCATCTCCTCGGTGAGTTTCAGCGATCTGAGGTCTGCTCTCACCACCTCCGCCCATGTTTTTCGTGGTATACCTGTACTGCGCCTTCCTTCTACTGGGATTTCTTGGCACTTCTTTACCCAGCAATCATCCTCCATGTGCATCACATGTCCATACCATCTCAGCCTACTCTCCTACACACCACAACTTATCCCTCTTATACCCAGTTTCTTTCTCAACTTGTCTATGCTTGGTCATTCACGCACATTGGTATTGCACATCCAATGGAGCATACTTGCTTCATTTCTCTCCAGCCGTTGCATATCCTCTGCAGTTGCTGCCCATGTCTCACTACCATGCAACATCGCGCTCCTCACACATGCATCATATAACCGTCCTTTCGTACAGAGGGAGAAACCCTTCTTTGTCAACAGAAGAAGCAGCTCCCTAAACTTCTTCCAACCTGTCCTTATTCTAGATACTATGGCCTCGGAACACCCCCTCCCATGCTAATCTGATCACCTAGGTACCGGTAGCTATCAACCACTTCTATAGAACCCACCTGCATTGGAAAAATGTGTCTATCACTGATTACTACTGCCAACTTTCCCTGTACATCTGCTGCATACATAGTTTTCCCTACCTGTTAGTTTGCCTGCTATCCCACTACATCTTTTGTGTACCCAAGATCTGCATTGTGTATATTTTATGGGATTTATGCCAGTTCCTTTCCTACATATCGAACATGGCCATTTCCCTGATGGAATCAGAGTATTGTCTTCTCTCCTACTTATCAACACTTTTGTTTTAGCTATGTTCACTCTCATGCCTCTTGATTCCAACTGCTGTTTCCATTGCCAGAATTTCTTCTCTAGATCCTCTACTGATTCTGCTATAAGATCATCAGCATAGAGAAGTTCCCATGGGCAGCCTGTCTTAAACTCCTCTGTTATGGCTTGGAAGACTATAATGAACAAGAGCAGGCTGAGGACCGAACCCTGATGTACACCTACTTGTATCTGGAATTCCTCACTAAACTCCATTCCTATTCTCATTTTACTGACAGCACCCCTGTACATAGCTTGCACTGTCCTCACAAGCCATTCCTCTACACCTGGTTTCACCAGATGACAGATCGGGGTACCCTATCAAAGGCCTTCTCTAGGTCAACAAAAGCTAAGTATAGGGGCTTATTCTTCTCTAAGAACCTCTCTTGTAGTTGCCTCACTAAGAAGAGGGCATCTGTTGTACTTTTTCGAGGCACAAAACCAAACTGCATCTCATCTAATTTGACCCTTTCTCTAATCAGTTGCGCTAATATTCTCTCTGTCACTTTCATAACCTGATCCATCAGCTTTATGCCCCTGTAGTGACTGAGATGGTCGCTTAGCAACTAGCAGTTGCCTCCCCTTAACAACTCTTCAGAGAGCGGAGGCAAGATACATCCGGTCACAGACGCGGACATGAACAGACGTGAAAGGATTCGCTCCTCAAAAAAATATTGACCATGCTCGCTTCGTGAGGGACTATGTGAAAATGCCCTCCTTCGGATCAAGGACGCCACGATATCTCGACTAATATGCATTCGCTTATTCCTTCATTTTTCCTGCACCGGAGAATATAATTACACTACTTCTATTAACCCACAAGGTATATTTGAATTGACATTGTACATAATTTATTAAATGTCGCATTTAATAAAGTATCGTTGATTTTTGACTGTTCACCCCCTTCTGGAGTCATTTATTTCTACAAAGAGAAACAATGTATTGTCCATTCATCTACAATCTTTCGTTTTCTTTACCCCTATAATTGCTCCTCTCTAGAGCATCCTCTTTACCTTTGTAGCAATTTATGAGAATACTGCTGCACCAGTCTTTGTGTATGACACCACCATATATAGCTTGATTAATGATGCGTACAACTAGTTTAGTGCCTACTTCTCCTGATGCCTTCAGCATTTCAGCAACTATCCCTGACAGTCCAGCAGCCTTACCATTCTTCATTTCCTTAATTGCCTCTTGTACCCTATATTCGTCAATCTCAATAGCTGGTCCCTCTGTTGGGTCTATTGGGGATAGTTTCTCTCTGTCCCATTCGTTCTCCACATTCATCAGTCTCTCATAATGACATTTCCAGGCCTCCTTTTTTTGATCATTCGTGACACTAACTACACCAGCATCATTCTGGACACACTTATCTCCAACAACATCCTGGTTTGTACTGACACACTGCCTGGCAATGCAGAACACCACACGTCTCTGATCTTCCCGTCGCAGAACATTGGCAAATCTCCTACTCTCAGCCTCCCTGCGTGCTAAGTACACCTGACGTCTAGCTTCTCTCTTAGCGGCTGTGTATCCTTTTCTACTCCCACCATTTTTCCAAGCCTTCCATGCCAGTCTTTTGTCTCTAAAGGCCCTATCTACCGTGCTGTTCCACCACCAAGTCACTCTCTATCTGGTTGAAGCTCTGTCCCAACCACAAGTTTCTTCAGTAGTCTGCAGTAAGTTGTCACGCAAGAAATTCCAGTTATCATCTATGTCATACGATTCTAAATCGTCTTCCTTTCCGTCATACACATCTTGAAGGTCTTTGCTAAATTTATATTTTAATGAAAGGTCTTTTAGCTTCCAGACCTTTCTTTTGCCTGATGACGGTCGTGGGGTTCTCACACATGGCCTCACTAGCCACCCCACTACCGTGCGCAGCCCTAACATGGTTAGTGTTATTGCTGTTTACGCAGTTGTTTTTGTGCGATTGCTTGATGACGGTTGGGGGGTTCTCGCACATGGCCACACCAGCCACCCCACTACTATGCGCAGCCCTAACATGGTTAGTGTTATTGCTGTTGCTGCAGTTGTTGCAATTCTTATTTGTTGTGCTCATAATTTTGGCATTTATTATACTTGTTGGATGCTCTTCCTAACACCAGCACCACTTTACAGCATGGACTGTGTGCTTTTATTTGTGCCACCAGCACTAGGGAAGTTGTCTTACTGGACTTAGGGGACTTCTCTACCCTGCACCAATTTATTCGGAGTGGTAACACTCCTAGAGAAGTTGCCTACATTGCAGCTTACGAAGCCTCTGTCCGCCCCTTGTCTGTTCGGGCATGTATACCAAATGTGGTGGGGGTGGGAAGTGAGAACCGTAATAGCTGATACATAGAATTCTAACAGAGTTTCCAAGTCACATACACACAAATATATAAATAAACAAATACAACCATCTTTATGAAAAGTGAGAGCTTTCACTTTCGTTCAATCCGATACATATAATATTTGACATAATTTTGGAGATATGAAGAAAGCAAAACCTATCTTTAAGAATCCACGTAGAGTAATGATTTTCACATGTAGAGATAATGGAAATCTTCTCGTGGTTGCTACATAGAATTTTTTAACATATATATATATAAATGTAATCTGAGTTTTTCGAATACTAATAATAATATGCAATTCATTTGCAATTATGGAAGCAAGCCTCATTTTTAAAGCTATGTCAGTAGAATGAGCCCCTCATTCTTGTTCTTGTGTTGGCATGTAAACAGAACTGCAGACACTAATGTTTCTGGGTATTACTCTTCATCAGTACAGTTGTCTGCAGTTTTTTTTACATGCCAACACAAGAGCAAGAATGAGGGGCTCACTCTACTGACATGGCTTTAAAAATGAGGCTTGCTTGCATAATTGCAAATGAATCAAATACTATTATTAATATTCGAAAAACTTGTATTACATTTATTGTATTCAGCCATGTAGAGCGAAAATTATATATATATATTTATATATATATATTTATATATATATATATATTTATATATATATATATATATTTATATATATATATATATATATATAATAAATTGAGAGAATAACCAAGTTAGACTTACAACATAATTTTATCCTACATATGTTTCAATCTGTAACAGCAGGCCATACCTCAATATACATTGGATATTTGTCTGCTGGTCTACATACCTTGAGGAATTTAAAATATTGCTATAAGTAGCAACATTAAAATATGCAAATATATATATGTATATATTGATGTAAGGAAGGGCATCCAGCCATAGAAAACCTGCCAGACAGTCCTATACGAGCGAGACACGGTCTTCCAACCAATCTTGCCTCAAGTGGGACAATTCTCGTCTAAATCCATGCTAGCATGGAAAATAGACATTAAACGATGATAATGATATATATATATATATATATATTAATTATATAGTTTCCATCAACAAAATTTACTCACAGGTATTATTTTGTCTGTGACTACAGAAAAGACAGTGACCCAAGGTGCCATGCAGTGGGATAGAAAACAAGACTATGTGATTGCAAAGCAAATTGTTAACACACACAGCTAAGCTTACACCCACTGGTCACAAAAAGGTTAAGCTATCAATTTGTATTTTAAAATTACTTAATATTGTTGAATGAATTGAATATTCCATTCGGTCTGTGGCTTCTTTCACTATATTTTCTAGAATGTTAAACATCTGGTATTAGTCAGGTTTGCATATATAAACAATAATACAAAGTTGATTTGTCAAGGGAACTCCAAAGGTTTTAGCTTAAGAACATCTGCACCAGAAGTGTTTCTTTTAGTTAGATTTCTAGCTCTCCATTCATCTGGTCATCTATCATAATCTTAGCCAGTAGCTTTTCTTTCCAGTTAATGAACTTCCTCTCTGCTTTTTTCATTATAGACCTTAATCCTATATATTACTGTGATTCTATGAAACTCATTTACCACATGACTTATGAAAGAAAGATTTTTTAGTGCTTCTAATAAATAATTTCTCTGAAATATTTATGGTAAAATAAAAAGTTTACATCACAGAACATTCTCACTTCCTACAAAAAACAAACAAAAAAGCCTTGCATTGAATTAATTTACTATAATAGAATAATTATTTTTAGGAGATCATTTCTCATTTCTTTATTTTATAACATGATTTAATATCTCAGACCCTAGTGTTGAATTTTTTAATTAGTTAAGTTTCAGTTTCGTATAAAAATATTTCAACTGAGAATGAAGCTATCATATGATTTTTGTCATTTTATATTCATTTTCCCATTCTAGCATCAATTAAACAAGCTGTTACAAACTAAATCAGTACTTAATTGGAGCTACTAGACAGGCCAGAAACCATATCTTACATTAACTCTAGTTTTGTAGTTTTGGCATGGTTCCTACAGCTGGATGTCCTTCCTATTCCCAATCACTTTACAGTGTTAGCTGCATTTTATTGTGGTGTTAGCCTTAGGATGGTGTGTCGTGTCCTTGGCACAGCTAAGAATCCTCATAAACTTTTGTTTAGCATGGTTTCTACAGTTGGATGCCCTGCCTAATGCCAGCCACTTTACAGAGTTATATATAATAAAATTCACTGATGAAAATCATCAATTACATGTCTATTTATCTATACTGGTATGGGTTAGTCTTTTTGAGACAGAATTCTATGGTTAGATATCCTTCCTGATAACAGCTCACACTTGATCATAACCATGTCAGGCTACTCAGAGATGTTTTCAAAATCAAATCCCATACAATGGTTTTTTTCAGGCTCTAAAGCACCCAGACGGGACAACTCCTCTCCTATTTGTCACTCATTTGGAATGCCACATATTGCAACACAAACCCAGGCAGTGCCACTTGCAATGCAGAAGAGTAGAACATAACTAAATATCAGGCATTGACTGGTGGTTTCCTTTTATGCAAGTCACCATTGAAACCTCTGGTGTCCTTGATCCCCAGACAGCCATTTTCCTCCATTTAATCAGAATGAGGATGTCACACCAGCAGAAAGAGATCTGCAAGATGGAATATATACCATCCAACTGAGATACACTATTCAATCAGGTGTAGACTTTGCCCCCTACCCATTTCTATCTCATTTTCTTTCCTTTTTTCTTCCTGCCTTTTAGTCATTGTATTTATTATATTGTTCATACATGAGTTAAATATAATACACTATACAAAACAAACAAAAAGAATACACTAGCCCTTCTTTTTTATGGAGGGAAGTATTAATAGTAGTACACATCTAATGTACTACCATTCTTTGAGGGATATTTGGGTACTGTTTGTAGTATGTTGAATGACTACATAGTGATAATGAATGTTGGCTAAAGAATTATCATCAGTTTGTTGTGAAAATTTGCTAATAGAGAGATAGGAAGTTAAATATATGATTTGAGAAAATTGGATCTTATAAAAGAATTAACAAAATATGTGAAACTGAAAATATGTAGCCAAAACCAATGCAACAGTGTATAAAACACACTCTTATATTGAAGAAGAAAAAAAGGAAAGAGGCTGATCCTCAGATCAAACCAAGGAAAATATGTTTTCCTGGTCTTTCCATTGTTGATATTATCGATTGGTCACAACTCCTGGCAGAAGTGTCACAACTTGGAGATAAAAGATAAAAATATAGACAGAGCCAGAACAGATACTGTAAGACATTCCATCCAATTCTTTAACAATTCTGCCAATTCATCAACTCCAGACTGGTACTTTATTTATTGACCTTAAAACATTGAAAGGAATGGTTGACCTCAACTGGATTTGAAGTCAGAAACTGTGAAGCATTTAATTTGATGCTAAAACAACTCTACTATTTCAACACCAAAGAAATATTTGGGAAAAAGGTTACAGTAACATGTATGATTTTATTTGGTGTATATAATGTAGATAGATTTTGACATCAAATTTTGGGGTAAAAAGGTACATTGTGTACACTAAAAAATATGGTAATTTATATTGTAAGAACTATATAAGAATTAAAAAACTAGATTGAATATCAAACTAATAATTAAGATAGATAAGAGATGAAGATGTAGGTTAGCAATGGAATATCTAGAGCGAAAAACTTTACAGATTGAAAGATAGCAGATTGTAACTTAACTGTATGTGGATAGTACACCTTGATTAAAGCAAATATTCAGATAATTAAGGATATCAATTAATTTAGGAGTGATATTTATAGTCTACTTGGTTACGAGTTTTACATGCACTTTCATTTTATAGGCTATATGTTATCTTGATGACATAATTGGTACTGAAGAAAGTATGATGTTTTAAGATCTTGGAGAATGAACTGTGATGATTGAATCTCTCCAGCACTGAAGTTGTATACAGTCTGGTAATAGGTTATATTAGTAAAGTTGTTAGAGTGTTAAAAGGACTGCTTTGCATTGTTTGTTCTGACTCTCTCTACTACTGAAATAAAACTGGTGCCAAGCTGTTGTTCTTGCCATTTCCTTGGACATCATTGAGGGCATGGAGAAGGGAGGCTTGCATGCATGGGTAGCTGTTAGTTTTCCCTTTTCTATCATTATTACCACAGGAAGTGCTCTGATGAGCTTTCTCTTTTGGTTCCAGATCACTTTTAGCCATCTTGCCTAACTTGAAATTCACAGTGTCTTCATTTGGATGCTGTTGTAGTTCCAGGAATAGGAAGTCTTTTTACAGTGGTAGCTATTTTCCTCGAACTGCCAGATTTTGGAACTCTTTTCCATCTCATTGTTTTCTTCCTTCTTATGGCCTGAACTCTTCCAAGTCTAAAGTAAATCCACTCCTTTCATCTTCATTTCTTCTTCTTCGTAGTCCCTGACACTAAGTGGTTTCATGCCTTGTTTGGGACTTTCAAAATAATAATAATGAATAATAAAAAAAAAAATAGAATAGAACAAAAACCTTAAACCTTTCCTTTGTCTGAGGCTTGGAGAGTGTCGTTCTTGGTGCAGATCTATTGTCTCATGAAACATATAGTGACTCTGGATGGATGGATGTTATATTATGTGTTTGTTTGTTGTTGTTCCCCAAGTGAACCTTGATCCAGCAAACCTATGATCAAAGGTATTCCAGCTATTATAAGCTCATCTTTTTTTTTTTTGTAAGGGGACTACATTATTTAATGTGCCCTACCTTTCTTTAATACGGCAGGGTTTTATTTGAAGAAGATTTGGCAGCCACTTGTAGTATATCAAATGTCTACATAGTCACCAGTAAGTTTGTAAGAGCAAGAGAGAGTCTATTGTAAAAATAGATGATGGATGTTAGTTAGCCCTTTAGCATTTATATTACTCTACTATTATATTTTCATAGTAAAAGCTTTATTTCACATAATTATCTCACATAATATGGAATCTACAAGATTTTGATGATGTTATTATCTATTTTGAGAACAATACCTTAATGTCAGTATGAGTGACCAGTTATGGCCAGTTTGAACAGAAAGAAGTGAGAGAATTCTAGCCAGATATGACCGGTTTAAATACTAAAGGATTGAAGAATAATCATCAGTTCACTGTGAGAATCTGTTAATGAAGGGTTAGGCAGTTAAATAAGATATGATTTGAAAGAACTGCATCTTATAACAGGATTAAAGAGAGATGAGACACTTCAAATATGTAGCTAAAACATACAGAAATATATATTAAAACTTTTTTTCTCTTAATTATTTCATTAGCCATGTATAAAATTGAAATATAAAAAGAAAAAATGATACACTATTTACAAGGAAGAAAATAAAATGTTCTTAGGAAATGAATGAAGTCGTTTATTATTGAAAATGTGTTAATCATGCTAGTGAGGCCATCAAGAAGGATTATAGTAAAAAAACTATGATCCTTTTCATGACTGCCTGTAACACTGTAATTACACCTACATTAAATTTATCTTAGATTTTCTAATACTGTGCTGTGTATAAATATTTATTATGCAGTTAGTTATGTTGCCAAATGAATGTACATTATGCAAATTAAACTGGCTATTTATGTTAAGTTCTGGTTTATGTTTAACACAGATAGTAGTTTGCTGGATGTTCTCTTATTAATTGAAAGGTTAAGGGGACTCTTTTTGTGATGAGTTGCCAAATTACCTGTGAAACATGTAAAAGCAATCTTTTACGTTTTTCCATATACGAGGAGAATAACAAAAAATGTGTTTGTATTTGTTCCTTTTTCACAGCAAGGCTTATAATTTAAAACTGATGTTATACCAACATTAAATTTATCTTAGAATTATTAAAAATAATATTAACATCGATGATAATAATGTCTATAAGAAAAAATTGTAAATTTTGATAATGCTGTTAATAATCATTAAATTTGTGAAATTGTTTTTTTTAAAGTGATATTGTTATATTAGTCATATTGTTATATTACTCATCATCATCTTTCTCTACTTGTTTTTTACAAGCTATCATTGGTTGGGTGGGTCTTTTCTAGCACAGCATCTTACCACTTGTTATGATCACTTGTTGTCATCTTTATGCCATCAAGCATCCTGGGATCAGAATTTAACACTTTGTCTCATATATTCCTCTCTGCAAGTTTCTCCCACTTAGATTGTTTGACATTTATTACACAACTATTATTTTCCCTATACATCACATGTCTGTATTAGAGCAGTTTTGCACCCTACAGTTAATTTCTCAGCTAATTCTTTCCTCTCAGCATCCTTATACTCCACCACTCATACTGATACACATCCAGCAGAGCATGATTGGCTTATCTCTTTTATTAATACCTCAATTTCCCTCATGCTGGTGCTATGATAAACTGCACCCTGCACACTTTAGCATTTACATTACTCTATATACACTGTTGTATTTTCGCGGTAAAGGAGGCTTTATCTCACATAATATCAAATCTATGAGATTTTGATATTATTTATTTTGATAATAGCTTAACATCAGTACAAGTGGCAAGTTACAGCTGATTTGAGCAAAAAGAGGTGAGAGAATTCTGGCCAGATACAGCCGGTTTAAATGCTAAAGTGGTTGGTGATTGAATAGAGGCAACATTATGTTGAGAGGACTTTTCAGTCCTGCGAGAGTATAATAACCTCTGTAGTACTGGCTCCACAACAAAATGCACCCAGTGCACTCTTTAAAGTGGTTAACATTAGGAAGAGCACCCACCTATAGAAACCATGTAAATAAATTGATAAAAATATGTGGGACATGGTTTTCTGACCATTCTAGGAGGGTATTTACTCTGAATAAGAAATGACTTTGATAGTGACAGCCCATCCAACCAATACCAACATGACTTATTGGCATATAAATTTTTTTTTTCTCAATTCAATAACTTTACAGTTATTATTTTTATTAAAGAAAAGCAATGAAGAATGACATGATGCTGAATGAAAACAAAAGCAATATATATTGGCATTACACATTGAAGACTAATACATTTTTGTATTACTCTTCAATGTGTAACTCCAATAGTGTTGGCGGTGGTGCCAGCAATACTGTTGATGTCTCACCGCTACCATGACTACCAACATTATCAGTAGGGAGTTGGACGCCATGCTTTGACGCAAAGAGTTATGTCCCTTTACGATCTGAGTTCAAATCCTGCCGAGGTTAACTTTGCCTTTCATCCTTACGGGGTCGATAAAATAAAGTACCAGTAATGTACTGGGTAATTGCTGGCCTTGTGCCAAAAGTAGAAACAATTATTTTTCCAATTCAAGAAAGCATTTAAATATAAGTTTAAAAGCAGAGGCAACAGAGAAGAATTCTAGCTAGAGCCTATCAACAAAATCTCTACACGGTTTAAATACACAGAAAGTCTCTGATATTCGAATGGCTAAATGTCAGCTGAAGGGCACCCAGGAGTCGTGACCTGAATGCGGCCTGACTATCTTAGAGTGTATGGAATTAAGAGCTGAAGCACTCGCTTAGGGGAGTTCTTCTCTGAAGACCTAATGCTGTCCAGCTCTCCTGAGAGTTTCTTACCACTATATATTTTCAGCCTCATTCTGATGTCCCTCTACAACATATCCATAAATCAAAAGGGCCTCAAGTATATTTGTAATAAATCAACAGTATTCCAGCTTTTAGTTTGGCTTTTAACAGGTAAATATTATATTGTTTTGCTATTTATCATGAAACTCCACCCTACTAACACAGGCATGCCTGTGTACTTTTGAAGCAACTCCCTTATGATTTTATATTTTGTATCTGTTGGCATGACTGGATTGATGCTACTAGGGGTCTTGGGCTGGAAAACATTTAGGGACACCAAAACAGACTTACGAGAAACTTAATAAAAATAAAATGTATATAAATATAGGTTTATACATAGAATGATGCTGAGATTCCAACATCAATCCATGCTGACCTTTAAAATAAAGGTAGCACCCAAAGAAAGAAAAATGTATTTAATAACAATTATAATATCCTAAATTTTGACAAAAATGTTGTTTTACAGCTATATGTCAATATCTGTATGCCTGACTCTCTATCTATAGTTAACTATTTATGAATGTATCTTTGGACAAGAATAAAATTGTAGGAATCTCAACTATGGAGATAGCTGTTTCTACATTCGAGATTCCTACAATTTAACAAAATATTTACACACATAATGCTCCAAATCATTTCATATCATGTTTATATATACTATCCTTTGATATACAGTGGAACCTCGGTCCATGAATAATTTTTATGATCATAAAACTTCTTGGATGTCTTGAGTAACAAACACACAAGCTGGCAACAACGTTTGGTGACAAGCTGGGAGTATTGGCAGGAAAGTGTCACTTACTGAGTAGTTAGTTACTATAGTGAAGTCTACCTGTCTTTTACACACAGTCTTTCTCTCACTGTATTTCTTTCTTAACATTTTGTATGGGGAAAAAATAGTTTTTGGTTTAGAAACATTTTGAACTGAGGCTCTACTGTATTTACAATTTTCTTTTATATGTTTATATTATCTGTTCCTATTTTTCTCGGTTTGACAAAGTTTGTACTTATTTTAAAGTGATAAATAACAATTTGGGAGAATATATGATTCAATATATTAAAAATTTAGAATGTTTTTCATCCAATGTCTTTGTTATTGTTCTCTTTTAACAGAAGAACAGTCCATTGAATGTTGTATCAATGTGCTTCGTTTATTACAATCTTTGGTTTGTGAGGCTAGTGTTCCAGTAATTCATCAACTAAAGGAAGTGGTAAGTCTTATGTTGGAACTTGTAAATAAACCTTCTCTTACATCATATTTGAACTGTGAGAACCATTAGAGAACTTTCAATTTTTTTAAAGTTTAATTTTATTTCCACTGTTTGGTAACGGAGGAAAAGGCCAGTGTCTTATGGACCCTTTTCGAGTCCTCTGAGACATGCAGGACAGAGAGAGGTCATAATCATCAAATCAGTGACCTGAATGCTTGGGACAGAATGGGCTCCACTAATGGGAACATGAGAAATGGATTAAGTCTATCATCCAAATAAGCTACAGGAGAATTTGTTTGAACTCAGAACTAAAACATAAATATACTGAACCTTATTCTGGGCCTAAAATTTACAGCATTAGACACAAAATTAAATGAAACAAACATATAGGGGATACACTAGTTTGCACCAATTTTCTCTTCAATCCTGCCCATTCACTCTCTCCAGTCGAATACACTATCCTCACCAGCAAAATATCCCACACACCTCATCAATGTTGAATTTGCTTACTTGCCCCCCTCTCTAAACCCTTGCCCCTGATACACCTTGCCTGCCCAACCCATGCATACAAGCATGAAAGCTGGACACACTCTACATCTGATCTTTCACAATGCCATTGCCACAACAAAAAGCACTAAGTCCACCCTGCATGCTTATTCATGCTGGTAACAGGACAAAAAGCACCCAGTCCATGCTGTAACATGGTCGTGCTTGTGCCATGATAAAAAGCATCCAGCCGACACTGTAATTTTTCTTCTTGAGTCATCCCTCTTTCAAAGGTGAAGCATTCATTTGTTTTTTCTAATGGCTAGAATATATGTGACTCGCCACACCTGCATACTTGTAGATTTCTCTGCTAACTGGAGCAGTTGTACCAACCCATTGTTGAATTAATTGTCAATCATCTGTGAAGCCACTGGTGTTCAAGATGCTGAGGTCATCTAATTAAACTGATGATTGTCATATGAGCTACTGCTTACTATGAGACATGTAGGATTTTTATTGATCCAACCTGTTCTGCTAGACTATACTACGATAGCCATATCAGAGGCACCTCATGTAGGATGTGGCTTCTCACCTCCCAGGTAGGTCTTCAAACAGAGAGGCTAGATGCTCAGCTTGAATGAGCATATATTGCACGTCATCAGTTCATGGTTGGCTTTAGGAAGGGAATTCAGCTGTCTCATAATACAACTTGTCTAACCCATGTAAGCATGGAAAAATAGATGTTAAATGATAATATTTGTGTGTATGTGAGTATGTATATATACATATGAACTTTCTAGCTTAAGTGTTTTTTGAAGAAATATGTAAAGAAATAGCTTTATGATTAAATATTAATTTGAACTGGTTATAATCATTAAATATAAATCTTTTATTGAGAAGAAAACAACCATAAGGTGGAGTTAAAGTAAGTAAAAGGAAGTTTTAATTAACTTGATAGTCATAGTTAAATGATGAAGGTGCCAAGAATGTTATCTTTTAGGGGTAATGAGACACAGGCAGTAAAAGTAGAGCACCTGCTACATCTGGAACAAACAAAGCAAAGTAAAAGAATATCATATGAAATGTGCAGTGTGAGTTTGATAGCTTAAATGAGTTTTGTCAGGGCAAAAAGATAGAAAATTAGTGGTATCAAATATTATCAGTAATGGAGAAGATAACTGTAAACTGAGAGTTTATAAAATGCTACTAGCTGTAGAGAAGAGATATGAAATAGAAGAGTAAAAAGTTTATAGAGCAACTTAAGATGTGTATATAAGACTGTGATGTATAATCTAGTATTTGTTAATTTTGTCAATAAGGATTATGTGAATAGGATTGATAACCATGTATATAAAGTTAAGGGAAACTAGATCCAATAATTAAATCTATAATCAGTATATGTAATCACTATAGAATCATTATTAGATCAACCATGTTGATATTGTGATGTTGCATTTTTCTCAGTAAACTGTGTGTAGGAGTATGTAGAAAACTTCAATTTCAATAATTATAAACTAGGGTTACTAGATTGGACTAAATGGTTTGGATTACTTTTCAGGACTGCATGGTATGTTATTGTTTCTTGTAATTAGGGCTACTTTCTATTTTAAAACAAATTTATAATGCTATTGAATGTTATATTAAACTGTCATCTAAGTAAATTAGAACCAACCTTACAAGCAAACCTTATATATATATGTGTGTGTGTGTATATAAACACATGCACACACACGCATAGACACAAGAGGCAATTTATCCCACCAAAGCATGGGTTAGCCTTGTGGGCCCCACGAAAGGCTGTATTCTTATCATGGAATCTTTTTTGAAGCAATGTTTAGGGCCAGATCCCCTTCCTAGCACCAAACCCTTTGAATCATTTCAGGGACATAGTGTACCTAATCTAAATCATATACATACACCACAAAATGTTGTTAATTAATTAATATATATAGAAAGAGAGAGAGAGAAAATGGTGATAATGGTAGCTGTGTGTGTGTGTAATTTAATTTATTAATAAAAAATTTCATTTTAGGTTGCTTTCTACTACTTTTTGAAAATTTCATGCTATTTTTATATAATTGAGCTGGCAACTCTATTATAAAGTGTCTCCATGCAATGTATCCCTTCAATCTATGTTGGCAGTTGCAGTTTATTCATTTTGTAGACTTAAAAAGCATCGCTTTCATTCAGCAAATACCATCTGTCAATATCCCCTAATCTTATCTTGCTTGCAAGCAGTCCTCCTGTTCACCTTTCTTATTTACCTACTTTGCTATATTAGTAAGATCTGAGAAAATGCTGACACTGTTGGAACTACTAACTAACCCGCACTTTAGATAAATCTTTTCAGTAAATATTACTGCTTCATAATTTACTTCTTGTAACTGTTCTTCTTCTTGGTGAAGCTGAGTAATCATTTCGAATTAACATAACAAACTAACTACTTTTCACACTAACAAATTTAATAGTGATACATACACTAACATTTTCTATAGCTGGGTGGTTCAGAAGTTTGCATCGCAATCACATGGTTTCTGGCTCTATTCTTCAACTATAACCTTAGGTTAACCATTGTCTTGTGAATGAAATTTGGTGGATGGAAACTGTGTGGAAGCCTGTTCTTTACATGTGCATTTGTCTCCATGTATGTCTTCACGTTGACACAGCTTAAACAACTTTTTCTTCATCTTCTTCTTCGTCGTCTTTGTCTTTTTCTTTTTTTTCGTCTTCTTTTCTCTCTCTCCCTCAGAAACAAGCTATAGTCAAACATGGAGAGATGAGTAGGGCATCACTAAAGATGTGCCATATGATATCTCCCCTATGACTCCATTAGGTAAAACCAAGGAAGACATGGACAGTGGTAGTAAAGAGATGATGTACTGGATAGGACTTGTCTAACCCATGAAAGTATGGAAAAATGAACATATTGTTAATAATAGATATAGAGATCTTTCAAAAAGAACTAAAAAAATCAGTAAGAATGTACTAGCAAAAATATTTCCATTTTTATCATAAAACACTATCATCATCATCATCGTCGTTTTAACGTCCATTTTTCCGTGCTTGCATGGGTTGGACAGGTCCTTTTCAGCACAACATCTCTCCACTCATCATGTTCTTTTGTCATCTCTTCCATGAGACTCAACAATTTGAGATCATCTCTCTCCATTTCTGTGCAGGTCTTCCTTCATTTACTTATACTGCCCTAGCACTTCTTCGCATGCCTATACCAATGCAGTCTTCTCTTTTGCACAGCACTTTTGATTCCTCTTAAAATCCAGTTTCTCTCTCAGTTCATCCAAGCTCTGCTATTCTCATACATTTACATTACACAACCAATGAAGCATGGTTACTTCATTTCTCTCCAGCCTATACATATGTAAACCTAATCTATATGGCTCTTACACTATAGAGGGGCCAGCAGTAAGTAAGGCAATCAAAGATATGAAGATGGGGAAGGCAACCGGTCCATCTGGTATAGCTGCCGAGATGCTGAAGGCATCTGGGTCTGTAGGTCACACTATAACCACACGTATTGTTAACCAAAAGATTGGTGCAGTAGCATCATTGTCAACTGCTACAAAGGTAAAGGCGATGCACTAGATAGAGGAAACTATAGAGGTATAAATTTGATGGACCAGGTCATGAAAGTAACAGAAAGAGTTATAGCACAGTTGATTAGGGACCGGGTTAAAATAGACGAGATGCAATTTGGGTTTGTACCAGGAAGAGGCACCACTGATGCCCTCTTCCTTGTGAGGCAGTTACAGGAAAAGTACCTAGCTAAAAGTAAGCCACTCTACTTGGCATTTGTCGACCTTGAGAAAGCCTTTGACAGAGTTCCACGTACTGTAATCTGGTGGGCTCTTAGAAAACTAGGAGTAGATGAATGGCTTGTGAAAGCGGTACAAGCCATGTATAGGGGAGCAGTCAGCAAAGTTAGGATTAGCAATGAGTATAGCGAGGAATTTAGCGTACAGGTTGGGGTCCACCAGGGCTCTGTTCTTAGCCCCCTCCTGTTCATCATAGTCCTGCAGGCAATAACGGAGGAGTTTAAGACCGGATGCCCATGGGAACTCCTGTATGCTGATGACCTCGCACTCATAGCTGAATCTATGGTAGAACTAGAGAATAAATTCCAAACTTGGAAGCAGGGACTAGAAAGAAAGGGTCTCAAAGTCAACATGACAAAGACTAAGGTCCTTGTAAGTAGACGAGAAAACAGAACCCAGATCCCCTCAGGGAAATGGCCTTGCTCAGTATGTAGGAAAGGTGTAGGTAGGAACTCCATTCTCTGCCCCAAATGCAAACAATGGGTACACAAGAGATGTAGCGGGATCTCAGGAAGCTTAATTAAGAATGTAGGCTTCACATGCAGCAGCTGTACTGGGACAGCAAGCAGCAAACAGCCACAGGAAAGAAGTACCACCAATCTCTGGGAGGGCTCTGTAGAAACAGTAGACAGCTTCTGCTACCTAGGTGACCGAATTAGCAGCGGAGGTGGGTGGTCATAAAGTACAATAACTAGGGTAAGAACGGGATGGAAGAAGTTTAGAGAACTACTACCACTGCTAGCTGCAAAAGGCTTCTCCCTCAGAATGAAAGGCAGACTGTATGATGCGTGTATCCGAACAGCAATGTTGCATGGTAGTGAGACCTGGGCGCTGAAGGTGGAAGACTTACGTAGATTAGAAAGAAATGAAGCCTGCATGCTCCGATGGATGTGTAACAGTAATATACGTGAACGACAAAGCATAAATGAATTGAGAGAGAGACTGAGCATAAGAGGAATCAAATGCTGTGTGCAGGAGAGGCGGTTGCGCTGGTATGGACATGTGATGCGTATGAAGGATGACAGCTGCATAAAAAGGTGCAGAGCACTAGAAGTTGATGGAAACCACGGAGTGGGGAGACCCAAGATGACCTGGGATGAGGTGATAAAAGCCGACCTTACCCAATTACACCTCTCAAAGGCGATGACACACGACCGTGACCACTGGCGTCACGCAGTAATACAGAGTACCCGACCTCCCATGGGTACAAGCTGAAGCATATAGACAATAGGCCCCCACACCCCCCACCGCAAGGTGGTCGTGGAGGTGCCAACGGCAAAAAAGCACCCAGCCCACACTGTAAAGTGGACGTGTAGGCGCCACGAAAAAGCACCCAACACTCACTGTAAATGAGGTTTGTGTTAGGAAGGGCATCCAGCTGTAGAAATCAAGCCAAATCAGTTCCTGTATGAGCAAGGCATGGTCAGCCGACCAGACACTGCCCACAACAGGACAACCCGTCTAACCCATGCTAGCGTGGAAGAACGGACGTAAAACGGTGATGATGATGATGACTCCTTTATTCAGTATCACAATATGTTAGTGATATTACAAATGAATACTATCTTGTACTATATGTAAATGAGCTTTCACCAAGAATAACTTATTTACAAAATGTATGACAAGATTGTCTTTCATAGTTGAGTATCTGAGTGTAACTGATGAACTGTAATGACAATGAAATGCATGTTTTTACTTCTCTCATCTTGATGCTGTGGTAGTTGTGATATGATTACAACTTAAAATACTCACTGAGAAACTAAATGTATATGAGTTTATATGCACATTTATTACAAAATTTAACTATAGCCAACTATCTTCCAGTCAGTCTTACTAGCTGCATCACCAAACTGATGGAATCCTGTGTCACTTCTGGAACTCTCACAGCCTTATCTGGCCCTCGCAATTCAGATTTATCCCTAACTCCAGTTGCAGTGATCGACTCATTGAGTTTCTTGACATTACCTGGATCACTGATAGCGGCTGATGGATGGATGTTATTTATCTTGACTTTACAAAAGCTTTTAATTCTGTGCCACACAAAAGACTTATGGCAAAAGTCTCTGCAATGGGTGTGAGAGATTATCTTCATAACTGGTTGAAGTCCTTCATTCTTAGTCGAAAAGAGGTAGTCACGGTTCTAGGACAGCACTCTTCACCCTATGAGATGTCATCTGGTGTACTGCAGGGATCTGTTCTTGGTCCCCTTTTGTGTGTTGCATATATTAATGACATAGAGGCCAACTTAAAGAATGCCACAGTACTGAAATACACAGATGACATCAAACTGTACCTTGAGATAAAAAGGACAGATCCTGAACACTATAGATCATTCCTGCAATCAGATCTGGACATAATGCAGCAATGGATCATGGACTGGCAACTCAAGTTGACTGTGGACAAGTGTATCACCATGCATTTTGGGAGGGAAAAGCTAGTGTTCACATACTCCCTCCTCAACTCTAATCTCAAGAAGTTTTCTTGTGAACGTGACCTGGGCATTACTGTCAGCAGTGATTTGCGTTGGACAAAGCACATCTCTAAAATTGTCAAGACGGCTAAGGGTGTCTTGACATCACTCAGCAAGACCTTTGTCAGCTGCTCTCTAGCTATCTATTTAAAGCTGTATATAGCTATGTTCAGAATATTCACTGTATATAGCTATTGTTCAGAATATTCACCTCTTGGAAACTGTTTAAAGATGTGCAACCAAGTAAATACCCTCAATAAGGCATCTACCATACTCTGAACGCCTTGCATCCCTGGACATGGATACTTTAAAGCTCTGACATCTGGCAACTGACTAGGTAAACACCCACAAAATTATTGACCATAACAACCCTGAGCACCTTTTTGAATTCCATGTGTCTAACACCCATGAGCATGCCTACAAAGTCAGAAATCAACTTAGCTCCCAGAACTTTCAGAAACATTTTCTCACGCTCAGAGTTTCTGAAGCATGGAACAAACTACCTGCATCGGTTGTTAGCTGTCAGGACACTGCATCCTTCAAAGCTTCCATGCTTCCCAAAATTCGCCAACACTACAACTGATATTCCCCCTCCATACATACGCAGGCAGGCATATATCTATGTGTATATCATGACTCATACACTGTTGACTTTCAGGACATTTTTACATTATTCTATGTACTATACATGCACCTTTGATGAGTGCACCTGAACACTGTACATAATAATTTTCATTATTATTATTATTTATGGCGGTGGATTGGCAGTATTGGTAGAGGGTCGGACGCCATGCTTTGACGCACTAAGTTACGGCCCTTGCCATTCTGATTTCAAATCCTGCCGATGTTAACTTTGCCTTTCATCCTTACGGGGTCGATAAAATAAAGTACCAGTAATACACTGGGTAATTGCTGGCCTTGTGCCAAAAGTAGAAACAATTATTATTTAGAACAAACAAAATTTCCATGATGTAAGGGAGCCTTTGTGTCGTTGCTTGATTTGCTCGAAATAGCTGTTAAATCTCTCCCAATCCAGAACATACTGTCTTAAAAAAGGACAATTTGGGTATTGTAGTTCTAGATACACTATGCCTGAAGTAAAAAGCCAGAATGGTTAGTTAGATGGCCTTTGATCAGAACTGACTTCTGGATTAAACAGCAACAACATTTGCAAAGTTAATTTTCTATAGTAATACTGTTCTATAGTTTAACCAGATAATGTGTGCTTAACTGCTAGTTAGTTTAGTGCTGAGTACTTTATCATGAAGTTGTCGCTTTCAATGTTGAGTGTTCCACTTGTTTGAACAATGGAACAACCCGAGTATTCCACAGAGATATACATTTTTAATGTAATCCTCAGGGACACAGTATGTGATTAAGCTGGGCTCATTGAATTACAGGTACAACTCATGTTTTTTTTTTAGCCAAGTTGACCAGAGCAACATGAAATAAAGTGTCTTGCTCAAGGATACAATGCACTGTCAGGAATTTAGTGATCGCTGTCAAACCTTACGATAGTGTGCCAAATACCCTACCACTAAGCTGCACACTTTCACATATCATGAAATACTTTTGGGTCTTGAATAATCGTCCCCCAGCTTATTAATTTTTCAGATTTTTTCAACCACAACCTCTGCTTCTTAAATTTTGCTAATCTATTGCCAGCAAAATTTTATTTTAAGTGGTAGCATACTTGCGACAATTAATTTCTTTTATACATTAAAAAACATTATACACGACAAAAAAGTACATTACTAGAAATCCCATACGTTATAAAATAAATAGGATGGGTTGGGGTCGCAATATGTAATCTAAACAACTAATACTGTTTTTTTTTTAAAATCAACAGAGACAACCTAGAAAAATTATCAATTTTCTGTATCATTGTTCCAACTTTATTCTATATAGCTACACACTGCTCTGTAGAGCTACATACAATCTGATGCTCTTCTCTCTCACTTCTATTGTCTTTCAACCACCAAACACCACACTATACACTTCATTTAATTTTGTATCACCAGAACATCAGTCCTTTGAAACCCTTACCCTTATATTCTTAAGATGTTGAAGTTCAATGCCAACTACATCAGTTATGTCTGCCACTTCGAACTAAATTTATTTAACATCTGTTAAAAAGATATACAATATCTGTAAGTTTCAACTGTGTCATCTGAGCATTTTCATGGTCCCTCCTACTATTTCTTTCCAATTTTTTCTTTGATCTACAACTACTTCTAGACACTTTATCAGTCACCATGTCATCCATAAATACTATCAAAGTCTTTGATAGCTAACTTCTTTATCATCTCATTTGCTTTTGAAAGTTAACATTACTCTCTAAATGGATCAGAGATTGCTTTTTCATCTTTAAGATTCTTATCTTTTCTGCATTTAATGCCATACAGCATCATTCTTTTTGCACGCATCAAATATTGTCTGCTTTTTATATGAAGAAACAAACTTTTTCTTCCACTTCTATGGATCCAGATAGACTGGATACCTGACAGTGGTATAGTTATAGTTTATGTTCCTCAAAGTAGTCTTTGAGTTTGTCCCCAGCCCATGTAAAAAAACAAAAAAACTATACAATAGACTAAAAGTGCCACATATCCCAAATAAACCACTTAGGACAGTCTGTGTCTCCTCAACCACACTACGGGGCACCCAACAGTCCACTGTAACAGAACATATCTAGTTAGGACAGTCTGCCTCTCCTCAACCACACTACAGGGCACCCAACAGTCCACTGTAACAGAACATATCTAGTTAGGACAGTCTGCCTCTCCTCAACCACACTACGGGGCACCCAACAGTCCACTGTAACAGAACATATCTAGTTAGGACAGTCTGCCTCTCCTCAACCACACTACAGGGCACCCAACAGTCCACTGTAACAGAACATATCTAGTTAGGACAGTCTGCCTCTCCTCAACCACACTACAGGGCACCCAACAGTCCACTGTAACAGAACATATCTAGTTAGGACAGTCTGCCTCTCCTCAACCACACTACGGGGCACCCAACAGTCCACTGTAACAGAACATATCTAGTTAGGACAGTCTGCCTCTCCTCAACCACACCACAGGGCACCCAACAGTCCACTGTAACAGAACATATCTAGTTAGGACAGTCTGCCTCTCCTCAACCACACTACGGGGCACCCAACAGTCCACTGTAACAGAACATATCTAGTTAGGACAGTCTGCCTCTCCTCAACGACACTACAGGGCACCCAACAGTCCACTGTAACAGAACATATCTAGTTAGGACAGTCTGCCTCTCCTCAACCACACTACAGGGCACCCAACAGTCCACTGTAACAGAACATATCTAGTTAGGACAGTCTGTGTCTCCTCAACCACACTACGGGGAACCCAACAGTCCACTATAACAGAACATATCTAGTTAGGACAGTCTGCCTCTCCTCAACCACACTACAGGGCACCCAACAGTCCACTATAACAGAACATATCTAGTTAGGACAGTCTGCCTCTCCTCAACCACACTACAGGGCACCCAACAGTCCACTGTAACAGAACATATCTAGTTAGGACAGTCTGCCTCTCCTCAACCACACTACGGGGCACCCAACAGTCCACTGTAACAGAACATATCTAGTTAGGACAGTCTGCCTCTCCTCAACCACACTACGGGGCACCCAACAGTCCACTGTAACAGAACATATCTAGTTAGGACAGTCTGCCTCTCCTCAACCACACTGCAGGGCACCCAACAGTCCACTGTAACAGAACATATCTAGTTAGGACAGTCTGCCTCTCCTCAACCACACTACGGGGCACCCAACAGTCCACTGTAACAGAACATATCTAGTTAGGACAGTCTGCCTCTCCTCAACCACACTACGGGGCACCCAACAGTCCACTGTAACAGAACATATCTAGTTAGGACAGTCTGCCTCTCCTCAACCACACTACGGGGCACCCAACAGTCCACTGTAACAGAACATATCTAGTTAGGACAGTCTGCCTCTCCTCAACCACACTACAGGGCACCCAACAGTCCACTGTAACAGAACATATCTAGTTAGGACAGTCTGCCTCTCCTCAACCACACTACGGGGCACCCAACAGTCCACTGTAACAGAACATATCTAGTTAGGACAGTCTGCCTCTCCTCAACCACACTACGGGGCACCCAACAGTCCACTGTAACAGAACATATCTAGTTAGGACAGTCTGCCTCTCCTCAACCGCACTACAGGGCACCCAACAGTCCACTATAACAGAACATATCTAGTTAGGACAGTCTGCCTCTCCTCAACCACACTACAGGGCACCCAACAGTCCACTGTAACAGAACATATCTAGTTAGGACAGTCTGCCTCTCCTCAACCACACTACAGGGCACCCAACAGTCCACTGTAACAGAACATATCTAGTTAGGACAGTCTGCCTCTCCTCAACCACACTACAGGGCACCCAACAGTCCACTGTAACAGAACATATCTAGTTAGGACAGTCTGCCTCTCCTCAACCACACTACAGGGCACCCAACAGTCCACTGTAACAGAACATATCTAGTTAGGACAGTCTGCCTCTCCTCAACCACACTACAGGGCACCCAACAGTCCACTATAACAGAACATATCTAGTTAGGACAGTCTGCCTCTCCTCAACCACACTACAGTGCACCCAACAGTCCACTGTAACAGAACATATCTAGTTAGGATAGTCTGCCTCTCCTCAACCACACTACAGGGCACCCAACAGTCCACTGTAACAGAACATATCTAGTTAGGACAGTCTGCCTCTCCTCAACCACACTACAGGGCACCCAACAGTCCACTGTAACAGAACATATCTAGTTAGGACAGTCTGCCTCTCCTCAACCACACTACAGGGCACCCAACAGTCCACTGTAACAGAACATATCTAGTTAGGACAGTCTGCCTCTCCTCAACCACACTACAGGGCACCCAACAGTCCACTGTAACAGAACATATCTAGTTAGGACAGTCTGCCTCTCCTCAACCACACTACAGGGCACCCAACAGTCCACTGTAACAGAACATATCTAGTTAGGACAGTCTGCCTCTCCTCAACCACACTACAGGGCACCCAACAGTCCACTGTAACAGAACATATCTAGTTAGGACAGTCTGCCTCTCCTCAACCACACTACGGGGCACCCAACCGTCCACTGTAATAGAACATATCTAGTTAGGACAGTCTGCCTCTCCTCAACCACACTACAGGGCACCCAACAGTCCACTGTAACAGAACATATCTAGTTAGGACAGTCTGCCTCTCCTCAACCACACTACAGGGCACCCAACAGTCCACTATAACAGAACATATCTAGCACTGTTGTAATACTTTTGTGCCAAGAGACCAACATGCTGGAAGTTAAAACAGTGTAGATTCAGTCACTGCAATACATCACCACCTACAACTCACACAGACTACTTCTATTTTGTTGTTGGTATTATTTCTTTCACTTCCATGGCTTCTTAGCCATTATTCTATCATGTTCATATTGTATTCATAATTATGCACCTTTATAACATAACTTAGAACTGTACTTTCAACAATAATTCCTAGCATATCAAATAGAAGCAACATGTTTCTATAGCATCTACAAAAGCAATGGGATATATAAATATAAACCATCTGCATTTCCCAAAGAATCTGATAGATACTTTGATCTGACATGAAATGTATTTTTATAGTTTTGGGATTGTCATTGATCTGTCAGCCTGTGAACTATAAATAAACTTTAACCTTGGGAAACATGGAAAGATTGGTTTGAAGTTGGTTAGGATGTAATGACATAATATAAGACATGATGCATTGTTTGCTTGCAAGGAACAGTCCCGCTATTGCCTTGACCTCGATTACAAAGAAAGGTCAAGTATGGCTTATCTAGAACAGGTTTTTAGTAGATAAACGATATTTCTTCATATGTCAGCAAGTACACATTTACAAGATGTTGCATCGTGTCTATATGTGTGTGTGTTGACAGAACTCTCTCAAATTTTACTGAATAAACACTAGAGAGATGTAATGTTTTATTTTCTTACTAATTCTTAATTTTCAGTGGATGACACAATTTAATGTTTCACTTGATTTCTTAGCTGTTCTCTTCAAATTAACATAGTTTTTTAAAGATTTAAGTTAGCAAAATAAATCTCTTATTCTCCCTTGTATGGAATACTGTTGTTGGGCTGGTACCTAGGCTGGTGTTCTTTCTTTCTTAGATCAAATTCAAAAGCAAGTTTCTAACTTTCTAACATATTGTGGCAGTTAAATTTCTATTCTTCTCTCATTGCTGTGACATTGTTTTTTTATAAATATCCCATAAATATTTCCATGGTTGTCCTGCCAAACTTTCTTTTCATATTCTAATCAAATGAGTCGTCTTTTTATTAATTCTCTTCTTTTCACTGTGTATGTCCCCTCTTATAAGAAGAGATTCTACTCTAATAGTTTCTTTCTTTCAACATCTTTCTCGGGAACTCTTCTTTTTCTCATTTCCCTGATCTCAATAATCTTAATTCTGTTATATCTTTTGCTGGACGTTTTCTGATTTCAAGGGCAACATCTCACTAGATTTCTTTTCTTTTACTTTTGTAACTTCCTACAAATTAAGTGGTTGCTTATGGCCTGCTGTATTGCTGGTTACTTGCCAACCTTATTGGAAGTGACTTCCAATTGAAAAAATAACAGTATCTTTTAATGTATTTTGATCATGTGTCAGATATCATCTAACAAATCTTATTCTAAATTATCTTTAACAATAAGAATATGATATAAATTATGTAGGAGGTATTTGATTAGCAGATTCATTAGAGTGTCAGATAAAATGGCTTAGTGGTGTTACTTCCAGTTTTCTGCATTCTGTGTTCAAATCCTGCCATGGTCAATTTTAATATTCAACTCAAAAAGGATGAAAATCAAAGTAGCAGTTAAAGACAGGAGGTGGAACATGTAAAGCATCATGTGGTATTTGTCCTGACTCTGTGAATTCTGAGTTCAAATCCTGTCTAACGTCACAGAATACATTGTGAGATGATAGGACTGTGGCTCTCTATCATTAAAAGTCAAGAAACCTATAAGATACAACTTCGCATGGGGCTGGCTAAACTCATGGTGTGAGCTGTACCACCAACAATATGTCGTGCAACCTAGACAGAAGTGGTGAGAGTTGATCTCAGGTCACTGAACCTTATGGAGATGTTGATGAAGGAACACAACAGGTGAAATAAAGCTGTGATGGTAAAGATTCATGCAACCATGAACATGGAAAGATGGACATAAAAAATATGATAATGATGACTTCATCACTGAAACTTGAATTCTATATAATGATATATATTAAGTCAGAATAATTTTAGGTTTTATTTAGCTTTAGTAAAATTAGAATGTTACAGAGGTGAAATGACTGAGAAGACAAGGTATCAAATTACCAGCTCATAAATGTGATTTCAAATTCACTGCAAATGTTTTGTTGCATTTCTGGGCATGAATATGTATCAGATCATCTGGCTTAAACTGGTGGTGTATTCAGAAAGAAATTTATCTCTCATCTGGTTTATGCCAAGAAATAGAAGATAAGCATCAGTCCTTAAAAGACCCCCTTGGGTCTTAGAAGATACTTACATTACATTTACATTATGTAGTCAGAATCCTGCATGTTCTCGAGTTAAATTATTTGTGTATGTGCACGTATAGAAGAAACGGATGTAAAATGATTATGATATATCTGTGCAGAAGTCTGGTATTAATCATCTGGTTGTTTAGATTTCATTATAAGTGCATACAAACAGTTATTTAATACACTATAAAGTATTTTATGTATTTAGTCAGGAACTAAAATAATTTTGTTATTAAAACTCCTACATAAAACATGTGGGTGTCTGACAACTTGTACTATTTTTTAACAACCACCTTGTGAGTAGTTGATGATAGAAAGGACATCTAATCTTAAAATTTATAATCAAATCAAAAAACAAAGGCAGAAAATTGGCAGACTCATTAGGTTGTTGGATTAAGTGCCTTCTGGTGTTTTACATTATGCTTTCATGTGAGAGAGATACAATGTTACTAGTTAAACGACTAGTAAGACCACTATTTTAACTTGGTACTTTAATGAAAGTAGAATGTATATATTATTTATTGCATGTAAATAACCACTATCCAGGATCACTCACTTACCCATGACTTCACACTCAGAGTTGCTGAAGTATGGAACAAACTACCTGCATCACTTGTTAGCTGTCGAGACACTGCATCCTTTAAAACCTCCATGCTTCCTGAGATCCGCTAAAACTACACCTGATGTCCCCCTTCCATACACATACACACATGTATATCATGACTCATACACTATTCACTTCCCTGATATTTATATATTATTCTATGTACTATACATGCACCTTTGACGAGTTGTAGTGCACCTGAGCACTTTACACAATAATTTCATTATTTTATTATTATACTTATTACCCATCCTATGTTCCTTCATCCTATTCCACCCACAAACACATCTCACAAGGGACAAATCATCACCTCCTCCCATATAGGTTAGAGAGGACTCTTCAGTTGAGTCAATGACAGACAACCTCCCTAGTGCTGGTGTTGCAATAAAACATACCCAGTACACTCTGTAAAGTAGATGGTGTTAGAAATATCTTCCAGCCCTAAAAACCATGCCCAAATGGTTGAGAGAACCCTTCAGTCATAGTGCAACAACCTCTCTTGTGCTGGTGCTACAAAAGCATCCAATACATCCTGTAAAGTTCTGCTATAAAAGGGTTGAGTGGACTCTACATTTGTGTCAAAGACATAACGACCTCTCTAGTGTTGATGCCTAGAGTACAATAGAGGTTAGTAGCTCTACGTATTGACTTAGTGTTTGGTGGCCCTTCCAATCTTTGCTAACAGAGAAAATAAATTAAATGAATAATGGTTTTTGATTTAGGCACAGGGTCAACAATTTTGTGAGAGGAGAAGTCAATTAAATCGACCCCAAAAAGTTGAAAGACAAAATTGACCTTGGCAGGATTTGAACTCAGAATGTAAATGCCACAAATCATTTTATCTAATGCTCTAACGATTCTGCCATTAATGGTTTCTAGTTTTGGGAGAGAATAAAGTCAATTAAATCAGCTCCAGTGCGTGACTGGTAGTTCATTTTATTGACCCCAGTTGAATGAATGGCACAGTTGATTTTAGTAGAGTTTGAACTCAGAATGTAAAGCAATGCTTACCTTGTTTGTTAGGAATACCTACAATTGGTGGAAATGTATTCAGTTAATTCGGAGAAGAAAGCATGTCTGTGAAGTTTGTGGCTGTAATGTGATTGAATGTTTTGTCAGTTAGCTGAATGCCTTGTTTGTAAATGGTGTGTGTGTGTATTTATATATATATGTCATCATCATCATCATTGTCGTTTTAACATCTACTTTCCCTGCTAGCAAGGTTTGGATGGGTCAATATAGACCAAGTTAGTACTGAAGCAGAGTCACTGATCTTCCAGACAGGCCAAGGACTTGTGCAGTTATGTATGATCTCATTCCATCGAATGCTCAGGAGAGGTTGTCATGCCTTTGACACAACTGAGGGTCCTCCTATCCCTATATATATATATACACATATATGCCGTTATTATTTAGTAGAAACAATTATTTAGACCCAGGTCAGTTTTATTGAACAGACCTATGATTAAACCTTTTGGTACTATATTTCTAATGAGAGAAACTGCCTGCAATTTCCAAATCATTTTGGAAATAATGAAGAATTTGGAAGGATTTTAGCAATACAATTAACGTTCTCATTATTTATCTGGCGTTTGGAGTACAATTTAATATGATCCTTATATAGAATTATGGGGAGTGAGGGTTAGATAAATATAAACACTTCAATATAAATAACTTTTTATTGTAAAACCAGGGGCAGTTTGTTATGGCCAGACTATCTTTTTGTATATATAGAACTACATTGTTCAATAATCCTTTCTCTTTTTAAGATAGTAAAGTTATGGTTAATGAAACGTGGCTGCTATTTGTAGCAGGTTAAGAAACCATTTAATATTGAAAACAATAGTAACTATTTTTATCAATAAAAAGTTATTTTAAAACCTTAATATTATTTTCAACTTTTTCAAATATCACAAAACTTTCCACAAACCTGATTCAATCCTCTGTATACAAGCTGACGAGGAAATCTCTTAGCAGTCATTGTACCTGCTTGAAATAGCAGCAAAATCTCCCTCTAATTACATCCTACCAGTTGTGTAGGTAGAGGTGGCACTTTTGGTCTATAGCATAAACTAGCTATGGCACTTCATCATATATTGAAAAATGTGGTTCTAAATGCATTATGTCTAAAAATAAAATTGGATGGTCATGGTCGGAGTGCCTTTGATTATAATTTTGCTTAGTCAAAGTTAACCAGCAACAACGATACAACTCTAGAAAATATCTTTTGTAAACCAGTTAAAATGGCTCCACTTATAAATTTTATAACTCATTTTAGGGGAGACTACTCTTACATTATTAAAATGGATAGATGTCCTTGAATTATTATTATTTATTTTTTATTTAATAGTCCGAGTGTACCAAGAAATTGAGCGAGATTGCTTCCAAAGTTTTAAAGATTAGATATCGTTACATTTAACCCTTTTGATACCAGTCTGTCTGAAACTGCCCCTTGTTCAATGATACAAAACGTCTGGTTTTAAAATGTTCATGTTTATAAAACCTTCCATCACAATTTTATGTAAGAACATTTTGTTGAATAATAATCCATACAGCTTAACTTAGGTTATATATTTTACTAAATTCCTCCAAATTTTAGATTATTTTCAAAATTATATGAAACTCATTGGCATTGTATTTCATTAGGAATGATCGTCATTATCACCGTTTAACGTCCATTTTTCCACACTAGCATGGGTTAGACGAGTTGTCCAGATGTGATGCAGACCAGGTTACAAAAGAGTTGATGTTTAACAATGATGGCAAATCAAGTTGGATAGTTTTCCAATAATTGTTAGTGACACATCCAAAACATCTGGCCTCGTGTTACACAGGCCAGATGAATTATTCAAACACTGGCTTTGGTTTTATATAAAGAGAATTACTGTATATACTCATAAAAGTCACAGTTTTTTCCTCAAAAATAACATGAAGAACAATCATGTAACTTATCTACTGAACCTACGAAAACTCAATTAAAAAAAACATAGTATATTGTAAATGAAATATGGCAGGTGGTAGAGAACTTTTTTATGAGTAACATTTAATCTTCTTTACTACTACATAAAGCTGTGGTAAAATGACATTGAAGTATTCAGTATTGCTTTAACTTCTAGCTCTGATCCAGCTATGATCCACCCTTCTCTCTTTAATTTTTCAAATACAGTACTAGATTATTTAATGTCACCTGCCTTTTCTTTTAAGATGGTAGATTTGAAGGAGATGAGGCTGCTATCTCTAGTGGCCATATAAAGCAGAGGTTCTCAAAGTGGGCGCTACCCCCACCCGCCAGGGAGCGTTGAGAATATCCTGGGGGGACACTGGGGCCTATGGGGATGGTAGAGATGATGTATATTAAATATCATATATACATATAGTAAAATAAAAAATATATCTTTATTTTTACATAGTATATATTATATTATTTATTATATTTAAATTAACGATTTTATTTATATATTATTAACAATTTGTGTAAGGCAGGTCTCTCAGGAAATAGGGGTGGGGGCGCTGAGGGTATTACGTGACCTTGAGGTGGGATGGTGGCCCCAAAAGTTGGAGAATCTTTGATATAAAGGCTCTCATTTGTTCAAAGCTCTCTGTTAAATTACCATATATACTTATAAGTCACTGCACCATATATATATAGTTAATATAAAACAAGAAATCAATATATATATATATAAAGAAAAAAAGATGAAATCGAAAATGCAACTGGACTCCAGTTGCATTTTCGATTTCATCTTTTTTTCTTTATACTTTCACTCGTGTAGGACACCTCGGTTATTTTTCATTTTGTAAAAAAACCTCACTTTCTAATAATATATATATATATATATATATATGGATTGAGAGAGACGAGGTTGTGTGGTTACTGATAACGAGTGTTAGAAAGTAAAGGGTTTGTGTCCCTTTACTTTCTAACACTATATATATATATAATATTTTGGTATCATTATTTAATATTTCAAAGGGCGATGGATTGGTAGAGGGTCGGACGCCATGCTTTGATGTATAGAGTTACGGCCCTTGCCATTCTGAGTTCAAATCCCGCCAAGGTTAACTTTGCCCTTCATCATTACGGGGTCGATAAAATAAAGTACCAGTAATACACTGGGTAATTGCTAGCCTTGTGCCTAACGTAGAAACAATTATTTAATATTTCAAATCGGCCTTGTGCCTAAATCAGAAACCATTAATAGATATTTCAGTACAAAGTTCTGTAGATAAGTTAGATGCAGCTATTCATGCCTGCTTCATATTTTTTTTATTTAAGTAAACAGAAAACCTAACTTATCTATGAATATATATGATATTTTGTGACTGTGTTTTAGAAATAATAACAGTATGTCTAATGGAATACTATTATACAGCAGATAATTAAAAGGATTTACAGCTAATTAAGATACTTAATAATTAGCATATGATTTTTTAATTTAATTTGTTAATTGAGAAAATATAAAGAATTCCGATTGTTTCGGTTGTTGTTAATGTTTCATACTGTGAATTATATTAAATGTTAAGATTATGTAATGATTCTATTGCAGTTACCAGAGCAACAACTACAGCAGCTGTGTAGAAGTCGGAATAAAGTAATTTGTGAATTGGCATCAGACCTTCGTACTGATCTCAACTATTAACACCATTTTATGTTTATTATAAATTATTGGAAAAATTGGAATATTTATTCTGTCCAGGAAAAAAATAATTGTTTTGGTTAAGTTTTTCATGTTGTCACTAATGATATTGTTCATTTAATCTTGTATTTTTTTTATTATTTTTCAAACCACATAAAAAAAAGATAGAAATGACTGAAGTTTTATATTTCTATCAGCTAGTTACAATTATACAAAATTACCAGTGGTGTGACATGAATGAAACTGTTAGTGTAAGCAATTGGAATGTTACATACCATCTTTTTCAAGACAAAATTCGAAAGAATAAAAATCACATTTAAAAAAAAAAGTTTATAATATACCAATATTACTTTCTTTATTATTCCAAAATATTAATGTCATTATTTCAGTACTATGATAATGTGAGCATTGCTTATGTTGCTCTAAGGAATACAGGTATACATGCCACTGAGAATTAGATATTTGATTAAAATACATTAGCAAATATATCTTATAGTATTTAAATTAAGATATAATTTAATTTATACACGCACACACACACACACACACACACACACACACATATGTGTGTGTATATATATATGTATGTATGTGTGTGTGAGTGCATGTATATATATATAAGAGAGAGAGAGATATGTAAAATCCTGACCACGGTGCTAAGAAATTTCAACACAAGCTGAAACCACTTGGCACCAAGGTTGGTATTTTACATATCTCCTAACCCACTCTGCATCTCCCCATGCATTGAGTACTCCCTTGATTAGTGGTCTCCCTGGTCTCAGCACAGGAATGTCTCTCTTTCTCTCTCCCTATATATATATATATATATATATATATATAATATTATTCAAAATATCAATAAATGAGAAATATTATCATAACCAAAGTATATATTTTATTATACATATTTCAAAGGTACAATGGTGTTTAAGTAAAAAAAATATAAGAGATTGGTTATACGACATACCCCTAAAGTCTTGAATCTTCAATCCATTGTACCTTTGAAATATGTATAATAAAATATATACTTTGGTTATGGTAATATTTTGAATAATATAGATACTCAAGATAAATTAACTTTTGGTTATATATATATATATATATATATATATATATATACCGATTCTGGCAGTGAAACCCATGCTAGTTCCATCAATATATATATGAGATTCATAGTAGATAAATAGTGTGTGAAAGAGAAAAAATGTTATTAATAGTAACTGTTCACTGCAAATTTCTGTTGAAATTAGCTGCTTTTCAAAAGCATGTGAAATTGAAACTGTTCAATATTGCAGGTGTAGCTTTTTCTGTGATGCTATTTTAATACTTTTTATATATATTATAAAGAATTTAGTTCACCACTGTGTATACGTATTTGTGTTTATATTTATTTGCCATACTTATAGTTTCTGTAACATATGTTGAAATTCATTAAACTTAGTTCTAAACTATCTCTGAGACTTCAAGTTGGTTTTCAGTTATTCTTTTACTGGTATCAGTCATTAGACTGTGGTCATGCTGGAGCACTACCTTGAAGGGATAACAAACCCAGTACTTATTTTTCAAGTCTGGTATATATTTTATTGATTTCTTTTTATTGAAGCCCAAAGTTACAGGACATAAACATGGACACAGACCCAGATGGGTGTGTATCTGGAGGTATATGGCATAGTAATTAGTGTTTTCATCTCACAATCATAAAGTCAGAAGTTTAATTACTGAACTGGAACAAGTGTACTTAAGCAAGACACTTTATTTAACATTGCTCCAATCCACTCACTTGGTAAAAACAGGCTTCTAAACAGTTTCTGTTTACCAAATTTCACCCACAAGTCATTGGTCAACTCAAGGTTATAGTAGAAAACACTTGCCCATAATATCACACAGTGGGACTGAACCCAAACTATGTGGTGGCAAAGCAAACTCCTTAGCTATACAGCCAGTTGTTTGTTAAATGACAAATATTTGTACTGGTTTCTAATCTTACTTTGATAGTAAGAAATCGAATAGGCTATGTAGCCAGTAAACTCTAAAGGGATGCAACACACATCGCTATAGCATTTCACCAGCCCCTTCCTTCTGTTGTCTGTATCTGTTTATGTATTTATGTAACGTATGTTACGAATGGATGACTAAATGATTTTAACTTGTTTTTTAACAATGGATGGTGGAAACGGTTTTAAATTGTCTTAACTCAGGCCTCAACTCAAGATGTTTGACACTTTTACCGGCTACATAGCCCCTTCATAAGAAAATGATATATTGTTTATCCCCGATCTGGTTTGATGTCTGATAAATTTGTTGTAGGTAAATATATTACTCTATTACATGTTCCAGCCGAAAGGCTGAGGCCATGCTGGGGAACTGCCATTGCCCATAATTTTATCATAGGGTAAGTACAATGGTAGGTGGCAGGAGCCCTCATTAGTACTGATGTTATATTAGTATGTTAGTGATTGATAAGGTGAAGTGGGAAGAGAAAATTAACCCTTTAGCATTTACTCTATATATACTATTATATTTTCACGGTAATATTTTCACCTCATAATTATTTCATATAATTTCTATGAGATTTTGATATTTATTTTGAGAACAAAACCATAACATCAGTATGACCTGCTGGTTACAGCCAGTTTGAACAGGAGGAGATGAGAGAATTCTGGCCAGATATGGCCAGTTTAAATGCTAATGGGTTAAAGACTAGATGGAAGCAGGATCACATACAGAAGTAGAGGCAGGGTGAAGCTAATGTTACATAGGATGTGTTGCAGGGATAACAAGTGATTTGGATGATGTAACATTGTGGAAGGTGTTGGCATGTTATGGTGATAGAAATGTATGTAACAAACATGCTGATAGGGGGTAGAGTGGGGAGCAGACCCTGGTAGTGTTATGATTGATTGATGAGGAAGGAGTGAAATTTGGAATGGCCCAGTGAGTATTTGACCAAAGAACAGAGACTTCAGGATAAAATGGAGAGTGGGGTGAAAGTTAAAAAACAGATTTCCATGCAAAATTTGATGGTGAAAGGTGGATCATGGAATGGTTTTGTAAAGGATCCAGTATTGAAGAATGAGGTGAGTTGTTATGAGAGTTACTTTAGGGAAGAGTAAAAACTGAATTTGAAGTAGAGATGCATAGGTGGAAAATATTCTTGTACTATGGAGAGAAAAGGGGGAAACATTGGTGCTGCCAACAATAAGCAAGGTGACAGCAGTGTTGGATTTTGGGGAATTAAATCATCACACAATGTCACCTAGGTGGTGACATAATTGATGTATGCAAGATGATGTGAACATGGAGGCTGATGACAGGGGCACAGCATGATTGTCAACCTAGTATCTTATTTACAGCTTCACATGACTAGAAAAAGGAGGAAGTACCAACTGGGAAACTACAAAAGTAGAATGTACTGACTAACTAAAATGGAGTTTGGAGTGAATTTATCACTAAAGTTAACATGGTAATAGTCCTAAAAACAAGGTGAAAAGGATAGAGGAAGTCGATTCCTCAACTGATGATAATCTGGGAGATGAAAGAGTAGTGATAACAGAAGAGGGGAAAAGTTAGTTTAACATTTACATTACTCTATATTTACTATTATATTTTCATGGTAAAAGCTTTACCTCACATAATATTGAATCCATGAGATTTTGATATTTATTTTAAGAACAATACATTAATATCAGTATGAACGGCCAGTTTGAACAGAAAGGGGTGACAGAATTCTGGCTGGATACAGCCAGTTTAAATGCTAATGGGTTAAGAACTGCGGATTAACTGTAAAGCTGTGAGATTTATTAAAAGTGGGCTGAAGGTGTTGAAACTTAGATTAAGAACTGATGAAGAGAGAATGAGTCCTGGTATGTGGTGAGTTAAATAAGATTGTGTTGTATTGGATGGACATTACTATATTGCCATCTAGCTTTATATTGTATGTTATTGTGTGAAGAGGTAGTCAAATGGAACAGATTGTAAGGATAAGGTGAGAAAATGGATAGCATAGTAAACAACACCATAATGAAGATGAAACAAAAAGATCTTGTGCCAGATGTGGAAAAGTTGGGCTCTGTGGAGGATAGGGGATGTTGAGAAAGAAGAGCAACACTTACCCATATTAATGTAGTTGAGTTGGATATTATACAAAGGGTCCCAATCTGGCTGTGATGTAGGGGCCCTGAGACATTGAAATGAAGATAGATCCAGCTACATTGTTTGATGAGGGGTTTGTCAAACATTGAGATGAAGGTAGATTCAGCTACATTGTCTGACGAGGAGTTTGTCAAACATTGAGATGAATGTCAATTCAGCTATGTTGTTTGATGAGGAGTTTGTCAAACATTGAGATGAAGATAGATTCAGCTATGTTGTTTGATGAGGGGTTTATCAAACATTGAGATGAAGGTAGATTCAGCTAAGTTGTTTTGTGTGGGTTGAATTTGTAATAACAGTAGAGAAGGGGGTATGAACTAAAGGGTCTGCATAAATGCTCATTAAACATTGTTTAGAAGTTGTAGTTGAGCTGATTGGTGAGTTTCACTTACAACTAAGTGTTTTGCATATTTTCTTACTCAAGTGAGAAGATGCTGGAGGATTCTGGAAAGGAGGTTGCCCTTTGGTTCTCTGCACTCAGAGTTCAAACCCACCATGGTAAACATTGCTCTTCTTCCTTTTGGGGTCAATAAATAATCAGTTCAGGGTAGTATCTTGGCAAAATTGTCCAAACATTGGGCAAGAATCTTACAGAATATATTCCAACTTTTTGTTCTCTGATATCAAATTCCACCTAGGTACTAATGGCCAAGGCTAATCTCCTGACCACTAGAGCACCTTGTCTAATCTATACTTGGTCAACATAGACATGTGGGCCTATAACCAGCATAATTTCTGAGGCTTTATCCAGCAGTTAATTGAGTGAGAACAAGCTAGGAAGAACTTCCAATATGGTTTTGGAAAGAAACCATTGTTTACAGTTGTGGTAAATTTATTTTTTAAATGGTTGCAGTCATAAAATATATGCTATAGCAGATTCCTAGTTTTCTTACTAATAAAACATGAGAACTGTGGACTATTTATTTATTTATTTATTCTACCAAAGAAAATGATTTAAAATCACTAATATGATAGATACACTTTAGCCCCAGGCCCCCAGATTGCTGTCTCCACCATTAGCTTTTCCAACCACTAACATATAGCAACTTATCTCTGCTTCTATTACCACTAATATAATGGTCTCTTCTCAGAGCTTCCTGGTCTCATGTTACTTCTACTCAGGCACTCTTGAAACTTGTCTCTCCTCTCATCATCCCACACTCCCAACCACACATCACTATGATCAGTCCTTCATACCCAGAATGTCAGCCCTCTGGAACTCCCTTCCTGCATATGGTGTTGACAAGAAACAGTTTAAATGGAACATCAACAACAATCTGTCTAGTGTTTTGTGAGGATTATATAAATATAATTTGTTAATTTACAGACGTCCAAACACTCTTTAATGTATCAATGACAAGAATCTGTCCATTTAATTAACCAGCATGTGTCCTAACATAAACTGCTTTTCTAGAAATACAAGAAGGGAAAAGGTCTTTGCACTATCAAACACACAATTAAATGCTGTGCTGAGAATCCTTATATATGATATTTACTAATTAAAGAAATTCATATTTTTATTAATATGTGTATTTAACAAAATTTTGGTTTTGTGTTTCTCCTTATCTCCAGTAGGTGTTTAAGAATGCTGATGTCTCATTTCCTCCTTAAATAGCAGGACATTTCTTAGCATGAACACAATTCTTAAGACATTGTGTAAAGTAACATATGTTTTCCCTCCTTCTTGTGTACTGTCACTTTATGTGACCCCAACAGGGAAATTATCATAGAAGAAAATAATTTATTTTATTCTTTTACTGGGTTTACATTTACTGTGACATCATATTGCAAGGATTTTGTCGATCATATCAACTCCAGTCCCTATTTTTCAAGTCTGATATATGACATAAAGAAACTGTAAATGTAAACACATTTATACACACATATGATGAGCCTCTACAATTTCTGTCTACCAAATTTCACTGACAAGGCATTGGTCAACTTAAGGCTAGAGTCAATGATATCTGGACAACTTCACTGACAAAGTATTGGTCAACTTAAGGCTAGAGTCAATGACATTTAGACACCTTCACTGACAAGGTATTGGTCAAGTTAAGGCTAGAGTCAATGACATTTGGACAACTTCACTGACAAGGTATTGGTCAAGTTAAGGCTAGAGTCAATGACATTTAGACACCTTCACTGACAAGGCATTGGTCAACTTAAGGCTAGAGTCAATGACATTTGGACAACTTCACTGACAAGGCATTGGTCAACTTAAGGCTAGAGTCAATGACATTTGGACACCTTCACTGACAAGGTATTGGTCAAGTTAAGGCTAGAGTCAATGACATTTGGACAACTTCACTGACAAGGTATTGGTCAAGTTAAGGCTAGAGTCAATCACGAAGCAGGTTGTACTGGATTACATGGACCCAGTAGCAGGCAGAAGCCTGACCTGACCTGTATGTAAATGTCTGTATATACTAAATTTACTAGCAAACATTTCATATTTAGTTACTTTCTAAAACAACCTGTTACTTTTTTATGAAATTGATCTGACACATCTGTGTTGTCATCATGATCATCAGTTTTACATCCCCTTTCCCATTCTAGCATGGGTTGGATAGGATAATTTGAAATAAGGTTTTACAGACAGATGCTCTTCCTGGTGCTAATCCTTTTAGTCACCTCTTATAACAGGCAGGAATAGAGTATACTTATTCTAAAAACCAGGATACAAACACCACTGTGTGTGGGGGGGTTTTTATGCTGGTTTTTCTGAAACATTTAAAAACATGGCTTGCGTGGCACAGGCTTCCCTTCCCAGCAGGGATGGCAAAAGGTCAGATGACATCACAATTTTCCTGTTCTGCTGTGGTAGGCTCCTCGTCGGGGATCCAACATGCTGTGACACCTACTCAAGTGACAACCTGGTGCGTTTGGCAACCAGCCCAGGCTCTGCTGCCTACCAAGCTGAAGAGGGCAAACTGTACAAGTCTCGACCGCTCTTGAATAGGTTTGTAGTAGAGCTTGTAGCCTTGGAGATTTCGGGCGTTCTTGCCCCAGGACCACATCCCTACTCACTGCTATCAGGGCAGAGTTGGTCATACGCAGGTGGGAACCCCATGAGGTGGAGTGGCTATTCCAGTGCATCTCACTTGCTGTCCTCTAGAGCAAAGTATTCTCCATCCTGTCGGCCAGAGGTGGAGGGTAAGTTAGTTGGAAGTCGATGATACTCGTTCAGATGTCACTCTCGCTCCATTACTATATCTTTACCATATGATATTATAGGCACAGGCATGGTTGATTGGTTAAGTAGTTGCTTCACAAGTGCATAGTTCTGGGTTCCATCCCATTGCATGGTGACTCAAGCTACCTGAGGCTTTCTGAGTGAATTTGGTTGACAGAAACTGTATTGAAACCCATTGTATATAATGTGTGAGTGTGTGTGTGTGTCAGTTTACTGCATATGTCTTGATAATGACAATGGTCATGATGATGATGATGATTTTGGAGATCATGGTGATTATCATAGTGATGATGATCATCATCATGGTGATAATAATGGTGGATTGACATCATCATCATCATCCTACTCATACTATAAGAATGGAATGTAGTACTTAAGAAAAGAGAAGAGTGTGAGAGATGTGCTGCATCTAAATAAACAAGACAATACAGCTGTGCTTATTTAATAGCAATGTCTGTATTTACTCTACTGCATACAAGAGAATGTCTTTCAACTGCAACAGTAGCAGCTGCACTTGTTCTTATTAACCTCCTCTTTTCAATAGTCATCACATATTCAACCCTTTTTTAACCATGTTTCTATAGAAATACACCCGTTTATTCTCTTGCTGACTTCAATCATTAGACTGTGGCCATACTGGGCCACTTCTTCTTGAGAAGATCATAGGGGCAGAATCCTCAAACACTCCTTCCTGTGAGTCCTGTCAGAAGCAACTGTTTCCAACTGATCCAACTGGATCCCAAACACGACCAACCATGTTATCCAACCATTTTGCTCGGGGTCTACCTCTGGGTCTCCTGCTGGTTGATTTTGCCTGTAAAATCTGTCCAGCAATTCTAACCACATGCCCATAGTATGAGAGCTGTGATCTTTCAATTCAGAGAAGTAGCGGCTCTCTGATCTCTGAGTATAGTTGTATATTTAAATAAGCATGGAGAGTTTGGTTTATTTTAATATCTAATTAATACCAATATTGATATTTTTCTTTTAAAAAATATAACTATTTAGACTACTTCCTAATGTGGCAAACTACAGTCCGTGAGCTGAATGTGGCCCATTTGGCTTTCTGAATGGCACATTTAATTTCAATATTGCCTTGAAAGTTTTAGTAGTGCAGCCTGCCTTATGATGAGCCACATCCTATGTGGCCCACTGCTCAAAAAAGGTTGTCCATGCCTGTCCTAATTCATGGCATGATAATGAAAGCAATGAGAATTTTGTAGATTTTAAAGTTAAATAAACCATGTCTGTGGACTGCTCAGTCACTGACACATTAATTTAATGAGTAGGCCATTTTATTAATTGAACAACTGGAAGACTCATCATAAAAAACCACAGAGGTACTTTTTCAAAGTAAAATCTCCTTAGGGGATGATAAAACATTTACATTTTCTTTCTCTCACGTATAACATGTCTACATCAACTAATTTTCACAAAACATACAATATTAAGTACAATATTAAGTAAGTTAAATCCACCAACTGTTATATGTGATGCAGATTTTACTGATGACATAGCTCTTCTATCAAATACCATTGGTCAAGCTCAAGAACTTCATAAAGTTTAATTCTCTGTCAGGAAAATTGGTCTATACATAAATGTTACTAAATGTCACTAAACCAAAAAGATGGAAATCTTGTCACACTGGATGGCAGCTGGGAAATTTCATCAAAAAAGGACATTGACATTGAAATTTTCAAAGTCTGTGCTGCAATGAATAACATGGAAAGGATATGATGGTCAGATTTACCCAGGAAAATCAAAATCAGAACATCTGTTGATTGGGTGTTGTTGTATGTATCAGGTACCTGAACACTGACACAAGCACTTGAGAAAAACTAACTAGATGGTGTATACATTAAAATGTTTAGGGTTGTACAAAACATAAACTAGGGGTCAACATATTACAAATGAAAGTTTATATGGAAACTTGCCCAGGATAGCAAGACAGTTATGATTTGCAGAACATTGCTGGAGAAGTGAGTTACTATTGTGGGAACCAATTCACGGGAGACACAATAGAGGAAGACCTGCTTAAACCTTCATCGATCAACTCTCAGACGATATATAAACCTCAGTAAAGAGCAGTTGACAGGAACAATGGAAAATTGTGAATTGTGGAGAGACTTTGTCTGGAATGTTCAACTGTGGTCGCAATGATGATGAATATTTGTTATGTATAATCTTGTTTTACTTTACTCTGTATCACAGTTCACAAACTAACAACTTACTAGGAAATTTTATCTGAATTTCTGATCCAAGGAATTAAAATCATTAGAAAATTGAGCAAAATACTCTGGCTTTTTACGTTCTGAGTTCAATTCCCAACAAAGTCAATTTTGCTTTTCATCATTCTGGGGGTCAATAAAATAAAGCACCAATCAAAAACTGGGGTCGATAAAATTGTCATCATGAACTTGTTTATTCAGACTAGCGTCCTTACCCTTGTTGTAATTACAACATTTTGGCCTTTATCCCTTCTTCATGTGTCTGTTGTATTTGGTGACGTTCTTGGAATTTCAAATGGCATCCATGGTACAATAGCTAAGTCAATATAACCATTGATAAGGTGTTAAGTGTGTTATTCTACCTGCTGATCATGAATTCAATCCCAGGATTAGTGTAACTATATGTACTCTAGTTTTTGTAGCACAAGCAAATAAATAACTAATATAATTGTTTCTACTTTTGGCACAAGGCCAGCAATTATTCCAGTGCATTACTGGTACTTTATTTTATCGACCCCGCAAGGAAGAAAGGCAAAGTTAACCTCGGCGGGATTTGAATTCAGAATAGCAAGGGCCGTAACTCTATGCATCAAAGCATGGTGTCCAAACCTCTACCGATACTGCCAATCCACCGCCATAAATAACTAATATAATGGAATGAGAAAACGTTGCTACTCAACATATGCATCTATGGTTCGAATAAAGGGAACAGTGAAAAGAACCCTCTACACTCAGCCAGCATCGTTGTCACTATTCTTATTAAACTTAAATATATATTACACCAGTCGTTTTAATGTCTTACCAGAGGTATTTCAACAAGACACTTTACTTTATTATTAGAGTTATAAACTTTCTTTCATTATATTTTATCAAACCAAGGGCGGTGGATTGGCAGTCTTAAGTTCAAATCCCGTTGAGGTTAGCTTTGTCTTTCATCCTTAAGGGGTCAATAAAATAAAGCACCAGTCATACACTGGGGGTCAATTTAATCGACTTTCCCCCCTCCCCCAAAATTTCTGGCCTTGTGCCTAAATCAGAAACCATTATATTTTTTCAAACTCACAGAAATATGAAAGACAAAGTTGACCTTGGAGGGTTTCTGAGTTCAAATTCTACAGTTGTCAACAGTGTCATCTCTTATCCTTCAGAGGTCAATATAATAAAGTACCAGTCAACTATTGGAGTCGATTTAATTGACAACCTCTCTATGTAAATTTCTCTCTGGTATTGTGCTAATTATTCTAATTATAATTCTAGCTTGAATGACAAAGACTAGTGACAGATGAGAGGGATGTGAGACAACATATCTGTGCTATCTCAGCTAAAGCACTGAATGACAGCAATGACTGTGGTTAGTTTTCCATGTAAATATTATGGTGTGATAATTTCAATTGAAATACACATGATTGTTGGCAGTGATGCAGGAGTCTTTAAGTGAGAATGTGGTTGAAATATGACCACTAACGCACCACCACTAACACCACCACCACCACCTCCACTATCATTACCACCAGCAAAACTACCACCACCACCACTACTACCAGCACTACCACCAGCACCACCACCACTACCACTAGCACCAGCACCTACATCAACAACGCCATCACTGCTGCCACCAACACAAAAAACAACGCCCACTCAACAACAATACAGCCACCACCAACACCCCTATCCATTACCCCACCCCCATGAACAGCCCCCCTCCCCCAATCAACCCCACTGCCAACAAAGAAGGCAACAACAACAACAATGCAGCCAATCACTACTACCACCACCACCACCAACATGAACAACAACACCCCATCACTGTCACCATCATCACTACCACCACCACTGAACAACAACACCACCCCCATCATCACCACTTTCACCAGCTCCACCATCATCAACCACAACAGTGCCCTCCTCCCCACAAACAACAACAACTCCCCCATAACCACTACCATCAACAACAACAACAACAACAACAACGCTCCCATCACCACTACCACCACCATCATAAACAACAACAATGCCACCACCATCAGCAACAACAAGGTCCGCCACCAATAGCAAGAACAACCCTTTCCCCACCATCACCACCATCAACACCATCACCACCCCTATCACCACCAACACTTCCACCACCACCATCACCCCTATCATCATCACCACTACCACCATCACCACCCCTATCATCATCACCCCTATCACCACCATCACCCCCCTATCATCACCACACCACTACCCCTATCATTATACCCCACCCCTATCATCACCACCAACAACACCCCACCCCTATCATCACCACCAACAACACCCCACCCCCACCACCACTGCTACTCTAACCCTGCCTTCTCAGAAAAGAGTAATCAAGTACAAAATTTAGGATGTAATACTATTGAGTATTTCAGACTAATCAGGGAGGAAAGACAAAGTAAACAATGTTTAAGGGTTGCAGGCAGTGCTGGGCCACTGTTGTCTGACATATCACTTCACTGCAATGTAGCAATGTACTGTGTTAAGGACATGGCTAACCAGTAGGGTCAGTCAGTTCATTTAAGGCACTTCTAGATAATAACAACAACAGCAACAGTAAAAAGAAACAAGAAAAATGTCAATTTAAGTTACTATTAGGTAGACAGTATGACAATGCTATACAGACAAAATAGGTAGGTGTTTGTGGGTTGGTATGTATTTGTTTGGGAGTATTTTAGTGAATAATTGCCGAGGGAGTATATATATATATATATATATATATATATATATATACTTACAGTAGACATGCTATAGACAGGTCATTTGTCTGCCAGTCAGAATTCAGAGTTTTTGCCACTTCTTTTATGGAATCTAAAGACTATTGATGTTTTTCAAGTGTCTGCAACATAATTATTTTCATCAATCTAAGCCTGAAGAAGACTAAAGAAATAACCTCAGAATTCATAAGTATATCAATATACTTATATATATATAAATATATATATATAATGATGATGATATATATATGTGTGTGTGTGTATGTATTATATATATATATATATATATATTATATATGTATATGTATATATATATGTATATGTATTATATATATATATATATATATAATTGTTTCTATTTTAGGCACAAGGCCAGCAATTATCAGTACATTACTGGTACTTTATTTTATCGACCCCGTAAGGATGAAAGGCAAAGTTAACCTCGGCAGGATTTGAACTCAGATCATAAAGGGACGTAACTCTATGCTTCAAAGCATGGTGTCCGACTCTCTACCGATACTAATGATGGTATATTATATATAAACAATTTGATAAATTTGTTTTGAGTTCCAAAACCAGAGGGAAGATGCAAGCAAAATAAGCTTAAAGTAGACATTGACACTCTCATCGTATATATATATATATATAGTGTATGGTAAAAACCAGCTAGACCATAACCCACCAGGGTACTCAATACTTGGGGTAGTAGAGTGGGTAATATGAAAAGATTCAGGACCCCGACGGCTGAGTTCCGGCCATTTCGACAGCTAGATCCGTCCGGAACTCAACTGTCGGAACTATATATATATATGAATATTTTCATATATATATATATAGTGTAAAGTGGTCATGTAGGTATTAAGACAAAATGTACCCAGTACACACAGTAAATGTGGTTGGTGTTAGGAAGGACATCCAGCCATAGAAACCTGGGCAGAAACAGTTCTGTATGAGCAAGGCATGGTCATCTGACCTGGCTTGTCTCACAATAACACAAGTCGTCTAACCCATGCTAGCATGGGAAAATGAACATTAAATGATGATGTTGATGATGATACATATATATTGAAATCATCTCGATTTAGTTGTTCTATAAAAGCTCAATCAAAATTAGATGCAAAAAATATGTTTCAGAGCATACTCATACAATATTATTATGGAAACAACAATAATTATATTTTGAAATATAACAGGGCAGAAAATAATCAAGACAGGAGTTATCACTTCCATTACTATACATATGTATATATAGAAATAAGGTGTTCACTCTAACATAGCTGTATACATATATATATATATATGTGTGTATGTTGTATATCTAGCGATATACGGTATGTTTATGAATAAACATTTGAAAGCCTTCAGCTGTGAATTTTGGAAACTGATGACTAGAGCAATCTAGCAGATTCTATCAGTTTCCAAAATTCATAGCTGAAGGCTTTCAAATGTTTATTCATAAACATACCATATATCGCTAGATATACAAAGACACACACACACTATATATATATATGAAGTGTTTCCGTAGGAAAGGTAAAGGAAAAGAGAGTGCTCTATGTAGGCTACAGAGCTTTTTAGTTATGTAATAAACAACATAAGATAATTATTTCATTTACCAAAGTCAGATGTCTGTGCCAGGCTCGTCTGTCTTCGTGAAACCTTTAGTAAATGAAATAATTAGCTTATGTTGTTTATTACATAACTATATATATCTCTCTCTCTATATATATATATAACCCTTTTGATACCATAGTATCTGAAAGCATCCCTGGTCCAGTAATACTAAGCAGTTTGTTTTTAGGTGTCCATATATATCTAATTGCTTTCCATCATAATTTTATGTAAGAATCTTTGTTAAGTTATATTCCAAACACTAGCTTAATAAAGAGAAGGTTAATTATGTTACTGAATTCCTCCAAAATCTTGGTTATTTTCTGGAATTTGGTAGGCATAAACTGTGGAAGTCTGATGTATACAGATACATATGCACTTTGCTAGCAAGGGTTGGATATGTCTTCAGAGACTAGTCAGTATTCAAGTGATACCTCTAACATCCAGATGGATTGGGGACCCAAAATTAGATCCTGTATTTTTCTGAGTGCATTTTATCATGGCACCAACACCAGGGAAGTTTTCATGCCTGGTATAGTATTTCTGACACTTTGCCTGGCAGGTTTTCTACAGCTGTATGCCCTTCCTATCATTAACCGTTTTACTAAGTGTACTGAGTGATTGTTTATCATGTAAATCACCAACTATTATATATGACAACCCTTACTAGCAGGGAAAATGAATGTTAAATGATTATGATGATATATATATATATATATATATAGTAGTAGAGGTGCAATTGAATTGTGTTCACAGGCAGTGTGCCAAGATGAACACTCAATGCTCTTGAATAATGTCAGGAACGAACATTATTCGATCGTTTCTCGAGCTGATCAGCAGTGAAACATATGTAATATGTAATTAAGATGTATATGATGCAATACTGATTCTTTGTTCACATTTGTTATTATTATAGACGAGTTGAGAAAGAAACTGCGTATAAGAGGGTTAAGTTGTGGTGTGCAGGAGAGAAGGCTGAGATGGTATGGACATGTGATGCGCATGAAGGATGACCGTTGGGTAAAGAAGTGCCAAGAAATCCCAGTAGAAGGAAGACGCAGTAGAGGTAGACCATGTAAAACATGGGCGGAGGTGGTGAGAGCAGACCTCAGATCGCTGAAACTCACCGAGGAGATGACGAAGGACCGTGACAAGTGGAGAGATGCTGTGCTAAATAGGACCCGTCCAACCCTTGCAAGCAGGGAAAAGCGGACGTAAAATGATGATGATGATGATGATGATCTTTTTTGAATATGTTTTGCAAAATTTCTTATCTGAAAATGTGTGTTGAAGCATATATTGTTATACTTTGGGAGGGTCATGCTGCCAATAAAAACACACGCACCTGTTGGTTTTCACTTCTATTTATTATAAATTTCTGGTTGGCTGGTTGTTTGGATAACCGGATGGTTATTTATATATCGTCAAAGCTCTTTTATCACACATTCTGTGACCTCCTCAGTGACTGGGTTTTTATTTTATGTCTCTCATTTGTTCTGTCCTACACCATCTTGTTTTTGTGTGTTGTGTGACAGCATGACCCTCCCAAAGTATAACAATATATATATGTGTGTGTGTGTGCATGTATGTATGTATGTATATGTGTGTGTGTCCTCCCTTGTCTTAACTTTGGATGCCTTTACTGTTTCTGATGTCTCAGGGAAGAATCACTGGACAGATTTTACAGGCAAAATCAACTGGCAGGAGACCCAGGGGTAAACCTCGAGCAAGATGGTTCGATAACATCCATGAGCTTGGCTGGTCTTACTTATGGATCCTGCCGGATCAGTTGAAAATGCTTGCTTCTGACAGTACTCGCAGGAAAGAATGTTTGAGGACTTTGCCCCTATGATCCTCTCAGGCGAATAAGGAGGAGGAGGAGAACAACAGCAACAACTACTACTACTACTACTACTACTACTACTACTACTTAGTTTGTGCATAGAGGTCAATACACTTGACTGTTCCTTTCCTCCCAAATTGCTGGCTTTGGGCCTAATTGGAAAACCAATATTTGTGGTGGTAGATTAGCTGAATAGTTAGAGCATCAGATAAAATGCTTCATTGTATTTGTTCCAGTTCTTTATGTTATGAGTTCAAATCCTGCCAAGGTCAACTTTACTTTTCTTCCTTCCAAGGTCTACAAAAAAAGTACCTGTCAAATGCTAGGGTCTGTATAATCAACTTTCCTTTCCTCCAAAATCTGTTGGCTTAGTACCAAAATTAGAAACCATTATTATTGTCAGCGGTGAATTGGCAGTATCGGTAGAGGGTCGGACACCATGCTTTCCAGCATACTTACATCCCTTTACGGTCTGAGTTCAAATCCTGTCGAGGTTAACTTTGCCTTTCATCCTTACCGGGTCGATAAAATAAAGTACCAGTAATGAACTGGGTAATTGCTGGACTTGTGCCTAACGTAGAAACAATTATTATTGTCAGGTGGATTGGCAGTATCAGTAGAGGGTCGGACACCATGCTTTGACGCATGGAGTTACGGGTCTTGCCATTCTGAGTTCAAATCCCGCCGAGGTTAACTTTGCCTTTCATCCTTACGGGGTCGATAAAATAAAGTACCAGTAATGTACTGGGTAATTGCTGGCCTTGTGTCTAACGTAGAAACAATTATTATTGTCAACTTTACCTTTCATCCTTAGAGAGTCGATAAAATAACGCAGGAGTAACACACTGGGGCCGATTTAATCAACTTTCTCCTCCCGCCAAAATTGTTGGCTTTGTGGCTAAATCAAAATCCCAGTATTTTATTCATACCTTCAGTAGAAAGGATACATGTAGGTTTTGACTTCAAATTTGAGGATTAAAAAAATGTCATACACACAAAAAAAAGATTTTTTCAAATATTAAGTGTCAGAAAGAAAATCATCCATTTTAAAGGGTTCTATCTTTTAGTATAAGTTGACATTAGAACTTTTTGTTGTGTTACAAATACAATCTTAATGAAATAATAAATAATTTCAATAAATTCTTCTAAATTCTTAATTAAAATGCAATATATTTCATTAGAAATATGATCATGAAAGGGCTGATGAAGAATCTATCGAAACATCATATATATGTTCACATAAAAATCATTGTTTCATTTTTTTTTAGTTAGGAAGGAAATTAAAAATGTGTACCCTATGAAACAACAACCCCACTATACCTACTTACACACACACACACCTGTTTCATGCTGAATTCATTAAATTGGTTCTTTAGAGATAAGACAACTATGTCTCTAATAACCTCCCTAGCTTCACACAGCACGAAGTAAAGTTTTACAAACTGCTAATCCAGTTGTTTCCTTTACCAAACCAGTTTGTCTCCAACTACTCACACTATCTACAGCTGCTGCTGTCAGTGGTCAAAGCAATCTCAGCCACTCTAAGAATCTTTACAATAATGTCAGGCCTTATACACAACTACTTCATTATTCTAGTCTGTTTTCCTCTGCTAATAATCCCCCAACGTCATAAAGAAGGTATGTATTCTCACTCTTATCTTTATTATATTGTATTGGTAGAGGTCCGATGCCATGCTTTGCAGCAAAAAGTTACGGCCCTTTATGGTCTGAGGTCAAATCCCGCCGAGGTTAACTTTGCCTTTCATCCTTACAGGTTCGATAAAATAAAGTACCAGTAATGCACTGGGATAATTCCTGGCCTTGTGCCAAAAGTGGAAACAATTATATTAAATATGGTGGATTGAAAGAATTGTTAGAGCATTAGACAAATACATTGACAGTATTTGTTCTGGTTCTTCACATTCTAAGTTCAAATCATCTTTCCAAGATCACTAAAATGAAGTACCAGTCAAGTATTGGGGGTTATATATAATTGATTTTCCCCTTCACTCCCAAAATTTCTGGCCTTTTGTGCTTGAATTAAAAACCATTATCTGTGTTATGAGGGTGATGGATTGAGGGAAATGTTAGAACACTGGATATGCTTTGGCAGTATTTGTTCTAGCTCTTCACATTCTCAGTTGAAATCCTGCCATGGTCAACTTTGCCTTTCTGGGGTTAATAAAACAAAGTATCGTCTATAGTGTTTGTAACCTACACCACACAATGGACCTTTGCAAGATACTCTACCTATTAATGTTACTGTGTCTAGAACACTAACATCATTATCTACATTATTGGGATGTCACTATCATTTTTTTATATTTACTTTATTTAAATTACATTTTTTTTTAAAATTATAAAACATGTTGTTTATGTAATGTATGTATGTACATATATATATATGTGCATATATATATATATATATATATGTGTGTGTGTGTATGTATATATATATATATATGTGTGTGTGTGTATGTATATATATATATATATGTGTGTGTGTATATATGTATATATATGTGTGTGTATATATATATATATATTTCGATAAAACATGTATCAAACTTTAAAAAATAAAAGAAATACTGGAGTCAATATGGTTGACTAAATCCTTTCAGAACTGTGCTCCAGCATGGTCACAGTCTAATCACTGAAAAAAAGAAAGCAAACACAAAAAAAAACAATACTTCTCATTTATTCAATAGATATCTCTTTAATACTGTTTATCTGAAATAACAACAGAATAAGCTGGCTTAACATGTTTAATTGTCAAATTAATCCACAAAGCTTTCTTCATTAACATTTTTTTTAAATAATCAAAGATTAAAATAAAGTCCAGATAAGTTGGTGTTAACATATGCAATTCTAGGAACATAAAAATGATAATAAAGCAAATTTTATGAGATGAAAAAAAACAATATTAGCCAATCAATTACCATCATTACTATGTCCACTTTTCCCTATTGGCATGGAATAGATCAGTGATGGGCAAACTGGCCTGTGAGCTGCATGCAGCCCATTTGGCTTTCTAAATGCTACGCCTAATTTCAATATTGTCTTGAATTTTTTAGTACGGCCTGCCTTATGATGAGCCACATCCTATGGGGCCCACTGCTTGAAAAAGGTTGCCCGTGTCTGGAATAGATACTAAAGTATTTGTTTCATTGAACTTCATATATCAAACCACTCAGTTGAGGGATATACTGTTTATGCAGGACATATATAGATTTTATCACTGCCCAAAAGCACCCAGCCCGGCCTGTAAGGTGGTCATGTTGGTGACACGACAAAAAGAACCCAATCCACTCTGTAAGGCGGTCGTGTTGGTGACACAACAAACAGCACCTGATCCACTCTGTAAGGTAGGCACACTGATGACATGACAAAAAGAACCTGCTCCACCATGTAAGGTGGTCATGCTGGTGATATGAGGAAAAAGTACCCAGTCTAACCTGTCACTTGTTTGTTTTGGACTATGACAAAAAATCACCCAGTTCACACTGTAAATTTGGTTGACATAAGGAAGGGCATCCAGCTGTAGAAATCAAGCCAGAAACAGTTCTGTATGAGCAAGTCACAGTCATCTGATATAACAATGTGACAACTTCTCTAATCCATGCTAGTGTGGAAAATAGACATTAAATGTTGATGGTGTGTATAGATATATATATACATACCTTATATATATACATACCTTATATATATACATACCTTATATATATATAAAATAATAAAATAAGATGCTGAGGTTACATATATTGTTGAAGCATAATAATTATTTCTACGGTTCTCCATGCAATCGAGATGTCCTTCATGCATTTGCTGTTGATTATGAGAATGGTTTCCTCAGATAGAGCATTGGCCTTGCAATCGAAAGGTAGTGAGTTCAATTCTCAGACCGGGTGATGTGTTGTTTCCTTGAGCAAGACATTTTATTTCACATTGCTCCAGTTTACTCAGCTGTAGAAATGAGATGATAGGGACTGGGGTCCCTATCATTCCACTGCAAAGTGGTCGTGGAGGTGCCACGGCAAAAAAGCACCCAGCACTCACTGTAAATGAGGTTGGTGTTAGGAAGGGCATCCAGCTGTAGAAATCATGTGCCCTCACCATATATATATATATATACCATATATATATATACCATATATATATATATATGGCCTTGCAATCAAAAGGTAGTGAGTTCAATTCTCAGACCGGGTGATGTGTTGTTTCCTTGAGCAAGACACTTTATTTCAGATTGCCCCAGTTTACTCAGCTGTAGAAATGAGATGATAGGGACTGGGGTCCATATTACATTGGTATATATATATACCATATATATATATATATATATGGTATATATATATATATATATATGGTATATATATATATATATATATATATATACCATATATATATATATATGGTATATATATATATGTATGGTATATATATATATATATATATATATATATGGTATATATATATATATATATGGTATATATATATATATATATATATATATATATATATATATATATATATATATATATATATATACCATATATATATATATATATATATACCATATATATATATATATACCATATATATATATATATATATACCATATATATATATATATATATACCATATATATATATATATACTATATATATATATATATATATATATATATACCATATATATATATATATATATACCATATATATATATATATATATACCATATATATATATATATATATATACCATATATATATATATATATATACCATATATATATATATATATACCATATATATATATATATATATATATATATATATATATATACCATATATATATATATATATATACCATATATATATATATATATATATATATATATATATATATATATATATATATACATACTATATATATATATATATATACATACCATATACCGATGTAATATTATGGAGAGCACTCAACGTAATGAAACTCACCCGTCTTCGTTTGTTTAGTTGGTGGTGCGAGTACGGAGTTAATTATTATAAAAAACAGGAGGTTGGACTGGTGTAATTCCTTAAAAGGTTTATTATACTATGATCATTTCACTGACCGGATTCAGTATGAATCCGGTGACATCATCAGGTATTCAAAATATAACAAAGGAATATAATAGACAAAATCCATGGGGCTGAAAATCAGAGACATGAGGGCGACCGAACATTTAGCAGCTTCTATCCCGGTCGTCCGCTCTCAAGGGTTGGGAACCACTATTGTAAAGTATGATGTGAAGTGACATTTGACAGCTGTTTATAGCAGGTTGAGCAAACCTGTAAAGGCCCCCTTATTGTTTCTTGGTTTCGTTGATGTTTTTGTCAGGGGATAAATCAGTGTAGATATTTTTGTAGTCAGTAGTTTCATCCAAAGGATCAGATGTGATAGCCTTTCAGGGCCTACCCAGATCAGAGAGATGGGAGAAGGTTTTAAAGATAATTTGATAAGAGTATTGTGGGTTAATATTCAATTTTAAATCTTTGAATGCCAATGGAGTATGTAGTATAATGGGAAGGGAGATTCCAGATGGCAAGTAGTTTCAAAATAAAACAGAATTGGGGTAAGAGAGCTTTGAAGAATAGTGGTGATAGGAAATATTAATAACAGAGATGTGAATGTAATAAGGTGAAAAGTTAGAAGTAAATGTGTGTTTGGGGATAGGGGTAGAGGTATGTTTAGCATTGTACACTTTAATAAAAACCCCACTTTAACCAACTGAGCCAAAATGATGTAGAATTTAGTCTATAACATCTAAATTGGGTGGAGTTTCTAAATTGAATGTTCACATCATCAATCTCACAGTTATGTGTCAACTAGTGAAGTAATAGAGATTTGTGTGGGTGTATCAAATATTTCACTTCAACAAGCCTTATCTCAATCATACTTCAAACTTGCCATCTGGGGGCAGTTAATGATACCTTCTAGTTTCGTTATCTTTACATGTAAGACATCTGATAGGTACTAGTATTGAAAATACGGCTTCATTTATATATATATATATATATGTATATATTATTTGAAATAGAATTATTAATATAAGATAACTCCAATCACATATGTGCATAAATATATATATATACATATATATGTATGTATGTTTGTATATATGTTTGTGTGTATGTGTATGTATATATATATGTATATGTCATCATCATTATTTTACGCCCGCTTTTCCCTGCTTGCAAGGGTGGGACGGGTCCTATTCAGCACAGCATCTCTCCACTTGTCACGGTTCTTCGCCATCTCCTCCGTGAGCTTCAGCAATCTGAGGTCTGCTCTCACTACCACCGCCCATATTTAAATATATACACATGTATATATATATATATATATATATATATATATACATGTAAATACTTATATACATATCATCATCACCATCATCATCATCGTTTAACGTACATTTTCGATGCTAGCATGGGTTAAACTTTCCAGTTGAGAGATATCCACACGATTATCGTTCTCTTCTCTACTTTTGCCTCACCTCACCTTGAATACTGTTGTCCACTGTGGTCTCCCCACATGAAACAAAGTATCATGAAAATGGAAGCACCTCAAAGGTCAATCACAAAAAAGATAGATGGCATGACAGGCCTTGACTACTGGGATCGACTAGAAAAGTTGAAACTCTGTTCTCTCCAACATTATCTGCATGATGTGAAAAATATTCTATCAGCATTGCCCAAATGATGTTTGCATCACCTTTAAAGTACACCTAAGGCGTGGGCCCTGTGCTATCTGCCCACAACAAAAATCAAACTCGCATCTCATAACAACATTAAGGCACAATTATTTCACCTCAATTGGCCCCACTCTCTTTAACATTACACCAAAACACATTAAAACAGAAACAGACCCCATAAAATTCTTTGGACAAATTCTTTTAAAAAATCCTGGATGAACCTCCCACACCCAGATATGTTTTCGTAAACAATAACTCTCAATAACTTGAGTGGGCCATGATGTCCAAATCCTGATTTGAAAGACTTCGCCAGGTGGTGCCATTAAGTTAGACATGGCCTGGGCCAATACTGGCCGAAACCTATCAAAGTTATATATATACATATTCTTTGTTTGAAGGCACCAGAACCCACCCACACCTCTTCCTCTGTCAGTAGGGACAATTCTATCAGTAGGGACAATTCTGTCAGGCCTGCATGTTAAGTCACACAAGAAAGCCAGGAGTTAGACTTAGCTGCCAGAGGTTATTTGAGGCACTATTTATACAGGGAGCTCATCCCCACTACCACCCCTTGGAATATGTATATATGTATATATGTTATAGTGCACCTGAGCACTTTACACAATAATTTCATTATTATCATTATTATATATGCATATAAGCAAAGAGATATTTAATTTGTTGGTTATTCAACAAATTTATTTATTTATAACAGATTCGAAGCACTTTACAAAATTCTTATGGAGTATAATATCAATGATAATAATAAATGGAAACTATCTTTATAAAACCATATTTATTTTATTATATATATTTCAAGGGTACCAAAATGTTGGTACGCTTTCATCAGATAAAATACAAAAGTTGTTTATATGCATATATATATATTATGATGACACAGCTGCACAGGGTAGGGTATATCTCCAGAATGGCAAACTATCTTTTGTCTCTTAGTCTGTTCAGCCCTTACTCTAAGGTCACTGATAACTAATCTACAATGATAGGTAGATTCTTCACCAGGGAAGGCCTTTACAACCATTTGTCTATCATGTTTTTTGGTGAGAATGAAATCGGTTTGGCTTGTATGCTCCTCTGATTGGTAGGTAATCAGGTGGCTGACTGGTTTCCTGAAGTTTGTGTTACAAATGGTTAGATCATATATATCACAGAACTCCAGAAGCCTAGAGCCCTCCTCATTTCTTGTCCCATACCCTGTACACACTGGGAAAGTCATTGAAGTTATCAGACACAATAATGAGATCACTGTCATTTGTCGTTGAGGTAGTCTGTAGGTTTTTTTAAAGTCAGATTTACCATTTTTTAAATCAGTGATGCAAATATACTAAAATATAGGTCTGTATTCAAGGTCTTATTCCTTATTTTCAGCATATGAGTGGATATATCAGCATGTAAAGGAGTATGCTGTATCTTTAAAAATAGTTCTGATAGGATAAAATGATGGTATATTTGGAATCAATAGGCTCAAATATACCCAAGGATAGGTCTAACTTCTTAGGTAGCAAAATGTGTGATGGTCAGTGTAATACACCCAGGTCAGTTATGAAGCATAGTCTAATGCAAAGCTGTTAATAGGCTCAGGTCAAATATAAAATGTAGGCCCCCAAAGATGGTAACATTCCCACGTCAGATGGTAAATATAGGCCCCAGCTTTAATTGCTTGTTAAGTATATTAGTATTAAGTGCTAAGAATATATATTATCTATGTATGGGTTACAGGTATGTATATATAGTAAACAGGATGTACTTACAAGTAAAAGAACAGAAAGTTGAGGGAAGTAGGCACCCTCAAAATCATAGGCCCATACCAGCTGACCGACCTGAACTCCACTCTTTAATGTGGTCTGCTAATAACAATTCCTCCACTTGTATTTTCTATTTCTCTGTCATTTCAAAACATTCTTGTACAACAAATAAATGTTATAGTTTCTTTTGTTTTAGTTAAAGTGGAACTTTCTGTTGTGCCAGAGAAACCAGTTATTGGTGTAGACACACTAATGATCCGCTGCCAAGGTTTGGCAAATTCTTTCCCAGAAAAAATCAACATTTATAGTGTCCTAGTCTTTGCTGTTGATACTGAAACTACTGGAAGGACACTTTTGGTGAATGTTGAAAAAAACAGAACTACATGGCTTGATCAACAGCTTCAACGTCGGTCTGAAATATCCCACCCCAATGGTGATAATATGGTTATTGAGTTAATAATGACACCAGTACAATGTTCTGATCAGCGTTTTTACTCATGTTCAATGCAGACATCTTATGGAACTTTTCTGTCAGAAACTAAAAATATCATTTTGGAAGGTAAGAATATAGAAATAAAAACTAGAAATTTACCACTTCATTCTACACATCAATGATCCACTTTCGTTGATTTCACCTGCTTGAAGTATTTTTGCAAGAATTAAGGCAAACCCACTGGTGCTGGTTCCATGATAAAATGCACCCAATACACTCTAGAAAGTTTTTAGTAAAGGAGACACTGCAGAGTTGAGTGGGCATGACAACTTCTCTAGTGGTGGTGCCATGATAAAATATACCCAATAAACTCTGTAAAGTGGTTGGTGTTAGGAAGGGCATCCAGCTGTAGAAACTATACCAAAAAATGGAATGTATTACTGAAACATGATCCTCTGACTCATCTAAGAGGGTAGAAACTTCAGATAAGAACTGAATTGCCTCATGAGAACCTGTCCAACCTATGCCTGCAGGACTGCCCTGGGTAATGTGTCCAACCGATGCCAGCAGGACTGCCCTGGGTAACAACATGTCCAACTCATGCTAGCAGGAAAAGCAAACATAAAATGATTCTGACTAAATGAAATAGCAACCACTAAAATATCTCACAAATCATACATTACTGTCTTAGAATACATTATCTTGTGTCTTCTTTTTTGAAAGTTATTTTTGTGTTTAAAATAAGACTAGATAGGATCATGTTTAGTCTCAGGTCTACCTTGGACTACATGGGGTTCAACAAAAACTATAACTACAAAAAAAATACATTTAATAATGTCTTCCTAAATACAGTGGAGGCAAGTGGCTTAGTGGTAAGGGTGTTGGACTTACGATCATAATGTCATGGGTTCAATTCCTGGGCTGTGTTGCATGTTGTGTTCTTGAGTAAAACACTTCATTTCCCGTTGTTCCAGTATACTCAACTGAAAATCAATACTAGCAATAGCTGGGGGGGGGGGGGGGGGAGTTTAACCCTGCGATGAACTGGCATCCTGTGCAGGGGGAGTTTTATATTCTCAGTCACTTCACGCCATGCAACTGGGATAAGCACCGGCCTAACGAGCCTTTGGCTTACAACAGACTTTTGACTTAGACTTAAATAGATACAGCTTGAAAGAAAAAACTAATACACCATGGATATTGCCAGGGAAATTTTGATAATATGTCTTCTGGATCAAGGCTGACATTGGAAAAAACCACAAAATCAATCCTTGAAGCCTGAAAGCTCTGTATATATAAATTATACATTGTGTTTTTAGTGAAGACTACACATGAAAGTTAACCTAGTGGCTGGAGTTACTTTGTATTGGAAGAATCAGTAGAATGATTGAGAAACACCTTGTATTTGATTACCAATATTTACATTCATCATCATCATCTACTTTCCCACACTGGCATGGGTTGGATGGGAATATTTTGAGGCATTATTCTGTGGTTGAGTGTCTTTCTAGAAACCAACCCTTATTTTGAAGTATAATACTTATTTGGCTGATCTTTATCTGTTGAACCACTAAGTTGCAGGATATAAATAAATGGCACCTGTTGTTTAAGCAGTACCAACATTGAAAACATACATGGAGACAAACACATGTATCCATACATCATCATCATCATTGTTTAACATCTATTTTCAATGCTAGCATGGGTTAGATAGGTTGTCCCGCTTGAGTCAGGTCAGGTGACCGTGTCTTGCTCATACAGAGCTGATTCTGCCAACTACATTTACAGTGTGTGCTGGGTGCTTTTTGTCGTGACTCCTACACAACCACTTTACAGTGTCAGCTGGGTGCTTTTTGTCATGACACCTACATGACCACTTTACAGTGTGGGCTGGGTGCTATTTCTTGTGACTCCTACATGACCATTTTTGTCCATTTTCCATGCTGGCATGAGCTGGAGAGACATTGTGACTTAAGTCAGTCCTTAATCAAAGTTTCTGCCCTCTACACACACATACATGCTGCTGTCTTTCTGATTTTATGAAGGAAATCAGCAGTTCAGTGACTGCAGACACCTGAGGTCTTGACAGTGACCAGTATGAAATGGAAGTAGTCAGTCAAGCCCCAGTATATGTTTCTTCTTTAAAAAAATAATTGATTGTTTATTTTAAAAATCCTTATTATAGTATTTGTACATATTTGTATAACATAGGCTTTGGATTGTATAGATAATATAGTCAACATTATAGTGTAGCTGTTGCTATTTAAGCTCCAGATGAATCCTGATTGAAAATTTATATTAAAAAGGCATTCCAACCATGACAATCCTGTATTGTTTTTCAGCAACAATATATCTTAGACTACATTATCCAATGTCTTATTTATTTAATGATGTCATGATGTGGTTTGGAAGTTATTTCTAGTATGTTAAGTGACCACATTTAAACTAATTCATTGGTTCATATATTATATAGTGGTTACATATCTAGCTTATGGAAGTAGAATTGTTTCAGTAAAACAGACATAAATCCTGAAAATATTTAAGGTGGTCAATTGACAAAGTCATTAAGGTGATAATATTTGTTCTGGCCATCTGTGCTCTGAGTTCAAATCCCACCAAGGTCCACTTTGCCTTTATTCCTTTCAAGGTTGATAAAGAAAGTACCAGCACATTGCTAGTGCAGCCCTTTCTTCTTCTAACTGTTAAATGCTGGAAATTCTATTGATTCTGTGTCACTGAAAACCCTTATTGAAAATATGACTTGTGTTATCAAGTCTACCAAGTCATCCTTGATTGTGAGTGATGACTGTGGTTTGTAAATATCCCCTGGCATTCTATACATCTTTGTATAAATGGTTAACCTATCATTTTCTGTGACTATTTCAGCTAAACCTTTCTTAGAATCTCTGAATATTTATACTGATGACTTTAACTCCCAATGGACTGCTTGGCCAAATACAGAGATTTCTCTAACTTGTTCTGGTAAACTCGGAAGACCAAAGGGTAAATTCCGATGGTCATTCTACCGCCAAACCAACGATGTGTTCCAACAGTTTTTTGGTAAGCAGATTGATAGAATTACAGAGGAGGCAGACAGCTGTCAGGTGTCAGGTTCAAGTGTCATCATTTACAAGACAAATCTCTGGGACCTTGGCTTGATGTTCCGTTGTGAGATTGTCAGTCCCATAGTAAGCAGAGAAATAAACCTGGCTCAAAGAATAGAAGTGTTAGGTAAGTCATGGAAAACCTGGTTCAAATCAACCAAAAGATTTAACATGCTAAACAAAGAATTGAAATGACTTTGTGTCAAGAACATGGCCACCTCCCTAATGCTGGTGCTATGATAAAGTGTACCCTGTTTACTCTATAAACTGGTATGCATTAGGAAGAGCATCCAGACATTGAAAACCTGCCAAACAAAGGGTTGTGAGGACTTCAGTTGTATCAAAGACATTACAACCTCCTACTGTTGGTGCTATGATAAAATTCACTCAGTGGTTGGTATTAGGAAGGGAATCCAACTGTAGAAACCATGTCAAAACTGAAACATACATGAGATGAAGCCCCCAGCTCATCCAGGGGTACCGTAGCTCCGATTAAGTACTGACTTGATTTAGGAAAAACCCATACAACTCATGTCAACATGGAAAAATGGATGTTAAAGGATGATGGTGATGATAAATATGATTTGAAGATTATTTTAAAAAATTAATGTATAAATAGCTACACATCTTTAGTATTTGATGGATTTAGATCATTCACACCTATCATTCTAAATATCTTCTGAGTCAGCAGAGGGGCTTCTCTACAGTCACTCAACTTACTAGAAACAGCAGCCAAATAGCACACCCTGCCCTTCCAAAAAATGAAAAATTACACCCAGCTACTTTAAAAGGGTTGTAGATTCACTGGCTGAAAAAAGGACAAGAAATAATTATTTGGTTATAGCTAGAATGTCTCTGATAAAAGAAAATTGCATAATTAAGGTTGACTTGAGACTAAACAACGACAACATTTTCTTGCTGTTTTAGAGCAAACTCCAGACTTTACCATATGATACAGCAACTGGAATTAAAGTAGGATTTTGGTGTAAATTAACAAGGAATATGGCTGAGTGAATCTAAAGACAGGATTAGAGCAGGACTATGACTGTACCATGACAGGACTATGACAGGACTATGATAGTACTATGACAGGACTATGATAGTACTATGACAGGATTAGGGCAGGACTATGACAGTACTCTGACAGGACTATGATAGTACTATGGCAGGATTATGGCAGGACTATGACAGGACCATGACAATACTATCATAGCACTAATGACATTAACATTTGAAAATTCAGAATAAAATGTTTGAGTTCAAATCCCACTGCAGTCAGCTTTGCCTTTCATGCTTCGAGGGGTGGTCAATGAAAATGTATGAGCCAAGTACTGAGGTTGATTTAATTACTCTTACCCTTTCCCAAAACTTACTGGCCATGAACCTAAATTAGAGATCATTATATTGCGGTGGATTGGCAGTATCAGTAGAGGGTCGGACGCCATGCTTTCCAGCATAGTTACGTCCCTTTACGATCTGAGTTCAAATCCCGCCGAGGTTGACTTTGCCTTTCATCCTTACGGGGTCGATAAAATAAAGTACCAGTAATGCACTGGGTAATTGCTGGCCTTGTGCCTAAAGTAGAAACAATTATATGTTGATAGTGATATAGTAATTATATTCTCTTTATTCAGAAGGTAAAATGGGAGTCTGGGTTCCATGTCTTTCCCGATTGTATCAAGGAACCAATAAAATGACACAGCTTAACACAGCTTCATTCTGTTCACTGTAGAATCACCACTGCAGCCAAATAGATTAGTTATTGAGTTCAAATACAGACAGTATTGTTGTTGTAAATATGTGCCGGCCTCTTATCAAGGGATTTCCAGTCATGTCCTCTTCAAATTTTATTTAAACATACTGTATTGAGAACTATATTAGACAATCGATCTTTCCATTGTTAACATGATGGGATATGATTTGAAGGAGATTTGATTGCTATTTGTAGTATGGGTATAGTTTGAGGGAGATTTGGCTGCTATTTAGCACAGATGTTCTGTTATTGGCCCTTGTCTGACAGTTATCATCATCATCATCAGCTTTCCATGTTGTGGTGGGCTGGTCAGGTTGTTACAACCAAGTCAGTTCTTATTCAAAGTTACTAACCCTCTTAGACAGGTTGGAAGACCTGTGTGTTCCAATTTTTGGCATGATTTATATGGCTGGATACCCTTCCTAAGCCATGTTACAGAGTGTTCTGGCTACACTTTTTTGTAATACCAACACTATTTAAAGCTACTACCTTCTTAAACAGGTTGGAAGATCTGTGTTCCAATTATTGGCATGATTTATAAGGCTGGATACCCTTCTTAACACCAACCATGTTACAGTGTGTTCTGGATACACTTTTTGAAGCACCAGCATTAAAGAGTTCTCACTGATCTACATTATCTCTGCTTAATTGTCTAGTGTAGACAATTCACGTGTATAGTGTGATGCTGTGCTTGTTATGAAAGTGTTAACTCTTAACATTCTTATGATTTAGCAGAAAATATCTAAAAACAAATTTGTTAATTCAAATGTTTATAATATATTTACTAGTGGGCAGATCATTGTGAAAATTTGCAGTAGACAAATTTTTAATGAGATGCAGTCATAGTGTTGTATTTTTCAAGATTGTTTTGCTAATGTGTTTTCATGTGGTACAGGATGTTAAGAATTAATGAGAAGGACATATGGTGACATTGAGGATAATCATGATGATGATGATGATGGCAGTATTGGTGGTAGTGGTGGTAGTAGTGGCAATGGTGATGATTGTGGTAGTGGTAGTGATGGTAGCAGAGGTGGTGATAGTCGTGGTGGGGTAGTGATAGTAGTAGTGATGGTGGCAGTGGTGATGGTAGTGGGGGTAATGATGGTGATGGTGGTGGCAGTAGCTGTGGTGGTGGTGGTGATGGTAGTGATGGGGGTAGTGATGGTGGTAGTGGTAGTAGTAGTTGTAGTGGTGATGGTAGTGGTGGGAATAGTGATGGTAGCAGTGGTGGGGATGGTTGTGTTGATGGTGGTGGGGGTAGTGATGGTGTCGATGGTAGTAGTAGTGGTGGTCGTCGTCATTGTCGTTGTCGTTATTCAACTAATTCTTTTTACCAATATATTTCAGGTCTTGGAATCAATAATACAACACTTCCAGTCGACAGTAAGTATGTGTCAGAAGATATATTAAAGATTCTAGTATAACAAATGGTAAGATAGTAAGATGGTATGTGGAATGTTATAATAGTAAAACGGAATGGTATGATTGTATGGTGAAATGGTATGGTATAGAGTGACCACTAAAAGACTGAATGATATAAAACAAAAATAAGTTTTACAAACACATGGTTTTTTATTTTATTATTATATTATTTGATTGATTGGCAGTATCAGTAGAGGGTCGGACGCCATGCTTTGCAGCATAGAGTTACGGCCCTTTATGATCTGAGTTCAAATCCCGCCGAGGTTAACTTTGCCTTTCATCCTTATGGGGTCGATAAAATAAAGTACCAGTAATGTACTGGGTAATTGCTGGCCTTGTGCCAAAAGTAGAAACAATTATTATATTATTTGGAAATATAAGTAATGGATTTTTTTAGCATTATGTGTGAAAAATAAGGGATTCTCTATAACCTGCAAAAAAAAAAAAAAAAAAATAAAAGAGATTGAAAACAAACAAGTTTTTCAGTGGCCACCCTGTAGAATACAATAGTATGATACTAAGATGCAATGGTAAGATTGTAAAGTAAAATTGTAAGGTGAATGGTATGGTGAATGGTATGATGCTAAGATGGAATAATTTGGTTTTTGATTTAGGCAGAAGGCCAACAAGTTTCCAATCCACCACCATGGTCTGATACTTTATCAACCTCAAATGGATGAAAGGCAAAGTCAAACTAAGCAGGATTTCAAATCAGAGTACAGAGAGTAGGATTAAATACCACAAGGCATTTTGTTCTTCACTAACAGTTCTGTATGTGTCCGTGTGTCTGTGCGTGTGTGTGTGTGCATGTGTCTGTGCATGGGTGTGTGTGTGTGAATGTGTCTGTGTGTATCTATGTGTATGTCTGCATGTGTGTCTGTGTGCGCCTGCGCGCGTGTGTGTCTGTGAGTGTTTGTGTCTGTGTGTGTGTGTGTCTCTGTCTGTCTGTCTGTGCGTGTGTGTCTGTTTGTCTGTGAATGTGTGTGTCTCTGTGTGTGTGTGTGTCTATGTGTATGTGTGTGTCTGTGTGTCTCTGTCTATCTGTCTGTGCACGTGTGTGTCTGTTTGTCTGTGTGTGTGTGTGTGTATGTGTGTGTGTGTATGTGTATGTGTGTGTGTGTGTCTGTGTGTCTCTGCTGTCTGTCTGGTTACATGTGTGTGTCTGTTTGTCTGTGTGTGTGTGTGTGTATGTGTGTGTTATATTTAACCCTTTTGTGACCATATCTTTAATGAAACCTCTGCCTATATGTTTCATTTAATGTTTAATTTAAGGGGTTTAATAAAATAATTATTTAACATAAAAGTTTCTAAAATAAGATTTTGGCGGGAGCTTTTAATTTAAATATGAACACTACAAAACAAGACCCTAGGTGGTCTTAGGCAGGTTGGTATCAATAGTGTTAAGTCAATATTTCTTCCTATTTACATATAACAAAGAATGACAATAATGACCAGCCACTAAGACTGATC
>OZ024740.1:79059618-79102118 GCA_964016885.1 Eledone cirrhosa
TCAATATAACATCACTATGTTTAGTCATGCAAGATGAACATTTCACGATTGATCACAACTCAAGGTACAATCAGTGGTGATCAAGCCTAACTCTGGAATCAATAGTTCATCAGACTTGTGGAGTCTCTATGAATATATATACGAGGGTGAGCTAAAAAGTTCATTGGCTGACTATAAAGGATTGATGCTAGAGCTGTGAGATTTTGCATGCATTAATTTCAACTCTTGTTATTAATAACTGCGTTGTTGCTTTCCAGGGACTATTTTGAAAAATAAACCTCATTTGGTCATTCCATGAAAGTATACTGGTCAGCCTATGAACTTTTCAGCTGACCCCCATAGACTGGCTCAGTTTCTCTGATAGAAATTCCTACATTTTAGGATAGACAATACCACCCAGCTTTCCATTTGCCTTCCATTCATCATCATCATCATCATTTAATATCCATTTTCCCTGCTAAACATGTAAAGAATTGTTGTGGAACTGTCAGTGACCAGGTCGTAGAGGTGTAACAAAAATGTTGACACCTCACAAAATAAATAACAGAATATAACAGTGTTTATGTTTCTTAAATAGCCAGGAGTTGTAATCAGCAGATACTATCAATAATAGAATGATCAATGGAAGCTATGTTTCCTTGATCTGATTAGATGATCAGCTCCTTTCTTTTTCCTTAACTAGCTAAAATGTATCTTCCACAATGTAAACCTGTAAAAACTTTGTTTAAAAAGTCTGCATTTTAATAGTATTTGTTTTATTTTGTTTTTCAGATGAAAATGACATGGACAAGATGTAAGTCTTTTCTTTTCTCTTGAAATCTGTAAATCATGTATGATTCTTTCACAGAGCAGGTTATATTGAGGGAGAGTAGACATTAGTCAAATTGATAACTGTGGTGTGGCTTGCTTGTATATCAGTAATTCAGATAGAAATGATGTATTACCAACATATAGGTAACAGGTTCAATCCCTGTCATTCCTAAATTTCTAATAAAAGTTTGTTTATCATTTTCAAATAATTTGGAAAATATTGAAGAATATTGAAGAATTTAGAAGAATCTAGTAATATAATTAATTTTCTCATTATTAAGTTGGTGTGTAGAACATAACAAAGTTTCTTACATAAAATTATGATGGAAAGTTTTTTAGATAAATAAAATCACTTTAAAATAAATAGTTTTTATAATAGAACCATGTGGTTTCGTGCAATTTAGTAATTAAAGGATTAATAGAATCAGAGTTTTGTGAAAAAAATATTGCCAGTGTCAGTTATATAGTCAATAATCAATATTTAGTAGTGAGGTAAGACAATTAACTTAAAAACACATCCAAATGTTTAAATTTACAGAAGCATCTAACCCACATTAACAGTTTGAAACATGAAGAGAATGACATTTATAAATAAGTGAAAACTCCATTAGGAGAATATTGAGTTTTATCTAGTCCATAGAATAGAAATATAGTCACTGGCGAAGGTGAGAAATATAATTACTATGAACTACAGCTATACATTATAGTCTAAAGATATTTATGTATAATAACAAAAACAATAATAGTTATCTAGACATGTATAAAAGTGTAATAGGAAAGACTCATTCTCTCTTACATACACATATATACACCAGGTCCAAACACAAAAGAACCAAAATCCCACTGTCGCTGTCTCCATCTCTCCCACTCTCCCTATCTCTCACTATTGTGAGCAAATAGCCCCCCCCCCCCTCGGTGTGTGGACAAGGGGATAATAGAAATATAACAACTGGATATTACAGCTTATAGAGAATAGCAGGGTATTGGTTCTGTGACTGTTAGTTAAGTGTTAAGTGTGGTAGTCTACCTGCTGGTCATGAAGTCAATCACAGGGTTAGTGAAATCATATGTGCTCTAGTTTAAGTAGAACTAGCAAGCAGCATCCCATGTAACTGAAAATTAATATGAGTATATCCCAGACACAGACAATCGAATGAGACAATATACCCCTGTGGTTTGAATAAAGGGTTTCATTTGAAATTCTAAAAATGTTACCAAATATGACATGCTCCTGAAATAAATTCTACAAGGCATCCAGTCCAATACTCTAACAATTCCTCCACCCTCATCACCCTGGACTGGTACTTATTTATCAATCACAGAATGATAAAAGACAAAGTTTAAGATGGCTGGATTTAAACTGAGAGTGCATAGAGCTGGAACAAATACCACAAGGCATTTAAACTAATGCTTTAACCCTTTAACATTAAAACTGGCCATATCCAGCAAAAATTCTCTCACCTCTTTCTGTTCAAACCGGCCATAATCGGCTGCTCATACTTATGTTAAGGTATTGATCTCAAAATAAATAATATCAAAATCTCATAGATTCAATATTATGTGAGATAAAGCCTTTACTGTGAAAATACAATTGTAAATATAGAGTAATTTAAATGCTAAAGGGTTAATCATTCTGCCAATTCACTGCTCTGATTGCAACAAAGTGGACCTTGCTCATGACACCTGTATGCCAGGTAGAGTGTTAAACCAGGTTATATATATACACACCATATGCTTTTATATAACATTTATCAATTTTGGTCTTCACTTTTGCAGCACAAATATAAGAGAGAATCAACCAAGTTCACATGACACAGAAGACCAGGTAAAACACCATCACCTTTCTTGTATTTTGTTGTTGTGGCACTTAACTCTTGTGTAGGTTTGGCTGGCCATCTATGAGGTTTCTTGGGTGTTTTAACCTTTTAGTATTTGCATTGCTCTATATTTACTATTGTATTTTCATGGTAAAGGCTTTATCTCATATAATTATCTCACATAATATTGAATCTATGAGATTTTGATATTATTTATTTTGAAAACAATACCTTAATGTTGGTATGAGTGACCGGTTATGGCTGGTTTGAATTGATAGAGGTGAGAGAATTCTGGCCAGATATGGCCGGTTTAAATGCTAAAGGGTTAATGATAGGGGGCCCCTGGTTCTATTTTAAATTTTCTTGTATTCTGTTGATGTTATTGTTGTTGTTTAGTATCAGGTCACTGATACTAACAGACTTATAATGAAAGATAGTCAAGCCATGACCATCCTGCATAGTATATCTAGGACTACAATATCTAATGCGTCTTTAGCCCTTTAAGATGAACTGTATCTTTGTGATTCTATGGCCCCACACTTGAAACACTGTGTCACACATATATATGAACAGTTATGTGAGTCCAGTTTAGCATAGGCACACCATATTCCTGTGTATTCTTTAAGGTGATTAAAAGGATTAGCACAGGGAAGGGTATCAGTATAAATTTGTTTTCTTTTATTTTTGTAACTTCTAACAAATTAAGTGGTTACTTGCTGTATTGCTGGTTATTTGCCCTCTTCTTAGGAGTGACTTCCACAAAAAAATGTAATTGTTGTATAATGTATGTATCTGGTATAATTGAATATAAAACACTAATTTTATTTTATTGCAGGGAGATTCCAAATTTTCCTCACCAATTTTACCAGAATCAGAAACCTGTCAACATGATTTCATTGTCCAACAATACAATAAAGAATTCATTATCCATTTCCCTGCTAATCACGAGTCTCACAGTACCATTGTCTAAAGAATGATGAGCTCTTCTCTAAGACTATTACAGAACTTATAGAATGACAATGCAAGATACAATAAGATATAGTTTAAGACAGAAAAGAGAAACAGATACATTAATGGCAGGTAATAGATAATTAGTTCAATTCCTGTCAGTAGATCTTTTTCTCTTTTACACTTCAAAATACTTCAAATAATGTTTTATGTTATTTTACTTTAAAAATTGTTCCTGTTAATTCAATCACAAATAAGGATATCATCGATTTTAAGCATTAATATAACCCTCTCGATAATGCATATTTTTTAATGAAAATTTTAAGAGATACATTTTCCATTATGTAAATTAGGATTATATTGATAAAATTAAAAGGAAAAAAAATTATATTATTTTTTTCACTTCCTTCATTATTGGATGTAATTCCATTCATTAATGGATACTTTCAATGTGTTTATAGTTGGCTAAATGTAAACTTTCCAATTTCATGTTGTTAACTCTTTAGTTACCAACCTGGCCAAAACCGGCTCTGGTTCTATGAAATAAAACCATCCATTTTAAAAGTTTCCGATTCAGATTAAAATCTTCCAGCATAATCTTATATAAGAGCCTTACATTAGGTTACTATGTTAGTAATGAAATAATAACTTTAATAAATCCCTCAAAATTCTTCATTAATTAATTGAAACATGTATTTCATGAGAAATGTGGTCAGGAAAGGATTAATGTATATTATATATGCCTGAATTATAAATCATTATTATTGTCAGTATCAGTAGAGCGTCAGACAACATGCCCTGCAGCATAGAGGTACAACCCTATATGTTCTGAGTTCAAATCTTGCCGATGTTAGCTTTGTCTTTCATCCTTACGGGGTTGATAAGATAAAGTACCAGTAACACACTGAGGTTGATTTAATCAACTTTCCCCTCTCCCAAAATTGTTGGCCTTGTGCCTGAATCAGAAACCATTATCTATATATATAAAGTTGTAGTTCCTGTCTGTTTGTTTGTTTGTTTGTTCACAAACTCCTCCTATATATTCTGAAACTGCATTGCCCAGGGTATTTGGATAAGTATATTTCATTATAATCAAAGAGTTCTCCGGGGGCACAAACCCCCGCTGACAATTTTTTCCCTTCGATTTATATGAAATTTAAACCATAGGTAAATGACAAGATATGATGCCTATTCACAAAATTTCAGTAATATTAAGACACCCTAATGGTGGTTAAACCCCCTATAGTGAACATTTTGGAAGCCCAAATAAAATAATGCTTTACACAAAAATGAAATGATCAAGTTTTGAATTGATATTTTGTAAAAAATTATTTACAAGAAACAAAATAAGAATAAAATTTAATAATGTAATTTTGATTTGATATATAAAAAAAATAATGTTTTCCAATTTTTTATGCATTACATTTTACATTGAGTAATAATGAAATGCAGAGTTTTTCTCCATAAATTATATCACTGATTTAAAATCAATCATCATTTTCTTACAAAAAGAATGTGTGAAACGCAGCAAGGCGCGGGTAATTCGGCTAGTTATTAATATTATTGGAGTGGGATTTGTGGAATCATTAAAGTATTGTGTGAAATGCCTGTGGGGATAAGTTCTGATAAGATGGAAGATAAAAATCGATCCTTGCAATATTTCGACTATGCAATCTATATCCTTGTTCTATCTTGCAGAATACATCTCTCTCTCTCTCTCTCTCTCTCTCTCTCTCTCTCTCTCTCTCTCTCTCTCTCTCTCTCTCTCTCTCTCTCACACACACACACACACAATATAGAATTTAAAAATACACACAAATACATCCAATATTTAATTACATAAATATTTCGCATAAAAATATAAATCAAAACGAAAAGGTACCCAGTGATGCATGTGGGTGTGCTTGGTTGTTCCAGCATCTTAGTCTCGCTATCACCTGTAGTAATGATGCGAATGTGTTGACTTGCCTCAAAAGGTATTAGAGGGTGGCTCCAGCGCCCTTTGTGGTACGTGACCGATTGATATGCATTACTTAGTCTTGAATTAATATTTTCTTTCGTTTTCATTCTATATATTTATGTGAAATATGTATGTAATTAAGTATTATCTGGATGCATATTTTTATTCTGAAAGAATTATAAATCATTTTTGTTATTGTTTTTCCCTTTTTTTTCTTTCTCTTGCTTTGATCATTGTATTTGTAAAGTTCCTAGCAATAGTTAATTGTATTTATTATATGTGTTTAGGTTTGTGTTTATATTTTCATTTTGAAGGAATTGTGAACAATCTGTAATGTTATTTATACAACTGTGAATAAAATAATGTGTAACTATATATGAAATAATTGTTTCTACTTTTGGCACAAGGCCATCAATTACCCAGTACATTACTGGTACTTTATTTTATCAACCCCGTAAGGATAAAAGGCAAAGTTGACCTCGGCGGAGTTTGAACTCAGAATGGAAAAGGCTGTATCTCTATGCGTCAAAGCATGTTGGCCGACTCTACCGATACTGCCAATCCACATGAAATAATATAATTGTCTCTACTTTAGGTACAAGGCCAGCAATTACCCAGTGCATTACTGGTACTTTATTTTATCGACCCGGTAAGGATGAAAGGCAAAGTCAACCTCGGCGGGATTTGAACTCAGATCGTAAAGGGACGTAACTATGCTGGAAAGCATGGCGTCCGACTCTCTACTGATACTGCCAATCCACCGCCCTTTGTCATCATTGGACGAAAGCAACACGAGTCGATATGTCTATATCACTCAATGATATAGGAAATGAATTCGTAGCCTCAGAATAGCTATTGATTTGATTTTGTACGGAATACATAAACAATGTGTAGAATCGGGACAGAGAATAACAACAAATATTCAAGAAATATAAAACTATTATCCAAGGGAGGTTACTTAAATTCTTTAGAGTTACCTCCCTTGACTAGTAGTTTTACATTAGTTATTCTCTCTGGAGAATTTATACGTTAATAGTTTTTCATTGGACGTATCAATGTATATTTCTTAGCTATCGATAGACAAGTAAAATTCCATTATAACGAAATTTTTTTCGATCTCCGAGTTAATAACAAACAAATGCTCGATTTGTTTCGGTCGATCTCGTTATAAAGAATTTTTCGTTACAACGATTTTTTTAATACCCTGTGAATTTCGTTATATCGGAATTTCACTGTATATCTTATAATTGTAACACACATACACACTCTGAATGAGAGAATGTGATATAATAACCTATTCAAGACTAGAGAAACGTTTTAATGTAAAAGGGAGATAACTTTAAACAAACGTACGACGGCAGATTATGAAGTTTATCACAGAGTTGCTACACATACTACAAATATCAACCAAATGTCTTAAATTAATTGGACCTCTTTGTGGTCCTTATACAAATTTCCCACAAATCTATTATCAAGATAGGTCAAGCCAACTTTTATGTGGTTGCCACACATGCTAAAAATAACAGCCAAATCACTGACAAATCACTTCTTACATTCTGAAGAAACAAACGAACCTTCATAAGATCGCCACATATGTTAGAAATAGTAAGCACATTTCTCAAATACCTCATTTCTGTTTGTAAGCAGTTAGACCTTTCTATTGTCACTAAAAATGCTAGAAGTAGCAGCCAAATACCAATTTAAATCACTTATTTCCTTCCAAAAGTAAGTGTACCCCTTTGTGGTTAATACACATGCTAGAAATAGTAGCAACATCTCTCTCAAATCATTCATTACAAATGCTAATTTCTCTCAAATCACTCATTAACGTGAAAATAAGTGAACCATTGTGTGATAACTTTTTAAACCCAGATTTGTAAGCTGTGTTATGTCACTGTTAAACCCTAGGTCATCTTTCAGCCAAATTTCCCTCAAATCACATATCACCATCCTAAACTAACTTCCTGGATGTAACACTTAGCTTAACGCTTTAACATTTATATTACTCTATATATATATTATTGTATTTTCATGCTAAACACTTTATTTCACATAATATCTCACGTAATACCGAATCTATGAGATTTTGATATTATTCATTTTGAGAACAATACTTTGATATCAGTATGAGTGGCCAGTTGGGGGCCTGTTTGAACAGAAAGAGGTGAGAGAATTCTGGCTGGATATGGCCAGTTTAGATGCTAAAGAGTTAAATACAGGACTAATTGAACCTTTCCACAAAAATAATGAAAATCTAGCCTACATTAACTATAATTCTAACTATCCACGCTCCATAATTAAATCAGTAGCACATAGTATATCCCTTAGAATATTCTGCCTATCATCTACACTAGAAATATTTAAGGAACATACAAACTACTACAAGACAGCATTACGCAGGCACATCACAACGAGGGCCTCAAATACATCTATGATAGCGACCACAACACACACACCTCGCAACAACTATGGCACCTACCCTAATAGGAATAACAGATATAGGACTAGACATAAAAATAAACAACATATACAAAGAATAGCCAAACAAAATACGAGCATGTGAACCTTCGAAAACTCTAAAAGATCTAGAAATAAAAAATATTTATGGTATAATCCAATTATCAACTATTTCATAAGCACCAACCTACCCTTTATCTTCTTTAATTTAATAGATAAACACTTCCCAAAACCACATAAATACCACAAAATCTTCAATAGGAAAACTATGAAACTATCTTCAAACTGCCTGCATACATTGTTAGCTGTCAGAACACTGCATCCTTCAATACTTCCATGCTTCCTGAAATTCGCCAACACTACACCTGATACCCCCCCCCCCCTTCACTCACACGCACACATATGTCTGTGTGTATATCATGGCTAACACACTGTTCCTGACATTTTTACATTATTCTATGTACTATACATGCACCTTTGATGAGTTGTAGTGCACTTGAGCACTGTACACAATAATTTCATTCATTATATGCTAGAAATAGTTGCCCATTCTTCCTCAAATCACTCACTATTCTTTGAAAGAAATGAAACCCATCTTGTGGCAGTTATACATGCTAAAAAAAGCAGTTCAATCTCTCTCTACAATATATTAATTATATTAATTAGTAAATATTAAATATATTCTATATCTAACATTGATCTAGTCTATCACATGATTAGATGGCTACTATTGATACTTTAGATTACTGTATGTGGATATCACGACAAAAAGCACCCAGCCCACACTGTAACTTGGTCGTGTAGGTGTCATGACAAAAAGCACCCAGCCCACACTGTAAAGTGGTCATGTAGGTTACACAACAAAAAGTGCTCAGTCCACACTGTAAACTAGTCATGTTGGTGTCATGACAAAATGTGCCCAGTCCACACTGTAAAGTGGTCATGTAGGTAATGTGATAAAAAGCACCCAGCCCACACTGTAAACTAGTTGTGTTGGTGTCACAACAAAAAGCACCCAGCCCGCACTGTAAAGTGGTTGTATAGGTATCATGACAAAAAGCACCCAGCCTACACTGTAAATGTGGTTGGTGTTAGGAATGGCAACCAGCTGTAGAAACCAAACTAAAACCAGTCCTGTATGAGCAAGACATGGTGATTGGACCTTGCTTGTCTCATAATGGGGCAACTCGTCTAATCCATGCTAGTATGGAAAAATGGACGTTAAACGGTGATGATGATGATGATTTAAGGACCTGTAACCCTTGATGGAATCATAGGGATGTTAGTGACATATGACATGTCTTGAGAAAGGATTTTAATGTGAGTGAAAAAAACAAAAAAAAAACAAAAGAAAACAAAAACAACCACTAATTTACCACTAAGTGTGACAATCGACCACACATCACAAGGGTCAACGGATAATTTTGAGGCAATTTTGCAGCATTATTGCGAGTGATGGTGAGGCTAAGCCTATCTATGCTATAACATTTTGTCAGCAAACTGTTATGGGGGTGACTTGGATTGGAAATGTTTCTATGTCTTATGAGCCATGGTAAATAAAAAATGAAGCCATAATCATATAAGGTTGTGGAAACAGCTTGTTTTAAAAATACTTTAATGTTTTTTCATTATAAGCATTCAATGTTTAATAAAATGCATGTTTTCCACCAGTAATCACCAAGATTAATAAGGAAAACAGAGAATATTTATATGCAAGTTGACATATTCAGTGTCGACTGAAATGAAGTTTCAGTAAGAATTTGGCCCAAGGATTGTAATATGCTAAACACTGGTTCTCCCTAAAAATGAAAGGCAGGTTATACGATGCCTGCATACGAACAGCAATGCTGCATGGCAGTGAGACCTGGGCATTGTGTGCAGAGGATATACGCAGACTAGAGAGGAACGAAGCTTGCATGCTCCGCTGGATGTGCAATAGTAATATACGTGAACGGCAAAGCATAAACGAACTAAGGAAAAATTAGAAATAAGAGGGATCAGATGTTGTTTACTCGAGAGAAGGCTACGTTGGTACGGTCACGTGATGCGCATGAAAGACGACAGCTGTATAACAAAGTGCAGGGCAATAAAGATAGACGGTAGCCACGGAGTAGGCAGACCCAGAAAAACCTGGGACGACATGATAAATTCCGACCTCACACGCTTACACCTCTCCAAGACAATGTCACTGGACCGAGACCTTTGGCGGTACTCAGTAATAGAGAAGACCCGCCTTACCTAAATACAAAGTAAAAACCTACTACAGTCAGTAGGCATCTCTATCAAAACACACCCCCGTCCCACCACCTCCACCCCATCCACACCGCCCCTTTCAATGTAAAGTTATGTTGGTCCCACAACATCCAGGCCGAAACAAATGAGATCGTGTAGGTGTCACAACAAAAAAACACACAGTCCACGCTGTAAATGTGGCCGTGTAGGCAACACGGTAAAAGCCTCCCAGCCCCACACTGTAAATGTGGTTGGTGTTAGGAAGGGCATCCAGCTGTAGAAAACCCGCCAGACAGTCCACGCTGTAATGTGGCCGTGTAGGCAACACGGTAAAAACCTCCCAGCCCCACACTGTAAATGTGGTTGGTGTTAGGAAGGGCATCCAGCTGTAGAAAACCCGCCAGACAGTCCTATGCGAGCAAGACAACCACTCTTGCCTCAAGTGGGAAAACCCCCGTCCAAACCCATGCAAGCGTGGAACACGGACGCTAAACCTGATGATGATGATGATGACTGCTGTAACCCACACATAAACCATATACATTTAGCCTTAACTACTAAAATATTTAATGATCTAAGCTTATTACACACTTTTGGGGTGGGGGCCTACATTTCACACTTCGCCTGGCCTTATTACCAGCTTTTCATGGGCTTGAATATGGTATGAAATAAAATAAATGAAAGCTGTACAATTTGTAATATTGTTTAAGCCTAGGTTAGCTCTAAGAGAGGAAGACTTATAATCAAAGACATTCCAATTATGATTGACCTAATTCTTCTTTTGGTTATTGCCTATCTAGGATTATAGTGTAACGTGTCCATCCTTTTATAGCTGGTAGAGTGTAATTTGAAGGACATTTGAGTGGCATCTCTAGTATGTCAATCAACCACAGAGATTCACTTATTACATTTTTTTTATGTGAACTATATTTTACAAAAAGAATTTATACAAGCAGGGAAAAGCAGATGTAAAATGATGATGATGATGATGATGATGGAAATATGAAAAAGAAAGATAAAAACAAAATTAAGTAATGAAAAGAGGGGGGGGGTAAAGAAGGGCAGATTTGGCTGTATGGGAAAGTAGAGGAAAGGACTATAAATGATATAAATGAGAGGAAAAGGAGAGAAAAGGCAAGGACTATTAGCCACGGAAGAAAGGGATGGTGAAGGGAAGAGAGTGATGGGATCTATGCTTAGGCTGGGGTGATGTTTTGGTGCAGCCTCCAGACAAAACTACAAAGACATATATTTTGAATATAGAGTACACTGATAGGCTAGAATGACTTATCAAAGTACTTCATACACACACGTGAATGTAGAAAACATGGAGACATGTTTATACAGGTACAACATCGATTATCCAGAAACTTGTGGCCAGGCTGTTGATGGAGATCATATATGTTGTTAACAGAAGTGGAGAAGACCTAAAAAGATATAGTAGCCGATACTGAGGTCAAATTTCGACATTTTGAGAAGAATTTGACATATTGAAGTAAGTGGATTAATGTTGTTATAACAGACCATCTCACACTATACCAACATGGGGATGAAAGATCATGAAAAAGCCTGTATGTGGCCACTTTACCTGCTAGAAATAGCAGGCAGACTTCCCTTAAATCAGACCCTAAAATCTTAAAAAGTGGGAAGGATATAAGATGACATTGTCTTCTGGCTCTTTGTGTTCTGAGTTCAAATCCTACTGTCTGGTAGACTTAATCTGCTACCAAGTTTAACATCACTACCTGGCGACTTGGGTGCCTTTAGTGGAGTTCCCTCTGTTGAAAGGATTCAGACCAGGTCTCTGGTTTGAGAATACCTCTCTCCGTCCTATTAGCCTTGAAGGCTCCCCAAAGAGTCATGAATACAGCTGTGCCTCTTGACTAGTCAATAAATAAGGGTTTCTGATTTAGGCACAAGGCCAGCAATTACCCAGTGCATTACTGGTACTTTATTTTATCGACCCCGTAAGGATGAAAGGCAAAGTAAACCTCGGAGTCCATAGTGAGTTGTTTCAGGTTTAGTGGAAACCATTTCACTTTGCTTATGATGCACTGGGGCTGCGGTGCGCCCTGCTCATGGGCCGCCATTTGCTCACAATAGTGAGAGATGGGGGAGAGCTGCAGAGACAGAGGCAGTGACAGTGGAAGTTTGGTTCCATTGTGTTCGTGCCTATAATGATGGTGACTATGGCCATCAGTTGTAATCGAGTATGACTTGGTAGTGTGTACCATGCTTTCACCAAGGTTTTAGGTGCCCATGCAGTCATGGGCTGACACAGACACTCTCTCAATTCTCTCTCCCTTGATCCAATGGAACATTCAAGATGTAACAGATGGAAGAAAAGAGGGTTGCACCAACACTGGGTCGGTATTTTATTTACTGACACCAAAAAGATCAAAGGGAAAGTGGACCTTGATGGAATTTAAATTTTAAATATAAAGAACCAAGGCAGGTGCCCCAGCATGGCCTCAGTTGGATGGCTGGAACAGGTAAAAGAGTAAAAGGGAAACCAGAAAAAATACATAACACTCTAATGCTTCTACCAAATCAATCACAAATTTATCATTATTATGAGGATATACTGGTATAAAAAATATTTTATCTAAATTAAATGTAATGTGAATAATACAAAATGGTTTCTCACAGATAGGACATCATTCATACAGATGTTTATTTTAATATACATACCTATATATAGCCGTATCTGGTGACAGGTGATATTTTAAGAAAGTGACAAATAATTTGACAATTGTATTGTGATTTCATTGAGAACAATGTCACTATCAACAGTGATTGTGTTTCAATGAAAAGAGAAGTAAAGACTAAAGTAGCATAGTTTATATCATTTGAAAGTTGTTTGTCTGGTTATAAAAACTATAGTTTTAACTTCAGGTGAAATAATTTACTCACAGAGACCAGACATTTACATAAGCAGCAATAATTAATTTAGTGTTCACAACATTAATGCAAATAGCATTCAAAATTACAAAAATCAATAGAAATATTTACGCCAAGAATTAAAAGCAAAATAATATTAGCAAATGACAAATAGTGTTTTAATTATTTCAGCAAGTATAGGAGACAGCTCCAGATATTTTTCAGTAGCATGGAGTTGTGGCCCTTTACGTCCTGAGTTCAAATCTTGCCGAGGTTAATTTTGCTTTCATCTTTATGGGGTTGATAAAATAAAGTACCATTAATGTACTGGGATAATTGCTGGCCTTGTGCCAAAAGTAGAAACAATTATTACCTCATCAACATTGGTAGAGCGTCGGGCAAGATGCATTGTAGCATATCGTTATGTCTCTTTACAATCTAAATTCAAATCCCGCCGAGGTTAGCTTTGCCTTTCATCCTTACAGGGTTGATAAAATAAAGCACCAGTAATGTACTTTTGTCGATTTATTTGACTTTCCTCTCACTCAAAATTGTTTGCCTTGTGCTAAATCAGAAACCATTATTATCACATCATCAAAGAGTACTTTGCTGTTCTTGAAAAAGTTGTGATGAGAGAATCACAATGTAAAGATGTTAGAATGGTTAATGTAGAAATTAGAATTGAAAAGAGAATAAATTACTCAGGAATGCCATAAAATAAGTTAGTGTTAATATATCTAATGGTGATAACATTGAAATTCTAATTACAAATAATTATATGTATGGCCCCGTAACTCCTGAGTGAGTCTTAAGGGCACTGTATTGATATATATATAGTATTTCTAGGGCATTTAAAACCTGGCAGAGCCCATCTCCTCTCCAGCTCTGAATTCAGCAAATTTATTCCAGAGTAGCATAGAGAGGGAGAAAATGGAAGTGAGAAAAAGAGATATTTGACTCCAGTGCCAGACTGGTACTTTTTTTATCAGCCTTGAATGGATGAAAGGCAAAGTTGACCACAGCAGGATTTGAACTCAGAGAAGAGAGAGCCAAAATGAATACCGTAAAGCAATCTATCCAACGTTCTAAAGATTCTGCCAAGTCGCCACTGTACAAATAATGCAGGGAGAAAAAAAATCAATATTAGACACTAACTAATATTATTTAAAATATTTTAGCAAATACAGGAGACAACTCTAGGCATATTTCAGTCTTATTATGAGCTCATCGGTAAAGTATAGATGATTCTGGTAACCTCCTCATTAAGTCCAGCATAGCTATGACCATTTGTGAGTCTATAATTAAGAAAATAAAGAACATCAAACCTAAAACCATAAAAATTATTGGTTTTAACCCTTTAGCATTTAAACTGGCCATATCCAGCTAGAATTCTCTCACCTCTTTCTGGTCAAACCAACCATAACCAGCCACTCATACCGACGTTAAGGTATTGTTCTCAAAATAAATAATATTAAAATCTCATGGATTCAATATTATGCGAGATAATTATGTGAGGTAAAGCCTTTATCATGAAAATATAATTATTTCTACTTTAGGCACAAGGCCAGCAATTACCCAGTGCATTACTGGCACTTTATTTTATCGACCTCGTAAGGATGAAAGGCAAAGTCAACCTCGGCGAGATTTGAACTCAGATCGTAAAGGGACGTAACTATGCTGGATAGCATGACGTCCAACCCTCTACCGATACTGCCAATCCAAATATAATAGTATATATAGAGTAATGTAAATGTTAAAGGGTTAACGTTTCTAATCCCCATTACCTAATTGTCCTATGCTCTCTCACTGCTACTGAGATAGCTGTGACACTATCACTGCTTAAAACATTCATGGTGAGATTTATATATGTTTATTATATATAAACATATCATAAATGCCTTTATATACACCTCTAGTGTTTACTCAGCTCTAGAAATGAGATGATAGGATTGGGGTCCCTATCATTCCACTGCAAAGTGGTCGTGGAGGTGCTATGGCAAAAAAGCACCCAGCCCACACTGTAAAGTGGACGTGTAGGCGCCACGAAAAAGCACCCAGCACTCACTGTAAATGAGGTTGGTGTTAGGAAGGGCATCCAGCTGTAGAAATCTAGCCAGAATCAGTTCCCGTTTGAGCAAGGCATGGTCAGCCGACCGGATACTGCCCACAACAGGACAACCTGTCTAACCCATGCTAGCGTGGAAGAACGGACGTAAAATGATGATGATGATGATGATTGTGAATCACACTATGTTAGTGCTATTATTAATTTGATTTATATATTCTATATCACAATCAGTAAACATTAGCGCCATTAGTTATTGGTTTTCTACATGCAAATCACTGGTTAATTGCATTTCTGATCGTGGGAGTGTCAGGGAGTTGTATGTAGAACTTGGTGCAGAACAAATATCCTAAGGAACTATGTTCAAAGGAGCACCAGATTTTTCTTTTCTCTCAATATTTACATCATTTTCAAAAGACACACATACACACACGTACACTGACCCAGATCCCCCGCAATCTGCATTGCCTACACTGTAAAATAAATCTTGCTTAACTAATTTCCCAAGAGTTATGTCCCTTGTGTATTCTTTTAGATTTTTATACGGCCCTAAAGGGACATGATCAAAGATATTCTAGCCATGATCATCACATCTTTTTCTTTTATTTAGAGGGGTGAGGGGACAGTGTTTGTAGGATTGCATTATTTAGTGTGTCCTTCTTTTCTGTGTTTCAGTGAGATTTATTTGCTATTTTCCAGACAAGGTTTGTCTTGAAATATGAGTAGAGAGATAAATGAAGCTACATTACACCAGTTGACACACCACTACTACCGCAACCATACCACTGCCACTACCATTATCATAGCTTTAACACTATCACTGGCATATAACCTTCACCACAATGAACATACAACGGTCATTACCATTAACATACCATTGACACTACCATTGATATACAACCACCATTACCGCTTACATACCACCAATACCACCACCACCTCTACAATACCACTTCCATACCACCACCATCACCACAATACCACTAAACCACCACCACCTCTACAATACCACTATACCACCATCGCCACTAACACCACCTCTACAATACCATTAAACTACCACTACCACCTCTACAATACCATTATACCACCACTGCCACCACCACGACCTCTACAATACCACTATACCACCACCACCACCACCACCACCACCACTACCTCTACCTCTACAATACCATTAAACCACCACTGCCACCTCTACAATACTGCTACACCACTACCACCACCACATCTACAATACCACTATACCACCACCACCACATCTACAATACCACTATACCACCACCACTATATTACTACTATACTACCACCACTACCACCACAACCGCCATCTCTACAATACCACTATACCACCACCACTACCACCACCTCTACAATACCACTATACCTCCACCACCACCACTACATTACTACTATACTACCACCACTACCACCAAAACCATCATCTCTACAATACCACTATACTACCACCACTACCACCACAACCACCATATCTACAATACCACTATACCACCACCACCACTACAATACCACTAAACCACCACCATCACCACCACCACCTCTACAATACCACTATACCACCGCCACCACCTCTACAATACCACTATACCACCACCACCTCTACAATACCACTACACCACCACCACCTCTACAATACCACTACACCACTACCACCACCACCACCTCCACAATACCACTATACCACCACCACCACCACCACCTCCACAGTACCACTATACCACCTCCGCCACCACCTCTACAATACCACTATACCACCACCACCACCTCTACAATACCGCTACACAACTACCACCACCGTCACCACCTCCACAATACCACTATATCACCACCACCACCACCTCTACAATACCACTATACCACTGCCACCACCTCCACAATACCACTATACCACCACCACCACCTCTACAATACCACTCTACCACCGCCACCACCTCTACAATACCACTATACCACCACCACCTCTACAATACCGCTACACCACTACCACCACCGCCACCACCTCCACAATACCACTATACCACCACCACCGCCACCACCTCCACAATACCACTATACCACCACCACCACTACCTCTACAATACCACTATACCACTGCCACCACCTCTACAATACCACTATACCACTACCACCACCACCTCTATAATACCGCTACACCACTACCACCACCGCCACCACCTCCACAATACCACTATACCACCACCACCACCACCACCTCTACAATACCACTATACCACCACCACCACTACAATACCACTACACCACTACCACCACCACCACCTCCACAATACCACTATACCACCACCACCTCTACAATACCACTACACCACTACCACCACCACCACCTCCACAATACCACTATACCACCACCACCTCTACAATACCACTACACCACTACTACCACCACCACCTCCACAATACCACTATACCACCACCACCACCACCACCTCCACAGTACCACTATACCACCACCGCCACCACCACCTCCACAGTACCACTATACCACCACCACCACCACCACCTCCACAATACCACTATACCACCACCACCTCCACAGTACCACTATACCACCACCACCACCACCTCCACAGTACCACTATACCACCACCGCCACCACCTCTACAATACCACTATACCACCACCACCACCACCACCTCTACAATACCACCACCACCTCTACCACCATCGCCACCACCTCCACAATACCACTATACCACCACCACCACCACCACCTCTACTATACCACCACCACCACCACCACCTCCACAATACCACTATACCACCACCACCACCACCACCTCTACAATACCACTATACCACCACCACCACCACCACCTCTACAATACCACTATACCACCACCACCACCACCACCTCCACAATACCACTATACCGCCTCCACAATACCACCACCACCGCCACCACCAGTCATGAATTATAGTGTAAAACCAGTGGAATGCAGACCAATCCGCAGTGTCTCCATGGTGACTTGACGCATTAGATATTTCACTTCACTGACAGCAGCAAGGTGTTGGAACAATTGATGGAACAGCCTGGCTGTTGATATATACAGATATCACTATATCACTGGGTGTATAAATGGGATATCACTACATTTTCTTGTACATATAGAGAGCATATAACAACACTGTTGTGTGAGCATGCGGATATACATATGTGATATCATTACACCAAAAGGTGTATACAGAAGATATTACAACACTAGTAAATGTTTATAGGAGATATTACCCTACTGGTTGTATATAGGAGATATCACTATAGCAGTATGTGTATATAGATGATATCACTATGTAAGTGAGTGTATATAGGAAATATCATTGCAGTAGGAGTCTTATGGGATATCAATTCAGCGGTAGGTGTATATAGGAGATAGCATTGCAGTAGATGTATATAGATGATATCACTACATCAGTGAATGTATATAGATATCACAACACCAGTGTATGTATATAGAGGATATCACTACACCAGTGGGTGTACATACATGATGTAACACAGCTGTATATACTAGTAGGTATATGAGATATTGCCACACCAATATTATATATATGGCATATAGTTACACCAGTGCGTGTACACAGGGGATATTGTCTCACAAGTGGATATATATAAAGGATATTAATACACCGGTGGGTGCATATAGAGGATATTGCTACATCTGTGAGTATGTCAGACCTGTCAACTCTCCCCTTCCGATGGGTACATCTCCCAACCACTTTGGGGTGGGTGAGAGATGTCTTCTCGTGTGAAAATGAGTTTAGCTTTCATGATGTAAAATCTCCCTATTTTGCCTTATTTCTCCCCGTTTTGGGGGCACTTTTTTTCATAGTACTCTCCGTTTGGGTTTTTAGGGGTTGGCAGGTCTGGTATGTGTGTGTATGTCACAAGATGTTATATTGACAATATCACTACATACCTGTGTGTGTGGCAGGGTTACAAGACGTAATTGCACTAGTATGTCATATGTTACTGATTGTATAGAGCAGTGTTTCTTTACGGGTGTTCCTAGGAACAATAGGGTCCTGCAAGAGGTCGCTAGGGGTTCTGTGAGAAACTGTGATAAATAAGCTAATACGAATTTGAGTAATTTTTTGTTTAATTTTATATTCGTAATTTTACTATACATGTAGAGCATATTGCTGGAAAATACTTGGTTATTATAATAAAGACTTCAAACTATGATAAAACTATAAGAGATAAATATTAATAATGGCATATAATTATTTTTATGCAGGGGTTCCCTGTGACATGAAAACTATTTCAAGGGTTCCGCAACGTTGAGAAACGCTGGTACAGAGAGTATCAACAACAATGGTCATGTTTACAGGTAACTAGTATATATAGAGAGATGATGAGGGGAGAGAGAGGGGGAGGAAGGAGGAGTGAGAGGGGGGAGAGAGAATTACAAAACATTACAGCTTGACAGTCTTCTATGTAACTACTAAATTTTGAATAAGTTATCATTGTTAGAAAATATACCTTATGTTGACAATCCAGAGAGAGAGAGAGAGAGAGAGAGACTAGTATTGTGAATGTGTTTTTGTCACTTTATATGTGTGAATGTTACAGTTTGTGTGTGTGTCTATCATATGAATCATGCATGCTTTTGTGCATCTCAGTTTGTGTGTGCATGTGTGTGCATGTGTGTACATGTGCATGTGTGTATGCATATCATTATGAATGGGTGTATATTTGTTACTACAACTCTGGGCATGTCGCAGTCTCATGTGTACATGCAGGCATGCAAATGTGACAGTAAAGTATCAACTAGCGTCTGTTGCTGTAGTAACAGACACTATACAGCAGCAATCACAACAACCACACTGCATCAAAGAAAACAACATTCACAACACTGTTGCTGCTAGACAACATATATAATTAGCACATCACCACCATCGCCACCACCACCACAACAACAACATTGCATCGTACAACCCCCCCCCCAACAACACTAGCAACATTTTCACAATACAACCACCACCACCTCCACAATCACAATACCACTTTGCACCATAGAACAACCACCACTACCACCACCATAGAACCACAACCACCACCACACCACCACCATCACTACCACCACCACCATAGAACCACCACCACCACCACCACTAAATCCACCTACTACCTACTAAATCCAGTCTCTCTTCTTACCAGAAACATCAGAAAACATTAAATACTACCAACCAACACCATCAACAACATGAGAGAGAGAGAGAGAGAGAGAGAAGACAAAATGTTTTGCATTACAATTCTTCCGCAACATTAACACCACACATAGAAGACATAGTGTAAACGAAGGAAAATAATGATCAAACATACTTATATAATCATTACATGTGTACATACTTGTATAACCATTACATGTGTACATATTGAGCAACAGAAAGAACTGACAGTAATAGTGTACAATCAATGCATTAGATCCACCCTGGGCCATACCAGTCACACACTCCTGCCTCACCCAATCTTTTCCCAACAAATTATAAATTATAAAAAAGTAAAACAAGCACTTGATGTGTTTGCTACCAAGTGCTACACAGCAGGAATAAAGATCAGTGCTGAGAAGACTGAGATACTCATCCTCTCATTGAAACATGTGGAGTGCACTCTACATGTAAGTAAAGTTCCACTGAAGCAGGTGGAGAAGCTCAAGTATCTCGGTACTGTTTTCACAAGTGATGGAAGGCAGGAGGCTGAATTACATGCAAGAATTGTAAGAGCTTGTACAGTAATGTGCCAGCTTCTGCATTCAGTCATCAGAAGATTGTAGGTAGGTGTAAAAGCCAAAATTCAATTCAGTATTTGTGCCTACCCTTACCTAGGGTCATGAATCTTTGGAAATGACTGAAAGAATATGATTGCAAATACAAGCAGCCAAAATGGGGTTTCACCGAAGAGTCTTTAGAGTAAGTAAACTCGATAAAGTGCATAGCTTGAAAGTCAAGGAGTTGCTGCCACTTCTCTGAATTGAGAGATCCCAGCTCTGATACTATGGACATGTGTCTAGAATGGCTTAGGAAAGAATTACTGAACAGATTTTACAAGCAAAATCCACTGGTAGGAGATCCAGAGGCAGACCACAAGCAAGATGGTTGGATAACATCCATGGACTTGGTTGGTCTTGCTTGGTGATCTAGTTGGATCAATTGGAGATAGTTGCTTCTGACAAGACTCATTGGAAGGCACGTTTCAGGACTTTGCCTCCACGACCCTCCCAGGAATAAATGGGTGAAGAAGAAGAAGCATGCTATACATAAATGGTTGTGCACAAACCACATGTACAATGAAACAAAAATACTAAATATCTAAGGCCATCACCTGGATATTTGAAAAGGACAGTTTGTTTCCACAGTAAAGTTTTTGAACTGATTGTCTCTATCAGTACATGAAAGACCACCATTAAATATCTAGAGAGATACACAATACCCCAGAACACTACTACAACAACATACTAAAAACAATATCTTTCCCACTCAGCTGAGACAGCAAAAGAAAGCCATACACACAGAAATAGTCACAACATCCATAACCTAACTTAACCCCAGACATTGTGCTAGGATATACAATATCAACAATATGTATAGAGGGGCTTCGACTGTCACAATTTGATGTAGTCCACCTTATCCATTCCTGCCGGAGTGACCACCTGTTTGTACGTATATATAGAAAATACTGGCAACTCTATGATATATGCATAGAAGGAAATAGAGACAAATATAATTTTTTCGTTTCGTTTTCGTTTCATTACAAGAAAATATTTGTCTTCGGCAGCGATGCTACCAATATATTTATTGTATACAAACCTATTACATATGTTTATATATGTCTTCATATATTTCTATTATATATAGAAATATATTGGACACTGGGGAGAGTGCTACATGCACAGACTGTCGCAATGTGCTCCATACGAGGCAACACTACATGTCAGTGTGTGCAGTATATTCACCAGCTACTCTCGGGTCCCAGCGGTTTGGAATAAGCGGCGAGGGTGGGGGGTTGGGGGCAGTCGTTTTTCTAGGTTGACCCCGTCGATTATTTTAAAAACCATGATTAGTCGTTTAGCTTACATATTGAGAACCCATCCTATTTATTTTATGTGTGAGATTTCTAGTAATGTAGTGTTTTTGTCATGTATAATGTTTTTTAATGAATATAAAAAAAAAAGAATTGTCTCGGGGATGTTACTACTTAAAATAAAAATTCGCCAGAGATAGATTGAAAAAATTTAATAACCTGGATGGAATAAGAGTGGGGTACGATGACGATGTGGAAAAAAATCCGAAAAATTAATAAGTGGGAGGAGGCATTTATTCGAGAGGAAGTAAAAACATTGTATAACTAAAAGTGGGATTGGCTGGTCAAACATTATTTTCCAGAAGACAACCTGCATTCTATAGGACTGTTTGACTCAGACTAACCTGGGTTTACAAAACAGACCTGCCAACCTCTAGAAATCCAAACGGAGAGTACCATTAAAAAAAAAGTGCCCCAAAATGGGGAGAAATGAGGCAAAATGGGGAGATTTTATATAATGGAAGCTATACCCATTTTCACAAAAACGGGGAGACGAGGAGAAATGAACCAAAACGAGGAGATCTCCCCGTTGGACGGGGAAAGTTGACAGGTCTGTATACAATAACACAAAGATCAATCAACAAAAGAATTTCTATGTGATTACCCCAAGACCTATAAATAGTAACCAACTCTGACAGTAACATCTTAAATAAAGGACACACACTGTATAGTTTTTGATACTCTCCCGCATGATCTTGGTGGGAACAAGTTTTATAAAAGATCTTCTCAATAAAGGATTACAGGACCGAACAACAACACAACATTACAACACCACTCAATACAACACATTACAACACTACACATGACCACCAGAGTACATAGTAACAACATCATAACCTCCACAAGATAACTACACAAGATAACTACATAGTAACAACATCATAACCTCCACAAGATAACACACAAGATAACTACAACTCCGTAGTGACGACTTCACAACCACCACCACCACCACAACAACAACAATAACTATACCACGCCGCACAGTATAGCTACTACACAAAACCATCACTAGAACCACGTGCCTACAAAAGAGCCTTTATATGGGTGGTCGACCTACTAGAAATAACAGTGAAATTTCCCTCAAGTTATATTCTGCTGTCTTTAAAAAGGAAACATTAGACACAGTGCCGGATTTACCATGCTTAGGTGTGCTTAAACACAGAGCCCCTTTGGCCAGGGGATCCCATCTTCCTGCCAAACAAATTTTTTACGATGAATTTTTCAAATGTTTTACCGGGCCTACCTCCTTCAGAGCCCAAGTAAGGAGCCTCATAACTTAACTAGGACAGGGCCTCGTTTGTCCTAAATCCAGCACTGGTTAGACAATATAGTCCATGGTACACACAAAAGATGTTCATGGCTGAAACAACTTTGATTATATGTTTATTTTCAATATAGAATTTTAAAAAAGAGGGAAACAAAAGGAAAGAAAGAATAGGGAAATATAGAAAAAAAATATAGAAAAGAAAGAGGAGAGAAAGAAAGAAGAAATAGATTGGGAAGGGGAGAGAATGGCAACAGCTCTGGTGTCGCAGAAGAGAGGGGAGGGGTGAAGGGGAGGGTGATTGGGCTTTGGGCCTAGGGCAAGAGGGCAGAAGTGCTGCGCCCGGCTGACAAGACGGCAAAAGTATTCCCCCGGACGATGACCAGTGACACCTGCTGCAACAACCACCCGACCTCGCGGGGCTCCTTCCTCAGACGGGCTGGATTATTGGTTTGCAATATGGTAGACACCCTGGGGTTAAACAACCACAATGACCCCTCCCCTTCCTTCGCTACCACAACCACCACCCTCTAATCACAAACACAACGAAACGAAGAAGAAAAATAAAATAAAATGTAGCTGATGAGACCAAGGAAATTATGTTTCTATTGGCCTTTCTATTGCCACTACTATCTTTCATATATATATATATGAAGGTTTGTTTGCCAATACCTGATTGGTGTTTTCGTTGCTTTGGTTTCATGTGGCTGGGTTCACCGGTCGCAGTTTCCAATGTGTCAAGCTATCTAACATATGTTATTACTCGAAGGTGACACAACCTTATCGAGTGCTTTGCTGCACATTCCTAATTGTATATCGTTGGCTTGGCCACAGCCAAAACTTCGATTTTACTGAACTTGCATTTGTATATATATATATATATATATATATATATATATATATATATATATATACACGTGTGTGTGTGTGTGTGTGTGTGTGTGTGTGTGTGTCTGCCTGCCGGTTGTATCATAGCTTTTCTGGTGATGGGAGGCTGGATATGAACTCTCGGAACAGATATCTGCCACCTTAAGACGAGTACCTTATTTTTTTACTACAAAAGGATGACATAAAAAGTTGACCTCGGCGTGATTTGAACACAGAGCTGAGAGAGACGGATCAAACACTGAGGCATTTAACACTATCCTCTAACAACTCTGCCAGTTTGAGCAACGTTTGAGAGAGAGAAAGAGTGGGGAAGAAAGAGTGAAATGACGAGAAAAAGAAAATGTCAGCTAAGTGATGTCAGTAAGTCAAGTGGATAATTTCTAATGTAAGTAATTGAGATGAAATATCTTGATACGAGACTGAAGTGGCATCGAGGTAGGATTAGACATGTAGTAAAGATTTAGATATATTGACCAATGGTTCTGTTGTGACTATAGCAGAGAGGGGGGAGATCGTTGTATGAACCGTGCCCGCTACGCTACACTACACGCACGCACAAACACGCACACACGTACATATTTCTTCCTCCAAGCGTGAAACTAATACACTGCGTGCTATTGCATCCGCTTTCTCGCTATGAGGTTTGTTAATATCAAAAGGTTTGATTGTGCTCAGGCTTTTGATATTTTATAGGAACTCTGCGTACAAAATAAAATCAAACTATAAAAAAAAAAAATATTTAAAAAATAGGATATGTTGGTTAGTGGTTTAGAAGGTAAGAGAAGGTGATAAGAAGATTTATAAAGTAAATATAAATAAAACATTTCTCTATTGCTTGTTCTCCAAAAAACATTGTTTATTAACCCTTACAGTAAACACAAAGAAGCAAACACACACACACGTACACCAGGTCCAAAATCAGAGGAGCCGAACTCCCACTGTCATCATCTTGTTTGTTCGTTTCTTGTTTCCTTGACTTATATATTTGTATGTATATATATATTCATATATAGCAAAGGTAAAAATATAATTATATTTGCATGTAGAGAGCTATATAGGAAAGTATAATATTGCCAACTCTTATTTGTTGTGAGTTATGTCTAGATACTGGCTAGGGGATATGGGGTTCGATTACTCATAGCGCCCAATGGCAACTTCTTTTCCCGTCTGTAATGGTTTTCACCCAATTTTGTAAGCTATTTTATAGCCTCTCTACGCATGAGCACATCATTCTTTATATTAACTTTCTTTTCTCAGCGCTTCGTAAAAGTCGGCGAGATCGGATACATATACATGAAACTTCTAATTTAACTTGGATAAATGTAAAGTAATAGTTTGGTCATGGTAATACCCAAACAGATTGCAATGTGTTTGATAACAACTTAATGGTTTTATACAAGAAAATGATATGGGAGTTTTAATGACAACAGATATAAAATCCAGCAGCAATATTTCAAACATTGAAAGGCCAACTAAATGTTAGGATTGATTAACAGTTCTTTTAAATATGAGGCGTTGAGAGTCATTCTCAGAATTACACAATTATATGAGACAACATACTGGGTACTACATGGTGTCATTTGTTAAGGAAATATATGGATGCTTTAGAAAATAATTCCAAGTGACTAAATCAGTTCCAGAAATATCCAGATAATAAACCCGTCATAATATAAACAATGGTTCCAAAGACTTAATTTGTCCATATTGGGAAAAACGTATAAGAGAGGCGACTTAATAGAAACACGTCATTTTTTGGATTGGCAGAATCGGTAGAGCTTAGGACACTGTGCTTCGCAGCATAGAGTTACGTCCCTTTATGTTCTGATTTCTAATCCCGCCGAGGTTAACTTCGTCTTTCATCCTTATGGGGTCGATAAAATAAAGTACCAGTAATGCACTGGGATAATTTCTGGCATTATGCCAAAAGTAGAAACAATTATTACAGTGTCGGTAGAGCGTTAGACACCGTACTTTGCAGCACAGAGTTATGACCCTTTACGTCCCCAGTTCAAATCCCGCCGAGGTTAGCTTTGTTTTTCATCCTTACGGGTCGATAAAATAAAGTACCAGTAATGCACTGGTATCGATTTAATCGACTTTCCCTCCTCCCAAATTGCTGGCCTTGTGCCTAAATCTGAAACCATTATTGCTGTGTCGGTGGAATGTCGGACATCATGCTTTGCGCCATAGAGTTACAGCCCTTTACGTTCTGAGTTCAAATTCCGCCGAGGTTAACTTTGCCTTTCATCCTTACGGGGTCAATAAAATAAAGTACCAGTATTGAACTGATTGATTTAATCGACATTCCCCTCCTCCCAAATTTCTGGCCTTGTGCCTAAATCAGGAACCATTATTGCAGTTGGAAATGTTATCAGCGTTAAATTCTTTAAGGAAAATACAAAAAGGTCCCAAACCTTTTCTTCCACTCCGTAGCAACTTTTCATAAATATATTTGTCACCGCCTTCATGAAACGAGTATATATGTGAGTGTATATACATATATTTCCTTGACCGACCAGTCTGTCGAGCGTCCATTCGGCGCCTCTGGTCACAGCACGCCGTCCATTCCTCTCTGGATCGTGCTTTCCTCATCCATGTAGTCCCAATCGTATTCCTAAAATCGTTACTCCACCTTCGTGGAGGCCTTCCGAGTGGTCATTTCCGCTCGCGCGGATACCACTCGGCAACTGCGCGGTCCACCGATTATCGGTGAACCGGGCGACGTGTCCAGCTCATCTGAATTGCATCGCATATATTCTGTGATGACGTCTCTCACGCCGGACTTCTGTCTGATGACGTGGCTCCTGATGTGTTCTCTCAACGAGATTCCTAGCATTGTTCTCTCCATGGCTCTTTGAGCCGTTACCAGCCTCTGTTCTTCTCTCTTCGTTGTAGCCCAAGTTTCACTGCCATATAACATTGCAGGTAAAACTGTGCTATTGAAGAGGCTGTGCTCAGGGAGGCGAGTTCCGGATGCACCACCGACATAGCTCTGCTGTCATATATATATAATATATATATATATATATATATATATATATATATATATATATATATATATATATAATACATATATATATATATATATATTCGTAGGAAAATGGAAAAGCTCGGCGTAAGGAAGCTGTTAAAAGAACAAAGTGACGTCGATGCTGCGTTGGGTAAAACATTACATCGAGGGACAGAGATCAGCGGCTTGATGCCAGATTCATTCTTTCTTTCTCTCCCTTTTCTCTCACCGCTCCCTTTCTTTCTTCCCTCCTCCTCACACTGTTACCTACTTTCTTCCCCTATCCTTTCTACAAGCCAGTTCTGCTGCTCTTCCTTTCTCGCGACGACTTGAGGTCGATCAGACGCTCTCCATTTGCTCTCTCTCTCTCTCTAACCTATCCCAACACAAACATTATACCAGCGAAAGTAAAATTTCTCCGTTGTTACGAGCCACCTAATCTCCGCAGTAATCTCATTAAATCGTCGAAACTGCAGGTGGTTGAGATCTGATGAGCGTGTTTGTGATCTCTTCTCATCCATTCTATTTCTTTCTTCCTATCATCTCTTCGAGTCAACTCACGTCGCGCCGCTGATCTCTGTCCCTCGAAGTAATGTTTTACCCAACGCTGCATCGACGGCATTTTTCAGTTTTTACAGCTTCCTTATCCGAGTTTTTCCATTTTCCTACGAATTCTAATACACTCGCGTTTCAAGACTCAATATTCGAGCTAATTTTGTTTATATATATATATATATATATATATATATGAATAAAGTGGTCCTCCATCAGTGATCTTCCAACCATCATCGGTATTTCTTCGCTTTAAAGACCATATACCTCCGGTTGGTGCGAGCAACGGCTAAAGAAAGTCGTTGGGACACGTAAATAAAGGGAACAGCGAGAGTGTAAACAAACAAAGATGGTGAAGCAACGAAAAATGAGGAAGAGCGAGTCAAGTCCAAACATTTCCATGAATATAAGTTCGGTGAAATCGTGAACGAGAGAGAATAAAGACCATCAAACCTGGTTGAAATGTGAGCAAGGAAGGAATTTCGCACAGGTCTAACGGGAGGAAGAAGGGGTCTAGTCTGTGAATTCGGTAAACATAAGTTCTGTGAAATCGTAGACGAGAGAGAGAAAAAATGCCGACCGGCCTGGCCAAGCGTGCGAAAGAAAAGAATTACGCACAGGTCAAACGGGAAGAAGGAGAAGGAGGAGAGGTAGTAACAGAGAGTGAGTGAGTGAAGGGTGAGGAAGAGGCTAACAGAGAGAGTGACTGTTAGAGAGGGTAAAGATACAGAGAAAGAGGAAGCAGTAAGAACGAAATAGACGGGTCACAGCGGGAGAAAAAAATATGTGTAAATATGAGAATAAACGTGCTGCGGAGTTGCAAATGGGTTACATATGAATAAAGTGGTCCTTCATCAGTATATATATATATATATATATATAGATAAATCTACCAAAATATACGGTAGTGTCAAATCCGTATGAAGAATTCAATGTAATCCAAATATCATGAAAAGAGAAGATGTATTCAAAATTTATTTCGATGAAAAACGCAGGAAAACAGAGTCAAGATGAATTAATAAAAATAATGAATAAAAACAAAGAAACAGTTCCTTATATTAAAAAATTCATCATTTTACGATCGTTTCTAGGATATATATGTGTGTTTTGGTATGTATATCATATAGATCTATGTAAAAATTTTACAAACTATCAGAGGGAATATACATACCTGACACATATATATGCTGTCTTCAGAAATTATTTCTGAAGATAGCATATATATGTGTAGGTATGTATATTCCCTCTGATAGTTTGTAAAATTTTTACATAGATCTATATGATATACATACCAAAACACACATATATATCCTAGAAACGATCGTAAAATGATGAATTTTTTAATATAAGGAACTGTTTCTTTGTTTTTATTCATTATTTTTATTAATTTATATATATATATATATATATATATATATATATATATATATAATCCGTCCAACACAGGCCAGTGAGGAAAGTGCACATAAATGGAGATGATCAGAGTTTTTGCACTTAACATCTGTATGTTTAACTTGATAATCCCAGTTACATGCGCTAAGCTGACTTTGAAATGTAAACTTGGGGTTTTGTTGTGTATTTTGATTTTTTTTTGTGTATGACCCCACCCACCAGCACTACCACCACCACCACCACAAAAAAACAAAAAAAAACTGAAGTGCCCAAGGCCTTAAAATTCTAAATCTGGCCCTGAAAGCCATAGGAAAAACATAAATTTCACTTATAAAGAGAAACGGGTGTAACAATAAAAAATTACAAAAAAAACATATTTCTTCTTCGAAAAAGCATACTGCAATTGTGTCTATAACTTGTTTTACTTTCTTTAATGTTACTGCAACAGGAAGATATTTTAATTGAATACTATTTCACAAAATTAATTTAAATGAAGTTTTGAGTTTTATTTAAATTCTTTAAAATTTTCCATGATTCTGTCTTCTTCAATGTTCCATGAAGTGGGCTCAGAAAAAAAATTAATAATTCAACACTTTTAGGTGTGTATTATTACCAGAACCTAAATTATTCTCTTTAAATTTAATATTCTTTAGTTAATGATATTGTCTTCCATGTATGAATTATGTATTACTCTATTACGTATTCCAGCCGAGGGGACGAGACCATGCCGAGGCACCGCTATTGTATTCAATTTTTTTTTTACGTAGCAGTGATTTAAATATTCATTTTCTTCAAATGCATAACATTTAAAAGCACTCCGTTGTGCCAACACATAAATTATCGTTCCATGGATATAAAAACTAATTTTCGATTACATAACAAGAAGTAAATCGTACACTTAGTGGTTTTATCCAGTCGACTTCCTTCTAGAGTATTTAATAATGGTTTCTTATATAGGCACAAGGCCAGCAATTTCGGGGGAGGGGAAAGTTGATTAAATCAACCCCAGTATGTTACTAGTACTTTATTTTATCGACCCCGTAAGCATGAAAGTCAACATAAACGGCCGTAACTCTCTCTCTCTCTCTCTCTCTCTCTCTCTCTCTCTCTCTCTCTCTCTCTCTCTCTCTCTCTCTCTCTCTCTATATATATATATATATATATATATATATATATATATATATATATATAAACTATAATAAAATAAGAAGCGCAGGACTGCGTACGGTTTATAATTTTTTTATCCCCTTAGTAAAATAAGTTGGATTACTTTGAATAAATAATTGTTTCTACTTTAGGCACAAGGCCAGCAATTACCCAGTGCATTACTGGTACTTTATTTTATCGACCCCGTAAGGATGAAAGGCAAAGTCAATTGAATAAATAATGAATGAATATTGGATAATTTATCTACTAAATTTCGTGGCTGTTCATTAAATATATTTTATTACTTATTTAAAGAATCACTTCTTTACAATTTTCAAATGTCAACACTTCCGGTTAGCGATCGTTTAAATAAATATTCATATATTTCTGTCACTAATTTTCTCCTAATGCAGTTTATATATAATATCAACTTTTTTTAATGTATCATGGATTACCTTACTGATTACATAAGAGAGTGTAATACAGTCTTCGTTCAATTTCTGTGTATATTGTCAATTACGATTTTATTTGATCATATCTACATGTATATATACTTGTGTATAATATCAATATACACACTACACATGCTAGCAGATATATAATATCATCTTTTTTTAATGTATCATGTATTACGTTACTGATTACATAAGACAATGTAACGCAGTCTTCGTTCAATTTCTGTGTATATTGTCAATTACGGTTTTATTTGATGTATCATATCTACATGTATATATACTTGCGTATAATATCAATATACACACTACACATGCTAGCAGAAAACCACCCTTCGGGTGGTTTTCTGCTAGTGTATATAACGGGTCGAATGCTGGGACGAATGGTTGTGTTGTGGTGTCATTGTTGCTGTGTAGAGTGTAGGCGGGAGAAGCTTGATGTGCCTGATACAGTGTGACCAGAGATTGTGGGTGTGCAAGTAAGTGAGTAACAGTATTCATTGTGACGATAATGATATGATGGTTTCTTGATCACGTAGGAAATGAAATATATAAATTACAGTAACACAAAGCCGCTATGTTACTGAATTATGACAACATACACAGGCGAGACAGCTCGTAGCATAAGTAAAAGGATAGACCAACACTGGGGGGAATTAAAAGGACGAAAAAACGGTTCAGTACTATACGAACACGCCAGACAACAACATGACGGTAACATTGACAACATAGAAATTAAAATAATATCTAAACATAGAAATGACCCAACAGGTAGGCAAATCAGAGAGGCCAGGGAAATAGAACTTAAAAGGCCAAAGCTAAACAAAAAAAAATGAATGGAATAGTAACAATACTCAAACAAACAATACTGACTTAAGAGAAATATAAATAAATAAATAAATATATAAATATATACACAAACACAATAACAACAAACATATAAACACACACTAATAAACTAAGATAGAATACAATAACCAAAACACAGCCACCCAAACGCGAACACACACACCAAACACTATACACATACGCAAACGCATGCGCAGAGAAGAAGACAAAAATAAATAAATAAATAAACAGTCAAAATAAAAATGGCGTAGGCATACAATACAACAGGAGTAAAATAATAGTACCACTGATAATGTTGCAGATGTGCAACGAAAGAACTTTGTTAGACTATATATATGTGTTTATATCTGTATTTTTTACCGTTGGTCAGTCAAACATTGTGGACCAAATGAATTAACTGTGGAGATATAAAAGATAGAGAAGCGAAAACCAACCAAACAGTGAGTGTGTTCTGTTATTATTTCTGGCAATATTATTACAACAATATGACCCTCCCCAAGTATATATATATATATATATATATATATATATATATATATATATATATATAGGAACAAGTAAGACCCCGAGGGCTGAGCTCAAGCCGTTTCGACGGCTAATTCTGTACTGAATTAGCCGTCGAAACGGCTTGAGCTCAGCCGTCGGGGTCTTACTTGTTCCTATTACCCACTCTACTACCCTAAGTATTGAGTACTTTGGTGCTTTATGGTCCACCTGGTTCCTTACCACATTTCCTTCGTTATATATATATATATATATATATATATATATATATATATATATACTAGCAGTAAAGCCCGGCGTTGCTCGGGGTCGCTCAGTAGCTGTGTTAAAGTTACAATGTTAAGTTTCTTTCTTGGCTTAAAAACTGTAGTGTCTACTGTGCAGACTTGCATGTGGTGTTTTTGATTAATATTCCCTCAACCAACAATATGCCTTATGAAGTTAAGAAAACATAACGATAACCCGAATGTTATAACAAAAGAGGATGCTGGGGATAGAAACTGCACTGGTTATTTATTAACAAAGATCGAAAATGTAAACACTGCAACGCAGAGAAAAACATTAGCGTAACCAAATTATCAGTTATGTCTGTCTGCACGCCTATATCACCTCTCTGCACGACTGTCTGTCTGCACGCCTATATCACCTCTCTGCACGACTGTCTGTCTGCACGCCTATATCACCTCTCTGCACGACTGTCTGTCTGCACGACTGTCTGTCTGCACGCCTAACGACGAAATATTTGCTTGTTTTACGTAGTCTTTAAATAGACTTGTTTTCAAGTAAAAATATTGTTTTAAAATGCTTTTAAATGGAAATGAAGCAAAACGGAAGCTTAGTGTTCGAACTGATGAATTTTGCAGGTCAATATTTTGCTGGCTCGACAACTGTTAAAGCCAGCGTAATGTTTTACGTAAGACGCTCAATGTAAACAGAACAAAGGGAAATAACTGATAACTTACGCTCAAAAATCGATACATTATATTCGATTTCGTCACATAGGGTGGGTCAATTTGAAATATTTTTTTTTCCGATGTCTTCGCTAGGGCTCAATGTACAAGTATAGCAATTTCGGTGCAATTCCGTGAGAGATTCTAAGAGGAGATGTGTGCCAAAAATCGATAGACAGACAGACAACCACAGTTTTATATATATAGATTACACATGTGCTTTCAAAACACTGTGTGATTCAAAACGTCGGCGCAGAACAAAATACCTGTTGAGAAAGTGATATCCTTGTTCGATCATTATACCAAAGGGTGATTTTTTTAAGCAGACAGTATTATTGATTTAGGTGTCGCAGAAACCCTGTACTGGACTATATAATCATTTCCAAGGGGTCCGGGGAAAAGTTTTCTTTCATATTTTGTTTGACCCATTTAGCTTCCTTCGGTTTTTTTGGCTTAGGTGGTTGATAGCTTCTTAACTGCCGTCTCAGTTTGTATGACCTTTATAACGTATGTTTATTGCTCTGGTCTCTTTTGGTCCATGGAGCGCTTGCCACATAAATCGGAAATTGAGTTTGGGTTATTTCTACCCGCTGAAATACGATTCTCGCTGAATTTATATATATATATATATATATATATATATATATATATATATATATATATATATATATATAGAGAGAGAGAGAGAGAGAGAGAGAGGGAGAGAGAGAGAGATGAGATTCTACAGGACTAGAACTGTTTCATTGTTTAGAAATCATCGGGAATCTGAGATTCCTGATGATTTCTAAAGAATGAAACAGTTCTAGATCTGTAGAATCACATCTATATTAAAATTTTTATACTCTGCTATGTATTGAGTACCTTACTTACTGTGGTTACTTCCGATTCAACCCGGAATAACTTACTATATATATATATAGTTATGTAATAAACAACATAAGGCAATTATTCCATTTACCAGTGGTTTCTTAAAAGCAAAAAATTTTGCTTTCAATCATCAGAATGAAAAAATCCTGGTGTATTTATTGATATTGGATTCTAAAAACAAAAATGCAATCTATATGAAAGTGAGGCTGGAGAAGGAAGAAGGAAAGGAAAAATAAAATAAAAACACACATGCAAACACACACACACACACACAATTATATACATACACACATATATATATATATATATATATATATATATATATATACATACACACATACATACACACACACATATACACATATATATGTGTATATATATACATACACATACATATACACATACATACACACATAAATATCAACATATCCATACATACACATACATATATACAACCACACACATATATATACATATATATATAGAAATATAAATATATATATATATATATATATATATGCATACACATCCACATACATAGCCATACACACATACATATACATACATACATACATACATACATACATACATACATACATACATACATACATACATACACACAATCATACCTATATACACACGTACATACATACACATACATACACACATATATACATGCATACATATGCATGCACAAAAATAGAAAAATATACACACACCTCTACATATTCACACACGCAAATAAATATAAGAAAAAATATATATAATAATAAAAGACATAAAAAAAGAAAATAAAGACTATTATAAAGTTGACAGCGATACAGGCAACAAATAAATGAACAAACACACGTGGTAAGCAATACACACAAATGCAAGTACACATACATACGTAAAAATAAATACATACACACACTCTCAGACATAAATATACATATACAAATACATAAACACATACATACGCATACACAAATATATACACACACACACATAAACATATATACACACACACACACACACACACATATATATATATATATATATATATATATATATATATATATATATATATATATATATATATATACTCATATATACATAGCCATACAATTATACACATACAAATACGTACATATCACAAACACGCACAACCAAATACAAACACACACATACATATATATATATGTGTAAAACTCATTCTTAGATAATTCATATGAACCTTATTTAACTCTAAAATATACATATATATGAAATAGTCTTCAAGACTATACAGAGCATTTGATATTTTTCCAAATTGAAGGATAAGTATTTTAGACTTTATTTTATCATGAGTTAAGGCTCTATCGATTTTTCCCTGGATTTCACTAAATTCTGTGGATGAATTTATATCCTGAGTCTCTTTTGAGATGAGTTTGAATTATTTTTCCTACATCTTACGTTAACTATTTTTCCCATCTTGACGACATAGTCGCATATATGTTATGGAATACTGTTAGCTTATCGCTAAAACAATTTCTATACCTTTCATTTATATATTTATACTCGGATTTTTTTCCTAGAGTGCTTAAATTATCTGTGACTAATCCCGGTTTGTTTTATAAAAACTGCGATAATATTGCTGTTTGCTGAACTCCTTTTGTAGAGTTTTTTTCGGAATGTATTTGACTGTTATTTCTTGTAAACAAACATTCATTTTCATCCTGACGTCACTAGCCCTGTTTTTCCTCATGTGCGTTTTTCATAATCACGCATGATGGTGAACTAGCCAGTTTTAGAATTCCCTTTTTGGCTTATAATTCTGTGAGAGCCCTGGTTATCGAGTTGAGCTCTGCTGATGATGAATTCCAACCGTGACCATCTCCACTGAAAGTTTTCATGAAATAGTCTTCAAGACTATACAGAGCATCTGATGTTTTTCCAAATTGAAGGATTAGTATTTTAGACTTTATTTTATCATGAGTTAAGGCTCTATCGATTTTTCCCTGGATTTCACTAAATTCTGTGGATGAATTTATATCCTGAGTCTCTTTTGAGATGAGTTTGAATTATTTTTCCTACATCTTACATTAACTATTTTTCCCATCTTGACGACATAGTCGCATATATGTTATGGAATACTGTTAGCTTATCGCTAAAACAATTTCTATACCTTTCATTTATATATTTATACACGGGTTTTTTTCCTAGAGTGCTTAAATTATCTGTGACTAATCCCGGTTTGTTTTATAAAAACTGCGATAATATTGCTGTTTGCTGAACTCCTTTTGTAGAGTTTTTTTCGGAATGTATTTGACTGTTATTTCTTGTAAACAAACATTCATTTTCATCCTGACGTCACTAGCCCTGTTTTTCCTCATGTGCGTTTTTCATAATCACGCATGATGGTGAACTAGCCAGTTTTAGAATTCCCTTTTTGTCTTATAATTCTGTGAGAGCCCTGGTTATCGAGTTGAGCTCTGCTGATGATGAGTTCCAATCATAACCATCTCCACTGAAAGTATTCATGAAATAGTCTTCAAGACTATACAGAGCATTTGATGTTTTTCCAAATTGAAGGATAAGTATTTTAGACTTTATTTTATCATGAGTTAAGGCTCTATCGATTTTTCCCTGGATCTCACTAAATTCTGTGGATGAATTTATATCCTGATTCTCTTTTGAGATGAGTTTGAATTATTTTTCCTACATCTTACATTAACTATTTTTCCCATCTTGACGACATAGTCGCATATATGTTATGGAATACTGTTAGCTTATCGCTAAAACAATTTCTATACCTTTCATTTATATATTTATACACGGGGTTTTTTCCTAGAGTGCTTAAATTATCTGTGACTAATCCCGGTTTGTTTTATAAAAACTGCGATAATATTGCTGTTTGCTGAACTCCTTTTGTAGAGTTTTTTTCGGAATGTATTTGACTGTTATTTCTTGTAAACAAACATTCATTTTCATCCTGACGTCACTAGCCCTGTTTTTCCTCATGTGCGTTTTTCATAATCACGCATGATGGTGAACTAGCCAGTTTTAGAATTCCCTTTTTGTCTTATAATTCTGTGAGAGCCCTGGTTATCGAGTTGAGCTCTGCTGATGATGAGTTCCAACCATAACCATCTCCACTGAAAGTATTCATGAAATAGTCTTCAAGACTATACAGAGCATTTGATGTTTTTCCAAATTGAAGGATAAGTATTTTAGACTTTATTTTATCATGAGTTAAGGCTCTATCGATTTTTCCCTGGATCTCACTAAATTCTGTGGATGAATTTATATCCTGATTCTCTTTTGAGATGAGTTTGAATTATTTTTCCTACATCTTACGTTAACTATTTTTCCCATCTTGGCGACATAGTCGCATATATGTTATGGAATACTGTTAGCTTATCGCTAAAACAATTTCTATACCTTTCATTTATATATTTATACTCGGATTTTTTTCCTAGAGTGCTTAAATTATCTGTGACTAATCCCGGTTTTTTTATACAAACTGCGATAATATTGCTGTTTGCTGAACTCCTTTTGTAGAGTTTTTTTCGGAATGTATTTGACTGTTATTTCTTGTAAACAAACATTCATTTTCATCCTGACGTCACTAGCCCTGTTTTTCCTCATGTGCGTTTTTCATAATCACGCATGATGGTGAACTAGCCAGTTTTAGAATTCCCTTTTTGGCTTATAATTCTGTGAGAGCCCTGGTTATCGAGTTGAGCTCTGCTGATGATGAATTCCAACCGTGACCATCTCCACTGAAAGTTTTCATGAAATAGTCTTCAAGACTATACAGAGCATCTGATGTTTTTCCAAATTGAAGGATTAGTATTTTAGACTTTATTTTATCATGAGTTAAGGCTCTATCGATTTTTCCCTGGATTTCACTAAATTCTGTGGATGAATTTATATCCTGAGTCTCTTTTGAGATGAGTTTGAATTATTTTTCCTACATCTTACATTAACTATTTTTCCCATCTTGACGACATAGTCGCATATATGTTATGGAATACTGTTAGCTTATCGCTAAAACAATTTCTATACCTTTCATTTATATATTTATACACGGGTTTTTTTCCTAGAGTGCTTAAATTATCTGTGACTAATCCCGGTTTGTTTTATAAAAACTGCGATAATATTGCTGTTTGCTGAACTCCTTTTGTAGAGTTTTTTTCGGAATGTATTTGACTGTTATTTCTTGTAAACAAACATTCATTTTCATCCTGACGTCACTAGCCCTGTTTTTCCTCATGTGCGTTTTTCATAATCACGCATGATGGTGAACTAGCCAGTTTTAGAATTCCCTTTTTGTCTTATAATTCTGTGAGAGCCCTGGTTATCGAGTTGAGCTCTGCTGATGATGAGTTCCAACCATAACCATCTCCACTGAAAGTATTCATGAAATAGTCTTCAAGACTATACAGAGCATTTGATGTTTTTCCAAATTGAAGGATAAGTATTTTAGACTTTATTTTATCATGAGTTAAGGCTCTATCGATTTTTCCCTGGATCTCACTAAATTCTGTGGATGAATTTATATCCTGATTCTCTTTTGAGATGAGTTTGAATTATTTTTCCTACATCTTACATTAACTATTTTTCCCATCTTGACGACATAGTCGCATATATGTTATGGAATACTGTTAGCTTATCGCTAAAACAATTTCTATACCTTTCATTTATATATTTATACACGGGGTTTTTTCCTAGAGTGCTTAAATTATCTGTGACTAATCCCGGTTTGTTTTATAAAAACTGCGATAATATTGCTGTTTGCTGAACTCCTTTTGTAGAGTTTTTTTCGGAATGTATTTGACTGTTATTTCTTGTAAACAAACATTCATTTTCATCCTGACGTCACTAGCCCTGTTTTTCCTCATGTGCGTTTTTCATAATCACGCATGATGGTGAACTAGCCAGTTTTAGAATTCCCTTTTTGTCTTATAATTCTGTGAGAGCCCTGGTTATCGAGTTGAGCTCTGCTGATGATGAGTTCCAACCATAACCATCTCCACTGAAAGTATTCATGAAATAGTCTTCAAGACTATACAGAGCATTTGATGTTTTTCCAAATTGAAGGATAAGTATTTTAGACTTTATTTTATCATGAGTTAAGGCTCTATCGATTTTTCCCTGGATCTCACTAAATTCTGTGGATGAATTTATATCCTGATTCTCTTTTGAGATGAGTTTGAATTATTTTTCCTACATCTTACATTAACTATTTTTCCCATCTTGACGACATAGTCGCATATATGTTATGGAATACTGTTAGCTTATCGCTAAAACAATTTCTATACCTTTCATTTATATATTTATACACGGGTTTTTTTCCTAGAGTGCTTAAATTATCTGTGACTAATCCCGGTTTGTTTTATAAAAACTGCGATAATATTGCTGTTTGCTGAACTCCTTTTGTAGAGTTTTTTTCGGAATGTATTTGACTGTTATTTCTTGTAAACAAACATTCATTTTCATCCTGACGTCACTAGCCCTGTTTTTCCTCATGTGCGTTTTTCATAATCACGCATGATGGTGAACTAGCCAGTTTTAGAATTCCCTTTTTGTCTTATAATTCTGTGAGAGCCCTGGTTATCGAGTTGAGCTCTGCTGATGATGAGTTCCAACCATAACCATCTCCACTGAAAGTATTCATGAAATAGTCTTCAAGACTATACAGAGCATTTGATGTTTTTCCAAATTGAAGGATAAGTATTTTAGACTTTATTTTATCATGAGTTAAGGCTCTATCGATTTTTCCCTGGATCTCACTAAATTCTGTGGATGAATTTATATCCTGATTCTCTTTTGAGATGAGTTTGAATTATTTTTGCTACATCTTACGTTAACTATTTTTCCCATCTTGACGACATAGTCGCATATATGTTATGGAATACTGTTAGCTTATCGCTAAAACAATTTCTATACCTTTCATTTATATATATATATATATATATATATATATATATATATATATATATATATATATATATATATATATATATATATATATATATAAATTGAAACAAAATGAAAACGAAATTTCATTTCTCACTCTTAGTATGGCACTTACTTAAATGTAAGTATGCATGTATACGTACATACATATATGTATACAGACGTACAGTAGCATGCACATATATATATATATATATACATATATATATACATATGCATACAGGTACACATACATATATGCACGTATCAGTTTAGCGGCGCTAACGTCGCTTTGTTCGTTTGTAAACAAACTGAACAGCCTGAATTTATGCCATACGGTGTTAAGGCAACCACGTCACCTTTTTGTTCAACACTGACACAGGAACGATGTACTAGTTTCAAGCTTGTTAGCTATCATCAGCACCGTTTACCCATCTGCCAGATAGTTGAACGTTCGAAAGTATATACTTTCCTTATGAAAATTAACGGCTGAGCAGCCTAATTTGCATATTGAGTGAGTTAAATCGGTCAGGCATACCGAAAACGATAAATTGAAACAAAATGAAAACGAAATTTCATTTCTCACTCTTAGTATGGCACTTACTTAAATGTAAGTATGCATGTATACGTACATACATATATGTATACAGACGTACAGTAGCATGCACATATATATATATATATATACATATATATATACATATGCATACAGGTACACATACATATATGCACGTATCAGTTTAGCGGCGCTAACGTCGCTTTGTTCGTTTGTAAACAAACTGAACAGCCTGAATTTATGCCATACGGTGTTAAGGCAACCACGTCACCTTTTTGTTCAACACTGACACAGGAACGATGTACTAGTTTCAAGCTTGTTAGCTATCATCAGCACCGTTTACCCATCTGCCAGATAGTTGAACGTTCGAAAGTATATACTTTCCTTATGAAAATTAACGGCTGAGCAGCCTAATTTGCATATTGAGTGAGTTAAATCGGTCAGGCATACCGAAAACGATAAATTGAAACAAAATGAAAACGAAATTTCATTTCTCACTCTTAGTATGGCACTTACTTAAATGTAAGTATGCATGTATACGTACATACATATATGTATACAGACGTACAGTAGCATGCACATATATATATATATATATACATATATATATACATATGCATACAGGTACACATACATATATGCACGTATCAGTTTAGCGGCGCTAACGTCGCTTTGTTCGTTTGTAAACAAACTGAACAGCCTGAATTTATGCCATACGGTGTTAAGGCAACCACGTCACCTTTTTGTTCAACACTGACACAGGAACGATGTACTAGTTTCAAGCTTGTTAGCTATCATCAGCACCGTTTACCCATCTGCCAGATAGTTGAACGTTCGAAAGTATATACTTTCCTTATGAAAATTAACGGCTGAGCAGCCTAATTTGCATATTGAGTGAGTTAAATCGGTCAGGCATACCGAAAACGATAAATTGAAACAAAATGAAAACGAAATTTCATTTCTCACTCTTAGTATGGCACTTACTTAAATGTAAGTATGCATGTATACGTACATACATATATGTATACAGACGTACAGTAGCATGCACATATATATATATATATATATACATATATATATACATATGCATACAGGTACACATACATATATGCACGTATCAGTTTAGCGGCGCTAACGTCGCTTTGTTCGTTTGTAAACAAACTGAACAGCCTGAATTTATGCCATACGGTGTTAAGGCAACCACGTCACCTTTTTGTTCAACACTGACACAGGAACGATGTACTAGTTTCAAGCTTGTTAGCTATCATCAGCACCGTTTACCCATCTGCCAGATAGTTGAACGTTCGAAAGTATATACTTTCCTTATGAAAATTAACGGCTGAGCAGCCTAATTTGCATATTGAGTGAGTTAAATCGGTCAGGCATACCGAAAACGATAAATTGAAACAAAATGAAAACGAAATTTCATTTCTCACTCTTAGTATGGCACTTACTTAAATGTAAGTATGCATGTATACGTACATACATATATGTATACAGACGTACAGTAGCATGCACATATATATATATATATATACATATATATATACATATGCATACAGGTACACATACATATATGCACGTATCAGTTTAGCGGCGCTAACGTCGCTTTGTTCGTTTGTAAACAAACTGAACAGCCTGAATTTATGCCATACGGTGTTAAGGCAACCACGTCACCTTTTTGTTCAACACTGACACAGGAACGATGTACTAGTTTCAAGCTTGTTAGCTATCATCAGCACCGTTTACCCATCTGCCAGATAGTTGAACGTTCGAAAGTATATACTTTCCTTATGAAAATTAACGACTGAGCAGCCTAATTTGCATATTGAGTGAGTTAAATCGGTCAGGCATACCGA
>OZ024740.1:79104618-79119618 GCA_964016885.1 Eledone cirrhosa
TATATATACACACATACACATACATTCACATACATACATACTAACATACACATATATACCTACACACACATATATACATACACATACGTATGCATACGTACACACACACATATACATATATAACTCTCTCTCTCTCTCTCTCTCTCTCTCTCTCTCTCTCTCTCTCTCTCTCTCTCTCTCTCTATATATATATATATATATATATATATATATATATATATATATATATGAGAAAGAACATAAATATTATAAAATAAATATTGTATATAAAAAAAAAAAATATTGGAAATACGACAAATAATAAATAAAAAAATAAATGAAAAAATATATATTTAGAAAAGGGTATAAATGCCCATAGCAGACCTAGAGCACTCAACAAGTTCCTGGAGCAAAAGATCAATGAAAATAATCATCAAATCACTATATGTAATGATGCACATACATACACCCTTATACATACACACACACACACACACACACACACACACAAACACACACACACACACACACACACAAATATATATACATACACACACACAAAAAAAAACAAAAAAACACAACCACAGAAATACAAACACACATACAATTACGTATATATACATATATATATATATATATATATATATATATATATATATATATACATACACATAGGAAAAAGTCTGACCCTACGGCAGAGCTCAAGCCTTTTCTGAGGCTATTATATAAAAACACAAAACCATTATATAAAAAATTAATATCTAAAAATAAAAAAAATTTTGGTATGTGAAGGGTAACGTAAAAAAGAGGGGGGGTGTGGAAGAGGGGCGAAAATGACATAGGAAAAGGTTTAAATATAAGGGGAGATAAGGGAGAAAGAGAATACAAGAGTACAGAACGTGGATTCAGCGGGTAAAAAAACCGTAGTAGAAGTAAAGAGCAGGAAAGGAGTTCAAGGTGGTTGAGTTATCATAGGAATGTCAATCCAGTTACAGATCAGATGTGATTTCAGATGAGGACAACATCTGAAGATCTCGGTCTTTGAATTCAGGCAAGCAGAAGTGGCTTTCAAGTTTAGCAAAATCCTATATTTTTCTGTGGCACACAAAGAACAATTCTTTGTGCCCCTTTGGTACTCCCTCGAATGGTCTAAAATAGACCAATCGATAGAGTACGGGATATTTTTATCCTTGAACTCCAACACCTTACTTGCGAAGGCCATTGTTGTTCGTTTATCGGAGTGCTTAAAAGAAGCGACATGTGCATAAAACCTGTTTTTAAACCTGTCCCGGGTCATACCGACATATCGCTCACTCCTGGCTGGCTGGTTGTTGATTAAAGGTGTTACTTTAGCCTCATAAACAACAGATTTGGTGTTACATTTGACCAACCAATCAAATTACTTCTCTAAAAACCTGGCGTTTCGAGCCACTTTTTTCCATATAAAACAAGTAACATTCAAAGACCAACCAGATGTGAGAAAAACCACAGACCCTCCATCTCAACTCTACTTTTGAAAAGCAGAAGAACTGCGAAGCCGGTAAAGGAACCAAATAAATATATATATATTTTTAAAAATAAGACTCCAGTTGCATTTTCGATTTCATCTTATTTTCTTTATATATATATATATATATATATATATATATATATATATATATATATATATATAATATAATATTATAATAAAATGACAGGAGGTTGGACTTGTGTAAATCCTTGAAAGGTTTATTATACTATGATCATTTCAATGACCGGGTTCCGTATGAATCCGGTGATATCATCAGGTATTGGAAATACAATAAATGAATGTAATAGGTAAAATCCATGGGACTGAAAATCAAAGACAGGAGGACGACCGACCATCTAGCATCTTCCACTTTGGCCGGTCGTCCTCAAGTGTTGGCTATTCGGTCTACTTGAAGCCATCTGGTGAGGGGGGGGGGGGGGGGTACCTGTACCCATTAGAACACGGCACTAGAATGTCTCCCCCTGAGAACAAAAATAAATATTACCCGGACTCTCCTGTATAAATTAATAGTACTCGTTTGGTATAAAGACAGCATAACGACGATGGGTGACTTCCCGCTAGCGCACCCGAAGCCTGGAATACATTCCTCGAGTGCTTGGAATAATTGATTTCCATATCTTTCGCTAGGCGACCTCACTCGGAATGGCTGACATATGATTAGGGTGGGGTGGCGGGGGTATACAGTCGCCACATGCTGTCGGACTGCTAAACAAGGACATATCCTTTACTCTAAATCCCACTAGGATAACTTATAGAGAATCTCTATAATACAATTAAAGTTTCTTCATAAAAGACACTCTCTTTAACTAACTCTCGCAACCCAAAACCATAAAAAAAGTTTTAAACTGTTTAATTTTCAATTTTCTAACTGTTTAATTCTCAATTCTCTAACTCTTTAATTTTATAATGTTAATCTTTAATTTGTTTAACTTTATCCTATAAATCTAAACAATTTTCTGTCGGACTGGTGGGTTGGTTTTCCTGGCTGCGGGACCGGCCTCCTGGTGCATAGGCCTACCATGAGTGCTTAGAAAGGTAAATTTCCCCTTCTTTCGGTAAATGAAACTACTCGGAGCAGCTTGATTCGCCACAAGGGCCCGGCGCGCAGCCGGCTTCTTGACCGCCATATAGTACCTTTAAATTGGAGACCTAATCATAACTATTAGATGTATCACGCCTCCCTCTACTTAAACAAATCCCCCTCCTGAGTAGATTAATAGTACTGGTTTGGTACAAGGATAGCCTAACGATGAGGGCTGACTTCCCACTGGCGCACCTGAAGCCTGTTATACATTCCTAGAGTGCTTGGAAAAATTGATTTCCGTATCTTTCGCTAGGCGATAGCACTCGGAAGGGCTGACACGCGGTAAGGTTGGGCCGACGGAGCCTGCAGTCGCCGCATGCTGTTTGACTGCTAAACAAAGACATAATCTTTACTCATTAATACAATTTAAGTTTCTTCATAAAAGACTCTTTCTTTACTTAAACCTCGCAACCAAAACCTTAAAAATTTTAAACTGTTTAATTTTCAATTTTCTAATTTCTTAAATTTTATAATGTTAATATTAAATATTAAATGTTATTAACTGCATCCTATAGATCTAAACAAAAATTAATGTGCAATCTTCTGCTCACACATTATAACATGCAGACCCCCACTATATTTATCTCTGTTATAATATATACCTCTGTTAAGATACTGGTCCTTTAGAATAACATTTTTTCGCGCCACTTCTGGCCCGACTAGCTTGACATTAGTACGGACTTCTCTTCCTCTTTCTTTCTGTCTTTCTTCTTGTAGCTCGACATCAACGCTGACTTTTCTTCATCTTCCTTTTCTTCCCCCTTCTTTCTGTCTTTTTTCGTGTAGCATGATATTAACGCTGACTTATCTTCCTCTCCCTTTCTATTTGACCGGAGGGTCAAGTAGACCGAATAGCCAACACTTGAGGGCGACCGACCAAAGTGGAAGATGCTAGATGGTCGGTCGTCCTCCTGTCTTTGATTTTCAGCCCCATGGATGTTACCTATTACATTCATTTATTGTATTTCCATTACCTGATGATATCACCGGATTCATACGGAAACCGGTCATTGAAATGATCATAGTATAATAAACCTTTCAAGGATTTACACAAGTCCGGCCTCCTGTCATTTTATTATAATATTTAACCCCGTACTAGCACCACCAACTACAAAAACGAAGACGGTTGAACTGCTTTACGTTGAGTACTCTCCATATTATTACATTAAGATTGACCATACGGAATTGACCAGCTCTATCCAGTGGTGAACCTTCAAACCCGAATATATATATATATATATATATATATATAGGAACCAGTAAGACCCCGACAGCTGAGCTCAAGCCGTTTCGACGGCTAATTCTGGGTCCAGAATTAGCCGTCGAAACGGCTTGAGCTCAGCTGTCGGGGTCTTACTGGTTCCTATTACCCACTCTACTACCTCAAGTATTGAGTACTTTGGTGCGTTATGGTCCACCTGGTTCCTTACCACATTTCCTTCGTTATATATATATATATATATATATATATATATATATATATATATATATATATATATATATATATATAAGGGACTAATTTTATAATATGTAACCCATGTGCAACCACGCAGCATTCCTCTTTCTTCCCATGTTTTTTATACATATTTACCTCGGCTGCGATTGTCTGTTTCTCTCTTTCTCTCTTACTGCTCCCCCGTTCTCTCTGTTTCTCTCACCTTCTTTCGCCCCCTCTGTCAGTTACACTTTCTCTCGACTGACCTCTTCCTCGCACTTCCACTCACTCACTCTCTGTTTCTCCCCTTCTCACTTCCTCCCGTTCGTTAGTAGTGGGGTTCTTTCTTTCTCACATCTCATTCACGTCGGACGGTCTGTATTTTGCCCGCTCATGAAATTCACCCAGGTTATGCTGACCGGACAACCATGTTGCTTGCTTTTTTCCTATCTTCGGTTTGCTTTTCCTTCTATGTTGTTTACTTGTCTCACTCGCTTTACGCGATTCACTTGTCCCAATAGCTTATTTTAGTTATTGCTCGCACCAACCTGAGGTATATGATTTTTAATGCGATGAAATACCAATGATGGTTGGCAAATCACTGATGAGGGACTAATTTTATAATATGTAACCCATGTGCAACCACGCAGTATTCCTCTTTCTTCCCATGTTTTATATATATATAGGGTATATAAAGGGCTCAGGATCTCTTCCCCTTTGAGCACATTATTTACAGGGAATAACGACGGCCTATGCCTCCGTTAATTTATCGTGATATTTCGCTCCTAACAACAGCCTTTCCTATCTGTTTGGTTGAGCACCCTTCTCTGAGTGGCTTTGGGCTGCCCTTTCTAGCAGTTCGTCTCTCAGAGGCCACTGGTTCACTGCCCTTAAACACGCTGTGACTTCTCTCTCCCACGTGTGGCTGGACAGTCAATTGTAAAATTCTCTTAGTGTTGTCTGAGATGTATAGCCTTACACACGCTGATGAACCGAGACTAACATTTCTTTCAACAATTTCTCTGGCGAAACATATCTCTGGATTTGTACGTGTGTAATATAGTTATAGAGGTATTTATTTACGCTTTAATTTATATTTTTAATTATCGTGTCTATAGTCTGCCTTTCATAGGTTATAGATTCCATACACTGGTGGTTTTTTCCCTGTATTATTGATAACGCACTATATATCTCTCTCTGGTGTGTTGCCTTCTCAACATATTATATTCTAAAGGGCTCAGGATCTCTTCCCCTTTGAGCACATTATTTACAGGGAATAACGACGGCCTATGCCTCCGTTAATTTATCGTGATATATATATATATATATATATATATATATATATATATATATATATATATATATATATATTCACTAGTTAAGCAAAACAAGATCACAAATTTCACAAGGAAGACATTATTTAAAGATTGTCAACATAGTTGTAGTTTAATGTAAGGAATGTAAAGAATAATAATAATTGTTTCTACTTTAGGCACAAGGCCAGCAATTACTCAGTGCATTACTGGTACTTTATTTTATCGACCCCATAAGGATGAAAGGTTAAGTCAACCTCGGCGGGATTTGAACTCAGATCGTAAAGGGACGTAACTATGCTGGAAAGCATGGCGTCCGACCCTCTACCGATACTGCCAATCCACCGTAAAGAATAATAATAATAATACTAATAATGTCCGTTTACAATTGTTTCGCTACTCAATATAATGTTTCTGGATCAAATGATTATAGATCATTATTGATCGGATTCAGATGAAGATAATTAACTTAGGTAAAAATGGAGCAGTTCATCGGAACTTCAAAAGGAATATAAATTAAGGTAAAGAAAGATGGTTACATGAATGTAATGTTCCATATATTGGTATTTCACTATGGTGTCCTGGCTCTATCTATTGTCTGCCATAGGCGAGCCATATCCTTCTGTCGAGGCTGCATTATGCGAGATCTGCCTATGGGTAACAAGATGGCCGCCAAAGGACATATTTGTGGTCTTGTTTTGCTTAACTAATGAATATTTCCAGCTCTGTGCACTTAACCTCTGCATGAACCCAGCCATCTAGCTGCCTTTCACTGCATATTGCACATTGAGCATATGCCTTTACGCTTGTGGCTTCTAACTAATTCACCAATCTCTTTTCTCCTCTCCTATCTCCATCTCTCTCTTTAAGATTGGTTACTCTTGAACTGTATATATATATATATATATATATATATATATATATATATATATATATATATATATATATATATATATATATATATATATATATATATATATATGCATATATATGGGAATGTTACCCGTCCTGGATAGATAGATAGATAGATAGATATAAATTGAATATGTGTTGGTTAATTACCGATGCATCAGTATGCAGTCTAGAGCACTCAACGAAGTGCGCAGGTGGGTCTGTTTACTCTGGAGTAATTTAAAAACAAGAAGTGTAACCTGTTGACTTACACTTTTTGTTTATATATATATATATATATATATATATATATATATATATATATATATATATATATAAGTATGTATACGTACATACATATATGTATACAACGTACAGTAGTATGTATATATATATACATACATGCACACATATATATATGTACGTATGGATTCACCGAATATAAATTATAATGCTCGGTGTGTTTGTAAACAAACATCCCGAATTAAGCCGTACAGTGTCTAGCAACCATCGTTGCTCATTTGTTCAACACTGACAAAGGAACGCTGTACTAGTTTCAAGCTTATTAGCTATCGTCAGCAACGTATACCTTCCTGCCAGATGGTTGAACGTCTGAAAGTTTATACTTTCCTTATGCATATTAACGGCTGAGCAGCCTAATTTGCATATTGAGTGAGTTAATCGGCCGGGGTACCGAAAACGATAAACGGAAAAAATGAAACGAAATTTCATTTCTCACTCTTAGTACGGCTGTTACTTAAATATAAGTATGTATACGTACATACATATATGTATACAGACGTACAGTAGTATGTATATATATATACATACATGCATACATATATATGTACGTATGGATTCACCGAACATTTATTATAATGCTCGGTGTGTTTGTAAACGTGCTGACGATAGCTAATAAGCTTGAAACTAGTACAGCGTTCCTTTGTCAGTGTTGAACAAATGAGCAACGATGGTTGCTAGACACTGTACGGCTTAATTCGGGATGTTTGTTTACAAACACACAGAGCATTATAATAAATGTTCGGTGAATCCATACGTACATATATATATATGTGTGCATGTATGTATATATATATACATACTACTGTACGTCTGTATACATATATGTATGTACGTATACATACTTATATTTAAGTAACAGCCGTACTAAGAGTGAGAAATGAAATTTCGTTTCATTTTTTTCCGTTTATATATATATATATATATATATATATATATATATATATATATATACAGGAGCCTTGTTTGCCTTTAAAATGTAAGGGAGACAAACCAACATTTGTTGATTCTTAAAGGAGCATAAATTGCTTATGGTGCCTTTCCCGGACCCTATCACATAAGTAAAGTTTTACACTAATTAAATGTTCTATATTCAAATGAAGTTCAGTTATAAAAAAAATAAGCTTAAAAAGAATTTATTATATCAAATAAACAAAATATGAAACATAGACGTTTGAAAAAGTGTGTGTGTGTGGGGTGGGGTGGGGGGTGGGGGGTGGGGGGCGACTTATTCCCTGGTACCCCCCTGAAATAAGACCCTTGTATATATATATATATCTATATATATAAAACTGAGGATGTCTGTCTGTGTGTGTGTGTGAGTTTGAATCCCTAAAACTCGAGAACCACCCAACCGACTATTTTCAAACTTTACACATGTAATACTTATGTTTCAGGGAGTGTTCTGAGCAAAAAAAGATTTCAAATTTTCAATGCCCTAGGGACCGCATTAGGCGATTTAGCGATCTCTCTCTATAATTCTTAGTCTTTCTCTTTTTAGATAGATACATACATATAACGTCGCGTCCTTGTAATATCTCTCTGTATGTCTGGCTGTCTGTATTACGTCACTTTCCACAATTCCCTCTTAGTCCAGAACGCGCTCTTATAATATCTGTTTGTATGTCTGGCTGTCTGCATCGCACTTGGCGCGTCAATGTATGGCTGTTAAACGGACCGCGAACGCATTCACATTCATTCTAAAGGCTACCAGTGGAAGCAACCATAACACCCTCCAAATGTCAGAGAACGCAGTCAAAGTCACTATTAAGGGCTACAAGTGAGCGCTCACATGGTCCTGTTTAGGGCCACCACTTGAAATTGTTGATGGTTACCTCTCCTTACTGGGGTGTCAGTGAACGGCTTTTAAGGGCCTTTGAAATAACTGATGGCGACCCTTTCGTTTAGGGCTGCCAGTGAACACGCACACGCCTCGGGGCCCATTTTATTGCACCATTCCTCTTTAAATTTGTTAAATTATACCCACAGTTTGGTAAACGTTTTTCCAGTTGCGTTTATTTACTAAGGTGCGGCTGGCTCCTCCGAGAAGGCTCCACATGCTGTCCGATTGCACGTCATGCCTTGCTCAAGCATTGCAGACTTCCCTCTGACATAAGTGGTGACATCTGTCCTGCTGACTCATTTCACTTTATTAAAGTACAAATGCACCAAGCCGATTTTCTCCACGTGGAAGGAGAAGTATACCTAATACTAATTGCATCAGAGCATTCGGTTTATTATCTTTACATATTGTCCAGGCATGCAGTTTTTCCACGATTAGGTCTGTTGGCGGCCCGCGTTATGTTTCAGGGAGTGTTATGTACATAAAAAATTCAAGTTTTTGATCCCCTAGGTGAAAAACTTCATTTATTCAGCTTTTTAGGGCGTTTTGTAGGCGTTACGTCTAGCCGATTTTCCCGAAATTTCAAGGCATATTATGCACATAAAAAGAATTCATTTTCTTGATCCTCTAGGGCCGGCATTAGGTGAAAACCTGCATTTTTCCTGCCTCATCGAGGAAAATCTTAAAGATTATCCAGCCATGAGAGTATTCGTTTTATTTTCTTTATATATTGTCCAGGCATGCAGTTTTTCCATGATTAGGTCTGTTGGCGGCCCGCGTTCTAAAATACCTTATCCCGTGCAATGCCGGGTACCACTGCTAGTATATATATATATAATTGCCATATAGCTCTGATTAATTGATTATCTATTTAACTCTCTCAGTCATAGAACAAAACTGGTTAAGGAAAGACACCATATATATATATATGTGTATGTGTGTGTATGTGTGTGTGTGTGTGCGTGCGTGCGTGTGTATTTGTGTATGTGTGTGTGTGTGTGTGTGTGTGTGTGTGTGTGTGTGTGTGTGTGTGTGTGTGTGTGTGTGTGTGTGTATGTGTGTGTGTGCTTATACTTACGTATGTATTTGTATGTGTATCTTATTATTTTGTCACAACACCCTCACGGTTGGGGAAAAATTAGGCGGAAACTTAATGCTTCTTCTAGGAAATATATTACTCGCCAAACGTCCAGCCTTTACCACCGTCCTCTGACCACTATACCACGTGATAATTCTTCCTCCCGAAAAGCTTTCACTGGTAATGTAGAGCGAAAACTTTTTCTTTATTATTTGAATGTGCCAAAGCCGGCCATTTATCGCTGGTATACAGGAAACTGACTGGCCAGTCTGCTGATATGCAAATTTGGCTGATCAGTGGATCTGCTAATATGCAAATCTGGATCAGCCAGTCTGCTAATATGCAAATCAGGCCGATCAGTTACTGTATATTTTAGAAAATAGCATATATTTTCACTAGCTCTGACAGTTGGCATGTGAACAGTGAGCTGTACTGATGAAGGGTGATACCCAGAAACATTAGTGTCTGCAGTTCTGTTTACATGCCAACACAAGAGCAAGAATGAAGGGTTCATTCTACTGACATGGCTATAAAAATGAGGCTTGTTTGTACAATTGCAAAAGAATCGAATGTTGGTGGATTGGCAGTATCGGTAGAGGGTCGGACGCCATGCTTTGCAGCAAAGAGTTACGTCCCTTTATAGTCTGATTTCAAATCCCGCCGAGATTAAATTTGCCTTTCATCCTTACAGGGTCGATAAAATAAAGTACCAGTAATGCACTGGGATAATTGCTGGCCTTGTGCCAAAAGTAGAAACAATTATTAATATTCGAAAAACTCAGATTACATTTATCAATAATATTAATAAATGGAAAATATCTTTATAAAACCATATATATTTTATTATACGTATTTCAAGGGTACTAATATTTAAGTACGCTTTCGTCAGATAAAATATAATAATTGGTATTAAGATAGTGACATATCTTCATATGAACTTAATGATATAAGTCCAGTGAATAGAATTGTTCAACACTCAAGGGGAATATGCTAATGAGGATAAAGTTAAAACTGAAAAGATCCGTTAAGTTTAGACGTTAGGTAAATTTTAAATACTTATTTAATTCTTTTTTAAAAGGTTTGCTATTAAATTTGAAAAAATTATAGTAGAGTTATTTTAGAATTATTTATAGAAATATACATATATACACCCAAAGATATATACATGGGGTTAGAAAGAATGACATAATTATACTTATTTATTTATTTATTTAATTTTTTTAATATATATTTTTAAGAATATGGAGGTATTTATAATATTTAGATGAGAATTATAATGTATTGTATTAAATGATAAACTATTAATTCATTAAAGCAATTACAACAAAATATGTGAATGAAATATACCCTGTATTTAGATATACGAGTGGATATATTTTAATACTATGAATGTAGTTATAAATATAATGTATTGTAGTACAAGTCATTATTCAGGGCGGTGGATTGGCAGTATTGGTAGAGGGTCGGACGCCATGCTTTGACGTATAGAGTTACGGCCCTTGCCATTCTGAGTTCAACTCTCACCGAGGTTAACTTTGCCTTTCATCGATAAAATAAAGTACCAGTAATGTACTGGTTATTTGCTGCCCTTGTGCCAATAGTAGAAACAGTTATTTAAAAAATAAATAATTATTTAGTACATAAATGATTATGTGTGAATAATCTATTATTGCATATGGTTAGTAATATAATGTTTAAATATTTATAGAAACCGTTTTAAAAAAAATTAAATAAGGATTTAAAATTTACCTAACGTCTAAACTTAACGGATCTTTTCAGTTTTAACTTTATCCTCATTAGCATATTCCCCTTGAGTGTTGAACAATTCTATTCACTATCCTCACTGGACTTATAACATGAAGTTCATATGAAGATATGTTACTATCTTAATACCAATTATTATATTTTATCTGATATATATATATATATATATATATATATCTGAGGATCTTTCGATTCCAGAGTCAGGTTCGATCAAAATAGATCGTTCCTCGAGCTGATCGACAGTGTTATTAAATATGTTATGATGCAACACTGACTCTTTGTTTCTTTATTCTATAGTATATATATATATTTATATATATATATATATAGTTAGAGAAGCAAAAAATTGCTTATTATGATCCAGTTCTTGGTTAAGAGAGCCAGTTTCATGGATGGTTTCAACGTACGGTTTGTAAGAATTCCGTTCAATCTTGGAGTATAAAGTATAAAAGAGAAAACACAGGTAAGCATTAAGAGAAGGATTTTATTCAGGTATTTACGACCGTTTCATTGGTAAGTGCTACCTTATATTGCTATACTGCAAATAGCAGCCACTCAATTATAATTGTTATTCAGTCCAAATTTTCAAAATAGTGGCTATCTTTTCTTTTCTTCTTTCTCACCCCCTTCTTTGCTTTTATTTTTGTCATTATTATCTTTATCTTTATTTTTTATATATATATATATACATTTATATTTTTATATCTCCCCCTCTCTCTCTCCCTCTCTATCCATCCCTCCCACTATGATCAATTTAATTCTCTTTAACTCACTGCATTCCACGACATGAAGTCTGCTATCAAAACTGACCAATGAATCCTTCCACCTCCACCGCTCCCTCCATCTCAGTTTGTCACTCTACTTCCTACTTCTTCCCCCTCCCTCTCTCTCTATACTATTCCGTTTGTCCCCTCACCTTCTGATTCCTCTCTCTCTATACTAGTAAATACAATTCTAAATAAATATTTTTCTATATATATATTAAGAATTATTGCAAGAGTAACTTACTCACTATTTTGAAAATTTGGACTGTGAACAACAATTATAATTGAGTGGCTGCTATTTGCAGTATAGCAATATAAGGTTGCACTTACCAATGAAACGGTCGTAAATACCTGGATAAAATCCTTCTCTTAATGCTTACCTGTGTTTTCTCTTTTATACTATATATATATATATATATATATATATATATATATATATATATATATAAATATAAATATACATAAATACACACACACACACACACATATATATATATATATATACATATATATATATATATATATATATATATACTATATATATTATAAATATATATATATACAATATCAAAACCAAATTGTAAAATTATAATATAAAATTAAATTGAATTGTTTAGAACTACAATTGAAGTCATTCTTTTCCTTTTTTTAAATATACCTAACTGTACCAAGGATTTCACACATTCTCCTATATATATATATATATATAGTTGTTGTAAGGTTGCAATAAATGCGTCCGTAGGCGGTATGCCGTTTGAGCACTCGATGCTCGCGCGGAGCAGAGTATATTATTATAGATAACGAGGAATTAGTGATGCATCAAAACACGATTTATTATCATATTACATATGTTTCACCGATGATCAGCTCAAGACAGGATCTATTATAGATCGAACCTGACTCTGCATTCGCAAGGTCGTCAGATATGTTTATAGTTTTCAAGGCATTTCTTCCAACCAGCTGGAATAATATAATAGATCCTGCCTTGAGCTGATCGTCGGAGAAATATAGAAATATATGTAATATGTTAATAAATCGTGTTTTGAAGCGTCACTGATTGCTCGTTATATATATATATATATATATATATATATATATATATATATATATATATATAGAATTAGTATATCTACCAACATATGTATACAGATGTATACCCATGCTAGCAAATATATATGTTATGTCTTAGTACCTTTGTGGTTCTATGCAGGGGATGCAGAACAATTATATGAAAGACGTAAAATAAGAAAAATTTTAAAAATTAAAAATTAATAAATAAGTTAATTTTTAATTTTTTAAATTTTCTTATTTTACGTCTTTCATATATATATATATATATATATATATATATATATATATATATATATATATATATATATATATATATATATATATATATTAGAAAGTGAGGTTTTTTTTACAAAATAACCGAGGTGTCCTACACGAGTGAGAGTATAAAGAAAAAAAGATGAAATCGAAAATGCAACTGGAGTCTTATTTTTAAAAAATATATATCTTTATTTTGTTCCTTTACCGGTTTCGCAGTTCTTCTGCTTTTCAAATATAGAGTTGAGATGGAGGGTCTGTGGAACCAAATAAATATATATATATTTTTTTAAATAAGACTCCAGTTGCATTTTCGATTTCATCTTTTTTTCTTTATATATATATATATATCTTGGACGAATTCTATTTGTCTGGTTCGTTAAAATTTATATATATATATATATAGCAGCCAGGTTTACTCGACATTTGCTCAAAATAGTCTCTTACAATAAAATCGCTCTAGAAAGAGATTTTTCCGAGCCGTATATTATAATTGAATATAAAAGAAAGACGAACACAGATATATACATATATGTGTTCAAATCGCAAGGGACCAGATTCGCTAAGGTGAATTGAATACTAACTATAGACAATAGGGTTTGCCAAACTCAATTTAAGAATAAATCAAGAAAACCGGAATTGTGGTAACTACCAATCACCCATACAGCTAAGGCTTGGCTGTTTCGCTCATAGTCTCTTGCCTATTGTCTATAGTTAGTATTCTTTTCACCTTAGCGAATCTGGTCCTTACGATTTGAACACATATATGTATATGTCTGTGTTCGTTTTTCTTTTATATTCAATTATAATATACGGCTCGGAAAAATCTCTTTCCTAGAGCTATTTTATTGTAAGAAACTATTTTGAGTTTCTAACTCAATATATACCTTTGATATATATACATATAACATTGGCAAAAAGACCAAAGACTGTTAATTATATTATATTTTAATTACCGCACGTTTCTTCCACATCATAAAACATATAAATGATTAGTTAATCAATTATATGAGCAAATGATTGGATTTATCAGAATTAATAAAAAGTGCAAGAAACACACACACACACACACATATATATATATATATATATATATATATATATATATATATATACATACACACATATATGAATGTATATATATCTATATCTATATATCTATGTATGTATGTATATATATATATATATATATATATATATATATATATAGTAATAATAATAAATTTCAAGACTAAAATTGTTTGCGTGTATGTATTTATTTATTTCTATTACTTCTGTATTGTATTTATTTACTTTGTTCTTAACTCTGTAGCGGAGTTTCATTTGGTCTCCTAGTTAGAATTTTAGTCTACGACTTCTGCTATACCATTTACGTGGTTTTGTCTTTGCGTGCTATTGTTCTCCACGCTCCACAAATGACGTATTATCTTCGTTTTTTTCGTTCATTGCCAGAGAACGTCTCTATGAACCACATAAGAGAACATTAGTCTACGACCTCTTTTATACCATAAACGTGGTTCTGTCTTTGCGCGTAATTGTTTTTCACCGCTCCTATTAATGACGTATCTTATTCGTTTTTTCCCGTTCTTTGCCAGCGAACGTTTCCACGAACCAAAGTATCGTCTTCCTGTCTTCCTCCGGTTGCAACGTTTTTTGAAATATCCACTTCTGCGTTTACAGATTGACTTTGTT
>OZ024740.1:79124618-79164618 GCA_964016885.1 Eledone cirrhosa
GCTAACTTAGTCTTTTGCTATATATATATATATATATATATATATATATATGTATGTGTGTGTGTGTGTGTGTGTGTGTGTGTGTGTGTGTGTGTGTGTGTGTGTGCGTGTGCGTGCACGTGTGTGTGTGTGTGTGTGTGTGTGTGCGTGCGAGCGTGTATTTTGAAATACTTTCATTTATTGAATACTTCCGATTTATTATAGGCTAAATGTAAAATCGGAAATTTGTTCATCATGCCTTCTAGTTAACTTTGCCTTTCATCCTTACGGGATCGATAAAATAAAGTACCAGTAATACACTGGATAATTGCTGGCCTTGTGCCAAAAGTAGAAACAATTAATGAATATCATTTAAGATGATATCATATATTTTCTACAGAAACGCAATATCATTTCTGCAACTATGAATTGCGAAATTATTATTATTATTATTATTATTATTATTATAATTAGGACGGTGGAGCGTCGGACACCATGCTTTGCAGCATAAAGTTACCGCCCTTTGCGTTCTGAGTTCAAATCCGGCCGAGGGTAGCTTTGCCTTTCACCCTTACGTGGTCGATAAAATAAATCACCAGTAGGCACTGGGTCGATTTAATCGACTTCCCCCTCCCCTCGAATTGTTGGTCTTGTGCCTAAATCAGAAATCCGTATCATTATTATTGTTGTTGTTGTTGTTGTTGTTGTTGTTGTTGTCCTTTGAATTCTGCTTCTTTCCCATATCTTGCCAGGAGTCAACCTGACATCTGAGGAAAAATTTGGTAGTGCCCACATTTAACAATCAATTGTCATATAAATAATTGTTTCTACTTTTGGCACAAGGCCAACAATTATCTCAGTGTATTACTGGTACTTTATTTTATCGACCCCGTAAGGATGAAAGGTAAAGTTAACCTCGGCGGGATTTGAACTCAGACCATAAAGGGCCGTAACTCTTTGCTTCAAAGCATGGCGTCCGACTCTCTACCGATACTGCCAATCCACATATAAATAATTGTTTCTAATTTTGGTACAAGGCCAGCAATTACCCAGTGCATTGCTGGTACTTTATTTTATCGACCTCGTAAGGATGAAATGCAAAGTTAACCTTGGCGGGAAAGGGCATAAATCACAGTAAATGTCTTTGCAATGTATTTAAATTGATAATGTCCTCAGGACAGGGACAGTATCAGTCAGCGCTATTTTCTGTATCTCTTGCAAAGATGGCTTTCTGGGTGTCTGGTCCGAATATTTTTCAGTTCCCTTTTTTATCATGCTAAGTGCACCGACTATCGCATAATTTTCTCAGTTTCAATTATCCGATCTTTATATTTACTGAGCTTTGGGACCTCTTTCGAGGAGATGTTACGATCTGATGGAATGCTCATGTCAATTAAGAGACATGTTTTCTTTTTATGGTCCTTCACAATTATTTTAGGTCTATTGGCCTTGATTGTTCTATCAGTGTTCACAAGGAAACCCCATAGGATTGTCACATTCTTGCCTCTTATTACTGCATCTGGATGATGGTTGTACCATTTTCTCTGTGTTTTATGCCACAAAGCCTGCATATTACCCAGTGTAAATATTACTCCACTCTATCATGCCTTGTTTTATATTCCTGAGCAGCTAATACTTTGCAGCCTGAAACCAGGTAGTCAATGGTCTCCACATGATCATTGTAGAATCGACACTTTCGGTCAATTTCATTTCTGATCACATTGAATTGAAATGAAACTCTCACTCTTTGCTTTTAGCCCAGAACTCAGCAACTACTGATAGGTGAGGGTTTGATCTATATCAGGTTCTTTTCTATGGAGAACATACTGTTTATGCAGTGGTTTTTGTTCTCATTAGGTGCACAGTTTCCGTTGACCTTCATTTTCTGCCGAGATTTTGAAGTTCTTTGCCATGATTTTGATGTTCTTCCGCAAACTTCCTACCTTCTTTTGTGATTGAATGTAACCTCTTCTTTTCATGATCTGCAACCATTTTCGTCATCCACTCATCTGTAGGTTTAAGGTATTGTTTGAGTCCAATGTTTGATATTTTACATGACAACTCAAGCTGGATCATTCCTCTGCCTGTTTTGTCAAGGAAGATAGAAGCGATCTACATCTGATTTTGGGTAATGTAGTTTATTACAGATAAAAAGTTTCCTGATTTTGGTGACCATTCTCTTAATTTCGTTAACTTCCAATTTATAATATTAAAATTATAGGTGACACAACTGAGATTGCAAGCGAATTTATGGCAGATATTTTATTATTTGAGTTGAACTCAGTTTTCAAGATAGCACATACTCTCTGGTAGCATTCCTTCCTGGTTTTCTCTTTCATACTGATGTGGTGAATACCTTGGCCTTCATTGATCCCTAGATATATGTAAGTTTGGTCCTGCTCTAGTTCCCTAATAACTGTATTCACATCTATTTCTATTGAGTTTGTGCTTGTCATTCGGCATTTCTTGAATGTTGCTTCGCGCATTTTCCCAATCCAAACTCCATCCTTCATCTCTGAACACCTTAACTGTCTTCAACAGCCCTTGCAGTTTCAAGTCAATCCATAAGAAACAGATAATTAACGAGTTTGCCGTCTATTTTGTAACCATATTTTGACAGAGGCATGGGTGCAATGCAAATTATTATCGGTACCTGGCGGCGGTCCTCGAGGCAGCCGGTTTCGGGCCCGTTTTCAGGGGTTGGATCGCAGCAATGTACAGCGACATCTGCTCAGTTGTGAGGGTGAACGGTCACCTGTCGTAGCCGTTCAGCATCATGCGCTCAGTCTGCCAGGGTTGTCCCCTCTCGTCCCTCTTGTACGTATTGGCTCTCGAGCCGTTACTGCACAAACTGGGGGCGATGAGGGGCGTCCCACGCGAACTAGGATGCGGGAAATCCGAGTCGGCTTACGCTGACGACGTCACCGTGGTGGTGTCGAGCACCAGACACGTCCAGATGCTCGGCACCGCTCTCAAGGAATACGAAGCGGTGACAAGAGCAAAGATAAACCAGGAAAAGTCGGTGGGCTTGCAGCTCGGCACCTGGAGAGGCAAGTCCATGCCGTCCGACAGCGTCGTGGGGCGTAGGACGGACGGACCGGTTAAATTGCTTGGGGTCTGGTTCGGACCGGACCTCCAGATGGAGAAAAACTGGAACGAGGTGACGAGCAGGGTGGCCTCCCTCACCCAGAAATGGGCTGAGAGGAAGCTGTCCCTGAAAGGCCGGGCGGAGGTGGCGAATGCGTACATCGCATCCGTCATCTGCTACCGCCTCACCGTCGTCCCTTGCTCCAGCCCAACTCTCACCAAAATAGAGCGCCTTCTCTTCCGCTTTTTATGGAAGGGACGCGCTCCCATGGTCAGACGATCCATCTGCTGTCAATACCCGTTGCGTGGAGGACTGGGCATGCCATGGCTGATGATGCGCAAACATGCGCTGAGGCTGCGACATCTTTGGTGCTTCCTTGATGGTGAACGGGTGTGATCGCCGTTCGCCAGGCACGTTTTCCCACAGCTCGTTTCCTTGACGGAGCTGCAGTCCTGGGTCAGAAAAAGACCGAGGGATAGCGCTTGGAAACTGGAATGTCTCCAGGCGCTCAATGCCCTCTCCAAGATGGGCACCAGTATCGGTGGAACATCTACCTTGGCGTTCTATAGAGGACTAGTGGAGGGGAAGAGCGACGACATTCTCGGAGAAATCCTGGGCGTCGAAGAAGATCAGCTGTTTGCTCTCTTCCGGAGAACTTTCAGCCCGGGGCCTATGGATAACTTCCAAAAATCCCTGGCCTGGCAGTGCTACCGGGGAGCGCTGCCGGTTCGAGATAAGCTCTACAGGCACAGAAGTGCCGTCAGCCGAGCCTGTCCGAGATGCGCGCAGAGCGACGAAACCGTTGTGCACGCACTCGTTCAGTGCCCGAGCATTGCTGACTTGTGGAGCTATGTCGAACAGTTGCTGTCGCGTGTGGGACTGATCCGGTTGTCGACTGAGTCCATTGTGCAGATGGTCTCGCCGTCTTCCTTCGAGGAGGAAGGGCAGACGGTTTTCATCTGCCTGGTGGCCATGGCGAAAGAGATTGTGTGGTGGACAAGGTTAAAAGGGTTAAAGACAGACAATTTCCTCTTCGGCGAATCCCTAATTAACTTTTTCAAGTTTCACTTGAAGAGAAAAATCAGGGTGGAGAGGCAAGTGCTGCTTTCTAGCAAGTTTGTTGAAAGGTGGGTGAATGTAGCGAGAATGGTCCGAGTGAATATACGTCTGTAGTTTGAGAGATGGAAAAATTGAGAGAGGCCGCTTGCTCTGGTGGTCAGGGTGGCCGTGGTCTTTTGTGTGGTTTTCGGCACGAGTAACCCTCGGAGGTTTCCCCCCTATTGGGGAATTTTTCATTGTTTCAATTTTCATTTTTATTGTTTATATATATATATGTTTCTATGTCCTTTTTTTTCTTTTCATATATAAATAATAAAAATATTTACACGCACAAAACCCACATCGTACCGTCCTGTACCGTCCTGTGCCGTCTGTAATGTTTTTCTTGATGTCAGCCCTTGTGGCCAATAAAGAAATCATTATTATTATTATTATTATTATTATTATTATTATTATGATTATTATTATTATTTGAAAAGGAAAATCAGGGTAGAGAGGGAAGTGCTCTCTTCCCAGCATTTTATTGAAAGATGGGTGATAGAAGCAAGTATGGCCCGAGTGAATGGGCCTACTCTGAGTATGTGTCTGTAAATTAAAGGTGGAAAACTGGGAGAGGGCATTTGCCCTGGTGGTCAGGGTCACTGTGGTCTTTTAATGGGCTTTCTCCACAAATGTCCCTCGAAAGTCTCCTCCCTATTGGGGAATTTTTCATTGTTATTATTTATTACATCCTCTGTTTTTTTTTACACGCAGAAATGCCCATTTGTACCGTCCTGTATTGTCATGTACTGTCCTTAATGTCTACTTTATGTAAACCCTTGTGGTTAATAAAGAAAACATTATTATTATTATTATTATTATTATTGGTCTAAGCGGACGTATTTTGCTCGCTCACAGTAAGACGCTTTACTTGCCAGTTAAAATTATTTGTTGTTAAATATTTCTTGTTGTGTAAGGGATATAAGCCCTTAGACTTTGCCCCGTGAAGGGGAAAGTATAATATTTGGGCCTTTTGGCCCAAATATTTGAACTTTTTTTTACATGTTAAAAAATTTACGAAGAAAAAAAAACATGGCTGAGCCACGCCCCCCAGCGATATGTCGGCTGCCGTGCGACAACGACGTAGAAGTTGAGAGGAGCGCTACAGCGAAATTAACACAAATTGATAACACAAAGACACCAATGATACCAATAAGAACTCTAATTTTGAAAAAAATGACAGCAATAGCGACAACGAAAATACAGATAACAAAAAAAAAAAATAACAAATACAACAACAATATCAACACCACTAACATGAAAACAAATAGCGACAACACCAACAGCAACAATACCAACTGCACCGAGAACAACGGTGGCAACAAAGACAACAATGATAACAGCGACAGTGTTAACAACAACACCAACAAGAACAACGTCAACAACACCCCCAACGAAAACAAGACCACTTTCGCTGCGGCAGCAGCAAAAAAGAGGCCATGCTTCAACATGGACCTCTCAAACAAAGATGAAAAGTTGGCCCAGGCATGGGAGCTCATCAAGCAAGAGCAAACTTGGGCCAACTTAACTGTCCCGGTAGAAGCTATTGAGGCAGTGGAGCGCAAAACGGTACATTATAGATGCATCTCAGCACAAACCAGAAGGGCAGCATTAATCCCACAAGAAGATGTCGAAGTTGCGTTGAGGTGCATCAGAGATGACACCCAGTACATAGAGAGGGGCAGACAGTACGGCACCATTTCGGTGTTGTTCAAGTCAGAAGCCCTCGCGATGAAACACGCCATGACTCCTTGCAAAACCAGCAAGGTCATAATGTACCCCTTCCACATGGGAAAAAGAGCGGCCCGTCTCCGCATTCCCAGAATCCCACCAGGACTTGACATGTGGTGGCTTCTGGGATGTGTGATTGTGGAGGGGACGGATACAGTCCCTATAGAAGTGACCAGAACGACCAGAGAGGACTGGTCCGGGGTTGACCTGGAGATCCTTCTCCAGATCAGGCCCGAGAATGTGAAGACAATCCCAGACCACATCCGACTTCAAAATGGGACTGTCATTCACATTATGACCGAAGGCAAAAGGCCGCAGTGTTTTGTTTGTGGGGAAAAATCCCATTTGCGAGCCTTCTGCCCTCAACTGCTGAAAGAGGCAAGGGGTCGAAAGGCTCCACTGCTGCCGACGCCGGGGCGAGGACCACAACCAACACCTGCACCGGTAAAACCACCAACAACAACACCAATAGAAAGACCACCACCAACATTGACCACCCAGGGGGGAAACGAGGACAGCTGTCAAATTCCCCCCTCCCCCCCAAAATACACACACCAATAAAATCTTAAACATACATACAGACACACTTACAGACACAGACCCCTCATCTACCAGTAGTGAAGATGAGGGAAATCCAAAATCCCCCAAAATACAAAAAAGGAAACACAAAAAGAAAGAAAAACTCAACAAAGCTCAAAATCACCCACAAAAAAAAACGCAGACCACCCACGCAAACATCTCTCCAATAACACCAACATCAACACCACCATCACCATCACCAGAATCCCCCAAACGCAAACAACCGAAACAGACGCAAGAACAAATATACACACAAACATCTGAAACCATAGACACCGCACTCACAACAAACACAGATACAACCGAAACAACACCACCAAAACCATCACCACCACAGCCCACGCAAACAAATAAAATCACACCAACAAAACATACAAAACTTCGTGCTCGTCAGGAGGGCCAACAAGGAACTGATGGCCCTCGTAGCACGAAGTGAAAATATACAAAAAGGGGGAAATTTTTAAATCGAGCACATTTCGCGTGCCGAAAGATTTGGTTCTGGTGCGAATGTCGCTCGACATATTCAAAGAAATACGAGACAGCTTTCCTCGGGACGTGGGAACCCCGAACGTAAAACCCACTTCAAGACTTTTAAAGGGGTTCCCAAAAGAAACCACACTGACTATGGAGGTCGAACAACCCGACCTTCACAAGAGTCCGGAAGGTAAGTAAACCTTCCTCTCTCTCTGTTTAACCTGCCAACATGGCCGTATTAAGAGTAGGATGTTTAAATGTTCGAGGCCTGAGATCGTCCTGGAAGCAGGGTCACCTGCTCAACGACCTCAGGTCTATAGAAATGGATGTAATTGCAGTCAGCGAGACCAGGATTTCCGACACGCGCGCACTAGCCCCCATTTTCGACGACTATCAGATCTTTGCATCTGTTAGCCGGCCGGGAATGGGAGGCGGGGTGGCAGTGCTGTTTAGGAAAGGCCTGGATCTCGAGGTAAGGTCGATCTTCCGGGACCCGGACGGGAAGTTGGTGGTCCTGGACGTGAACAATAATGAAGGTGGTGCCTTTAGACTGGTGGCCGTCTATGCTCCTACTGGGGCAGGACGGCCGGACTTCTTTAGACGCCTGGAAGCCTTTCTGGGTACGTCTCGCCCTTTACTGTTAGCGGGGGGCTGGAACGGCATCTTAGACGCACACTGGGACTGTGTGGGTGTATCCGATAGGAGCGGGGGGTGCAAAAGCCCCAAGAACCTGATCAGCCAGTTCCAACTGTCTGACAGGTACCGACTAGATTTCCCTAATGCGCCAGTGTGGACCTGGGCAAACCGCATAGGGTCATCTAGATCGTATATAGACAGGATATTCATTAGGAAAATAGACAGAAATAGTGTAAGCTGTCCATGTTTTGAAACGGTCGGCTATTCAGATCACAAGTTTGTGATCTGTATGGTCGACCTAGATAAGACGCGTAGGTTAGGACCTGGTTACTGGAAGCTAAACATGTCATTTCCGTCACGTAAGGCTTACAGGGACCAGGTCAACAATTTAGTTAAGAAAAAGTTGACAGGGGGAGTCGTCGACAATAGATGGTGGGGGGCTCTCAAAAGAGAGATTAGAGTAATGTCGATAGAGTTTAACATTGAAGTAGCATTAGAGAAAAATAGAAAGGAGGGGGAGTTGATAGATAAGTTAGAGGAGGCTATTGGTAGTGGCATTGCAACTGATGTGCTAGCGGCGAGAATGACATTAGACCATTTCTTCAATGCGAAACACGAAGGTTGCATTGTCAGAGCTAAGGCGCGTGCTCTGAGAAACGAGGGAACCAAAGCTGTTCAATGGGCCCGCGTGGCAGAGGCGCAGCATGGTAATAAAACCACGATTCGGTCTTTGACGGACCGAGACGGGCTCGAGCTGAGCGATTCCAAGAGGATGTGTGAGGCCTTTCGCCAACATTTTGCTCGGTTGTTCGGGGGAAGTGGCGGGTCAGAGATGGTGGCGGACTTCAGTCTCTACTTCGATGGCTTGCTGCAACTCTCGACGGCTGACGCTGGGCGCTGCGAAAGGCCAATTACTTCAGCCGAGATTCAGGATGCCCTTGTAGGCTGCATGAGGCGCAAGTCACCCGGTTTGGATGGTCTGCCCTACGAGCTTTACGTAAATATGCCAGACTTGTTCTCCAATCTCCTCGAAGCGCTCTACTGCAACTGGCAGCAAAACGGGAGTATTCCCAGTTCTGTGAGCCGGGGCGTAGTGACGTTGATAAGGAAAGACGAGAACAAGAGGGACACATTAGACAATTTCAGGCCCATAACTCTGCTCAACACAGAGTTTAAGATTTTGTCCAGGGTGTTAGCGAAGAGGTTGGCGCTTGTCGTCGGGATTTGGTTGGGGAGGTGCAAACTTGCGCAATCCCAACCAGGTCCATACACGACAACCTCCACCTAATGCGATACATCATAGAGAGGGTATGGTGTAAACCTGGCTTCGGTGGGGCTCTGATCAATTTAGATCAATCGAAAGCATTCGATAGGGTCGACCATCGGTACCTGGAGGCTGTCCTCAAGGCAGCTGGCTTCGGCCCCGTCTTCAGAAGCTGGATCGCTGCAATGCACAGCGGCACCTGCTCGATGGTCAAAATTAATGGCCACCTCTCGGAACCGTTTCAGGTCTTCCGATCGGTCCGTCAAGGGTGCCCTCTCTCCTCCCTTCTATACGTATTGACTCTCGAGCCTTTACTGCGGAAGCTGGAGCTGTTGCAGGGCATCCCGCTCGAACCTGGACGCGGAAAGGCTGTGTCGGCTTATGCGGACGACATCACCGTGATGGTGTCGGACACCTCAGAAATCGAGGTGGTCGGCAACTTATTGGAGGAATATGAAAGGTTGACGGGAGCAAAACTTAACCCGGAAAAGTCAGTGGGCTTGCAACTCGGCACCTGTAGAGGCAAGTCCATGCCGTCCAACAGCGTCGTTAGGCGCTGGACGGACGGACCGGTAAAGTTGCTAGGGGTTTGGTGCGGGCCAGACCTCCAGGTGGATAAGAATTGGGACGAGGTGTCGGGCAGGGTAGTCTGTCTCACCCAGAAATGGGCTGGGATGAAACTATCACTGAAAGGTGGGGCGGAGGTGGCGAACACGTACATCGCGTCCGTCATCTACTACCGTCTGACTGTCGTCCCTTGCCCCCGTTCGCTCCTCGCCATCTTGGAGCGGCTCCTCTTCAAATTCTTGTGGAGGGGTCAGGTTCCGCTGGTGAGGCGGTCCATCTGCTGCCAGCACCCTCTACGTGGAGGGCTGGGCATGCCGTGGCTAATGATGCGCAGGCACGCGCTGAGGCTGCAGCATCTCCAGATATTCTGCCTAAACGGTGAACAGGTGTGGTCGCCGTTTGTCAGACGGGCCTTTCCGCAGCTCGTTTCTTTGTCTGAGTTGCAGTCCTGGGTCAAGAAGAGACCGAGACTGGGTGACTGGCATCTGGAATGTTGCCAGGCACTCACTGCCCTCTACCAGGCGGGCAATGCGGTCAATGGAACTTCCACTCTCGAGTTCTATAGAGGATTAGTGGTGGGCAAGTGCGACGACGCACTCGGAGAGGCTCTGGGAGTCAACGAAGTCGAACTAACCAGTCTGTACCGGAGGACTTTCGAGCCGGGGACGATGGATAATTTCCAAAAATCCCTCGCTTGGCAGTGCTACCGGGGGGCACTACCGGCTCGAGATAAATTCTACAGGCACGGAAGTGCTGTCAGACGGACCTGCCCGAGATGCGCACAGAGCGACGAAACCGTTCTGCACGCACTCGTCCAGTGTCCGTACATTACTGACTTGTGGAGTTATTTTGAACAGCTGTTGTCGCGTGTAGAACGGATCCGGCTATCGGCCGAGTCCATAGTGAAGATCGACCCGCCGCCTTCTTTTGGCCAGGAAGGGCAGGCAATTTTCCTCTGTCTGGTGGCAGTAGCGAAAGAGGTTATATGGTGGACGAGGTTGAAAGGACTGAAGACACACTTTTCTCTTCGGCCAATCCCTCATCAACTTTTTCAAGTTTCACTTGGAAAGGAAGGTGAGGATGGAGAGAGAAGTGCTGCCCCCCCCCAGTACATTTGCTGAAAGGTGGGTGAATGTGGCGAGAATGGCCCGTGTGAGTGGGCCTACTCTGGTCATGCGGCTGTAGGTAGGTAAATTTGAAGAGGGTGCCCTTCCAGGGTTCTCTCGAAGCGTCGGGTCGTTCAGGACTGGTGGGGTACCTGAGCGAACCCTAGGTGGTCATCCCCCCTATTGGGGAATGTTTTCTTGTAATTTTCTTGTTACTTTATTGTTACTTTGTTATTGTTACTTTGTTTATTCATATTGTTTACTCGATTTTTCTGTAAAACCCCACTGTCCCAGTCTTTTGTATTGTCCCCTATATGTCGGCCCTTGTGGCCAATAAATGAAATCATTATTATTATTATTAACATAATCGTAATTTACACCTTCGAAAATAAATTTCTGCAAAATTTCACTAAAAAATATGCATCATTAAGAAAGATATGAGAAAACAAACCACGCGGAGTGTGTGTGTGTTAACTAGTTTTACCAAAATCATTATTGGTGAATAATTATCTACTTCACACTTTAGAAGAATTACAAGCACAGATTTCTTGGAAATTAATAAGGCCTCGTCAATAATAATACATTTAAAAAAAAATTCCTTATCGATAATTATATTGATGATTTAATTTCCTATCGATTCGACAATATGCTCTGCAACAAGAGATGTGGAATCTACAAATACAAGCAGTCTAAATGTTGAAACTAAAATAATAGGATGAAGGAATATATGTATATAGCTAAATGGTTATTCTCGTATGCCATGATACATGAGAGAAAATTGTACAATATTTATCAGCCACTAACTAAAAAGGACTTCAAAGTCGATATTTTGTCTAATTGACTTTGATGCTTTTCTTTATATGAAAAGCTATGACCAAGCTGTTTGTTTAAGTCTTTTTTCTTGACTGCCTTATTGATTCTTCTTACCCTCTTTAAGATAGTAGGATGTGATTTCAGGGTGACTTAGATGTTATTTCTAGGAGATCGAATGACCACAAAGTAGTTCTCTTGTTGGTCTAACTATTACGGTTATTGGTGTGAATGTATTGAGCATGCTGTTGCAGTTGTTGCACAGCACCATGTCAGCTCTAATCGTACATATCTATTATCAGAGACATTCAAACCATAGACCCGTTTTGGAATGGGAGAGTGTAGAATAAGGAAACTTTGACTGCTATTTTTAGCAGATCGATCTACCACGTGGAAGCTCCTTTGTTGATTAGCTATTACTGCTTTTGGTTATGTTGTTGTGTAACCCAAGTGATCCTTGGTTTTGTAGATCTCTAAGGCGCTGAGCTGGCCAGCCGCAGTTGTGAGCCCCGCGAGTTGGAGTGGCTTTTCTAGCGCGTCTCCCTTGCTGTCCTCCGGGGAAAAGCCTTCTCCATTCTGACCGCCGGATCTGTGTGTGTGTGCGGGGGGCATCGCGTATTATTCCATATTTAATTATGGTCGGTATGTGTATGTTTATATATATATATACTACTTTTATTTTCATTCAGCATCATGTCATTCTTAGAGACATTCACGTCATAACAGGCTCGTTTCAAAGATGGGGATTGAAGAAGATTTGGCTGCTATTTGTAGCAAATCGAACGAGTAATTAGAGGCCTTTCTCACTAACCTGGCACAGTTATATCTTAGGGATTTTGTTAGGTAGTGTGGGTTCAACAGAAGTGAAACGTCTGCATAAATCAGAGCTAAATTTATTTGTGTATTTAAATGCCAACGGATTTAAGTGCGGGCGGGTTAAAATGTAAATAATTTACTGCTGAAAGAATTAGTTTGGTGTTGGATTGCAGTTAAAACATGGGAAAACTACACAGCAAAGATTTCTATCTCCTTTTGACATTTCAAAATTGTTGTTTGATAACATAACCAATGTTGTAATTGGTTAATGTAATATTCATAAACTTAAATAAACCAAACATATTAAGTACTCGTGTAGGCATGTCTATGTTGTTAGTACCACATTAGTGCTACATATATAGACATGTCTGTGCCTGATTAGTGCTCTATACACTGGCATGTCTGCGTGTTTAGTGCCGGATTAGGTTAGTGCTGGACTGATTTTGGCTTGGTTTCTATAGCTGGGTGCCCTTCCTAATGCTAAACACATTTACAGTGAGTACTGGATGTTTTTTGTCGTGACATATGTACGACCACCTTACAGCGTGTCTGGGTGCTTTTTATAGTGACACCTACACGACCACTTTACAGTGTGGGCTAGGTACTTCTTGTCGTGACACCTACACGACCACCTTACAGTGTGGGCTGTGGGCTTTAGTTGAAATGGTGTGGGGGATTAGGGAGGTGGGGATAGGGCATGTGTGAAGGGTTGAGTGTTAGGACGTGAGGGGTGCATGGAAGGGGGGATGAGGGCGAAGATGGTGCATACCAGATGTATACGTCACCCTGTGTTCGTGGGAGGTATATGAGAGGGGGTGGAGGTGAATACTATATGTATGCTTCAGCCTGTGCTCATGGGAAGGCGGCTCTTCTGTATTTCTGCGTATATATATATATACGCAGTATATATATATATACGCAGTATATATATAACTGAGATTGTACATTGAATCATATACGAAATATTCATGTAAATCAGGGGTTCCCAACCTTTTTGTCGTTATCGCCCACTTTTCCACACAAAAATTCCCACCGCCCACCTGTGCAGTAATTTTAAGAACGCAAAAATAAAGCATTATTCAGAACGGTTGCTTAAAAAATGAAATATTTATTGAGATGAAATATTGCAAAATGGGGATTTGGAGTTGAAACGTTATTCAGAAGAATTAAGTTTTTGATTGCTAAATGTTTCTTAATGAAACAAAATTGAAAAATGATATATGTATTAAATGTTCAACAAACTCACCATATTTAGTTTTCAGTGTGATCCTTGAGGCTGATGCGACGCAGCTAGTGCAGACACATTTGGTTGCAAACTTGTCAATTTTAATCGCAAGTCTCCTCGTTTAGCTACATCCAGTCCACTTCTTCTTTTAGAAAGTAAAGTACCAACGTGACTGAAACCAGATTCGACCAAGTACGACGTTGGGAAGGCAAGCAAAATTAATTTCAAATGCTTCCATAAGTTGAGGTAAGAATTCAATATACTTTGATGATACCACAAGCCTTCTTTGCCATGAAGCCGATATCGCATTGTGGCTTCATTATCATTTTGCAATTCAATTAGCTCCTCCTGAACGTCGTCCTCGCAATAGACTGCTTGGACTTCAAACGGATTGCTATACCAATTTGGAATATTCAATGTAATAACATCTTGAAATCGCTCCACCATGTCATCATGCAATGATTGTAGATAGTTACGATAGGTAACGGTATCCTCGTCAACCAATTCATCTTTCAAAGAATTCAGTTGTGGAAATTGATGCACTTGACGTTTGGAAATGTTTATTTTATACAGGACCAATTTCGAAATGAAGGCGGTGATAAATAATTTACAGTCGACAAGAGTTTTTTGCTTTCCTTGCAACAACTTAATCAAATCATTAAGTTTAGTGAATATATCTCTAAAAAAAAATATCGCGCTTTGCAGCAATCAATGAAGCCGACAGAGGAGTTTAACGAAAGGTTAATAATGAAATGAAATGAATGGTTATATGTGGTTATTAGAAATGATGATAACAAAGTATAATAGGAATAGGTGTAATAACGAAAATATAAAGAATATAAGAATAAATGATTTGGTTATATATAGTTTACTTCACGTGAATCAATTAAAAAGTACATATAAAACAGTTACCAAGAGTTGTTAACGTTGTTATTGTTGCTGATGTGAGGCTGTTGTAGTCTGTTGTTGTCTGTTGGTGTGAAAGCAGCGAGCGATAGATAATTGTTATTGTTGTTGGAATTTGGAGACCGCGGTAGTAGTTGTGAGACCGTGTTAGTAAGAGAGAGAGATATAATATGTATATCTCTGAATGGTCTGTAGTAACTGTGAAATACCGTGGCCTGCAGACAGCGGTGAATCTTCCACATTTGTGTTCTGTAGTAGCAGGGTTCCAATCGCTCTGGGTGTATCTGTAGACCTCATGGAGTCTGTTGAATAGTGGTGAATCTTTACATAGTTAGTTGTGTATCCTAGCGTTTCGATATCTCTGTATCTGTAGACCCTTTGGGTCTATTGATAGCAGTAAATACTTACATAGCTTGTTATAGGTGTAATGCTCCGATGTATCTCCTTGAGTGGGATGATAGCACAGGCTTTATATAGCTATCGCTTCCTGTCCCCCCACCTTCAGGGGACAGACAACACATCCACCTGGCTACACCAAAAAGGGTGTTGACCTAGAATTTAACCTTTAGGTATCACCCAAAGTTCAAGGCGCGGACAGATTTCGCTACAGGAGTACTTTCAAAGAAAGATATGATCACATGAAACAGTTCAACAAAGCGAACAACACAGTTTCCCTTTGGCAGCCATCGTACAATTTGAATGAGTTGATGTTTGACATCGGTGGCCATTTCATCTATTCGTCGAGAAATTGTATTGTTACTTAGTGGAATTTTCTTGATAATTGTGTCGGACTTCTCGTGCATTACAGTCGACAGACCTTCTTCAATGACAGGTCGAACCAATGTTTCCCCTATAGTGTGGGACTTCCCGGTCTTTGCGACCAGTAATGCAATATTGTACGACGCAATCATACCGTCATTTTCCTGTACAGTTGCTTCCCTAAACATCGTGTTCAGTGTTTTCCGTTTTTCGAAAGAGGCCTTAAGTTGCAAAAAATATGACAATGGTTTGTCTTTTTTGTCAGAATGCTTGGAATCAAAATTACATTTCAAGCGTGAAGGTTTCATGGCTTCATTGCTCAAAGTTTGCTGGCATAGAAGACACATGGGTAATTGGCAGTTCTGAGGAGAAGCAATAAATCCATATGATAAATAATCAATGCTGTACTGGCGACAAGTTTTCTTTACCGGAGGCATCAGGGAAGTTAAAATTCGAAAAAAGAATTCATATAGGCAGAATCGGCGAAGGCAGAAATGCACGATGCGCGACTACAGCAGTGTTAACACGTTTTGCCGTTGGTCTTGCGTCATCACCTGTTTTAGTTTACCGATTCACGCGGATGTGTGTGCGTCCAATGCGAGCTGTCCATGTGAGCTGTTGGGCAGCCGTAAACTGCTAGACATGAATCAGTTGAAAACAGATGAATTACAGTCATACAGCTGGATACTACTTCCTTAGTCTAGACTAGGGAAGAGCGAATCCGAGCTCTGTGATTACAGCATACCGGCCATTATATGATCAATAACATACTTAATTACCGAAAATCTTTTGTCACCCACCAAAATTTTAGATCACCCACCATTTCCTAAACATTTGTTTATCGCCCACCCGATGGGCGATATTGCCCCGGTTGGGAAACCCTGGGCGATATGTTTATTTAAACCCTGGCGATATGTCCCTGGGGAAATGTTTATTTACATTGTAAATAAATATTTCCATAGCTTCGTTATGAATTTTAGAAGCCATGATTAATTCACCAATAACTAGTATTTAGCAACCAAGGGAGAGCACTCAGACGGCACCGTTTCTGGTTCCTTAACCGTCTTCAGAGACTAATTCCTTCTTGGATGCTGATACGAAAATAAGCTAAAAGCTTATAGCGTTTATGCATCACTAGGTCTCATTAATTAGTGCCCACTAGGGCGGTGGATTGGCAATATCGGTAGAGAGTTGGACACCATGCTTTGCCACGTAGAGTTACGGTCCTTTACGGTCTGAGTTCAAATCCCGCCGAGGTTAACTTTGCATTTCATCCTTTCAAGGTCGATAAAATAGAGCACCAGTAGCGTACTGGGGTCGATTTAATCGACTTCCCCTCCCTCCAAATTACTGGCCTTGTGCCTGTACTAGAAATCATTAATTAGATCCCACTAGTGTTTACTCTGTAGGCAGATGAGCTTCGTCAGCCGATGTTCATAAGCATAAACCTATTGAAATATATGAGTGTGTGTGTGTGTGTGTGTGTGGTTCAAAGTTAAAAAAAGAAGACAAACACTGAAAACAATGGCACAAGGTCTCATCAGTCTCACGCTTGTGGGAATAGGAAAAAGAATTCCTCAACGTACCGGACGTCAGTTCTTCACCAGGAGGTTGTAAAGTTAGAAAGGAAGGGGGTTATACAAAGAAATAGTAACCAAAATTTAGAATATTATAATTGTTATTAAATAATTTTGTGTGCTTATGTCACCTTTGATGGATGCTAAAATCTCAGCAACATTCATGAAATTCTCATCAAGTTTCTTTCAAGTAGGTACTGATGTGGGGGAAGGGACAAATGTTCTCTAGCTCAGTGCCGCCTCTAGTTACTGTAATCCGGCCCTGGTTAGAAATAATTATTATCAGCAGTGTTATGTCATCAGAAACTGTACTACATTTTCAATACTATCGACAGTAAATTACATTTAAACCTTCGCTGGTCTGTAGTTATGCATATCCAAGTAGAAACACGCACACACACACACACACGCACTCTCTCTCTCTCTCTCTCTCTCTCTCTCTCTCTCTCTCTCTCTCTCTCTCTCCTCTCTCTCTCTCTCTCTCCCTCTCTCTCTCTCTTTCTCTCTCTTCAATCTAGCCAGAATATATTGAAAATATTCTGAGTGAAAATGTGTCAACTATTTCAACTAACCATTAACAACAGACAGGTATTTTAACTAACCTTTTCATATATGTAATACTTCTTCAGAAATATATCATTCACATGTTTGTTTGTTTTTCTTTTTTGTTTACAAATCTAATGTAAGTTTTTTTTATGACATATCTCTTCTCTTTGGTGGGAGAAGAATATGTTTTAAACCGTATTGCGTGAACTGATCTGTAAATTGATTCACGCCAAATAAGTTACCAATTAGAGAGAAGCAGAAGTAGATATTAAAAAATCTTCTTATCTCTATCATTAGGGAGCTAAGTAGGTGTTTTGTAGCTGTTATTTAACTGATTCGTTCGTATCTGACTTGCTTCGCAATATTTGGTCTGACACTTTACATTCTGTGTTCAAATCCCACCAAAGTGAACTCCGCTTTTTATCCTTTCAAGGTCGATAAAATAAAATACCAGTAATGCACTGGGGTGAATTGAATCGACTTTCCCCTCCCCCCAAATGTTTGACCTTGTGCCTAAATCAGAAATCAATATTTGTTCTGACTCTTTACATTCTCAGTTCAAATCCCACCTAGGTCAACGTCGCTTTTCATCCTTTCAAGGTCGATAAATAAAGTGTCAGTAAAGTAGTGGGGTCGATTTAATCGACTTTCCCCTCCCCCAAATTGCTGGCCTTGTGCCTAAAGTAGAAATCACTTACTGTTAGGGACGGGGAATTTGTAGAATCGGTGGAGCGTTGGAGAGAATGGTTTGCAGTATTTAGTTATGACATTCTACGCTCTGAGTTCAAATCCCGCCGAGGTCAACTTTGCCTGTCATCCTTCAGAGGTCAATAAAATATAGTATCAGTACTTGGATCGATTTAATCGACTTTCCCCTCTCCAAAATTGCTGGCCTTGCGCTAATATTAGAAAAAAATAATTTAATGCTGCTATTTCATCAGTGAATAATATTTCGGAGAAGAATTTATTTATTTGTTCAACTTTATTCATAGATATAACATCCATGAGCTTGGCTGGTCTCGTTTGGGGTTCTAGCCAGTTCCGTTGGGAATGGTTGCTTCTGACTGAACTCTCTGGAATGCGTGTCTGAGTACATAGCCCCACAACCCTCTCAAGAAGAAGAAGAAGAAATTCATTTTTATATTTTTTATATTTTGTATTACAATTGATGAACAATATCGTCGTTGGTTAGAGGTCTCCAACGAATCAATTCACTGCACCTTTTACATCAAGACATAGGAGTGTCTGTAACCTGGTGAACTTCGTTGAAAGAGTATAGGATTTGTTAAAGAGTCGGCCAAGATGCTTTGTGATGTACTTGTATGTTCCAGCACTGTGCGTTTCGAGTTCAAATTCTGCCTCCTTCCGAGAGGACTGACAGATTGTATCTATAGAGTCTGTCACCCTCTCTCCTTCCTCCTTTCTTTCTTCCTTTGTCTAGTAGTCCTTGCTCTCCCCACCCGTTTCCTCTCATTTATGGCATTTATAGTCCTTTCTAATACTGCTCTCTTTGTCTGTAAGTTTATATAACCCTACTGTAAAATAAAATTATCTATTATATTACGTAAAAAAAAAGTATCAGCAATGGAAAGACGAATGGAAGCATAGCCTCCTACGTCTGATTTGACGATCCTCTCCTTCTCTCTCTCTCTCTCTCTCTCTCTCTCTCCTTCTCTCTCTCTCTCTCTCTCTCTCTCTCTCTTTATAATGCGGTGAAACTAAAATAAATTTTGGCCTAGAATACTCGGGTGTTATGGATGTCAACAATATGGCCAGGAGAAAAGAACTGACGGGAGAGTTCTGTAGTATTTGGTATGCAGAATTGCTTCTCGTGTGTCTTCTTAGTCATATGATTGATATTTATAATCAGTGTCACTATATTGGCCAGCAGTTTGAAGAGGAGGGGAAAGTCGATTAAATTGACTCCAGTGAATTACTGGTACTTTATTTTATCGACGCTGTAAACATTAATAATAATTGTTTCTACTTTTGGCACAAGGCCAGCAATTATCCCAGGGCATTACTGGTACTTTATTTTATATACCCCGTAAAGCTGAAAGGCAAATTAACCTCGGCGGGATTTGAACTCAGATCGTAAAGGGCCGTAACTCTGTGCTGCAAAACATGGCGTCCGACCCCTCTACCGATACTGCCAATAATAATACATATATGTGTGTGAATATATATATATATTCAATCTTTCTGTATTTATCGTTGTTGTGGTATATGTATAGTCACTGCCTTCAGTCGTTTATCTTTGTGTCACACTTTTTAACTGTTCTGTTTACTGTGGACGGTAATGTATTGACATAACCGCTCTATTGAGTGCTTTCCATTGACTCAAATAACTCGAGTAGTACCTGCTATATGGCAGCTACAACTTCGATTCATACCTAATATATATATATATATATATACATACATATATACATATTGACGGAAGGCTTTAAAATCATAATTGTAAGCTAATCATACACATTAATCGTTGTCTAATATTGGTTTTTCCTAATTGCATGATTATTTCCAATTAGCTTATTAATGCCGCCTGAACGAGGTCAATGATCCTCTCTGTTACGGCGTAGTTCTTTCATATTTCTCCCTCACCCCGCCTCTCTTTCATATATATATATATATATATATATATATATATATATAAAACTGAGGATGTCTGTCTGTGTGTGTGTGAGTTTGAATCCCTAAAACTAGAGAAGCACCCAACCGACTGTTTTCAAACTTTACACATGTAATACTTATGTTTCAGGGAGTGTTCTGAGCAAAAACAATTTCAAATTTTCAATGCCCTAGGGACGGCATTAGGTGATTTAGCGATCTCTCTCTATAATTCTTAGTCTTTCTCTTTTTAGATAGATACATACATACCCTTATAATATCTGTCAGTATGTCTGGCTGTCTGCTGCTTCCGGTTATTTTGCCACCCTTGCTCAAGACAAATCTCACACTCATTCCCCAAACAGTTGGTAAGTGCAATATAAGGGTACAAACACGTATATATATATATATATGTATATATATATATATAGGAAAAGCGTCAGGACCCCGACGACTGACCTCCATCCGTTTCGACAGCTAGATCCGAACTGTTCGGATCTAACTGTCGAAACAGCAGGAGCTCAGCCATCGGGATCCTGACTCTTTTCCTATTACACACTCTACTACTCTAAATATCGAGTACTCTGGTGCGTTATGATCCACCTGGTATCTTACCACACCTTCTTTGTTATATATATACTATATATATATATATATATATATATATATATATATATATATATATCATAAATCATGTCCTTAGAATTATTAGATAAAATATATACCATTTCCTCTCCCAATTAGCATAATTAACCATATAAAAAATCTATTAGACCAGGCTATAAGAATAAAGGCTCCTAGGAAGAAATTTTCGACAAATAACCGAAAGCAGCCTCTTCGCGGTGACCCCAATAGAGTATTTATCCAACATTTCAACAGCATGTAGAAACTGACTAAATATACCGTCAACCATACACAATTAGGTGTAAATTTAAACTTAGAAGAAACGTGTACATACCGTAATTATATCCCTACCATGGTTTCGTCCGTATTTTTAGATATCCTATTGTTAGGATGTACCCTGAGTAACAGACTCACCAGGAGACAAACTCAAGATTGGACAGTTAATGTTCCAAAGCGATCGCGCCAAAAATAGATTAAAAAATGGCTAAGAATCGTGACGTGGCAGTGGTCAAGTTAGAAAGAATGTGATTAGTTGCTTACGGCGGGTAGGCTTGTTGCTAGAAAGCGCAGCCCAATATCGCCCAATTGTATCTCAACCCAACGGGAGATTATTAAATATAGAGATTTACATACACATTAAGTCATAGATATATATGTGGCAACCGGTCACGTTGTGGCTCAATGAAGAATTAATAAATTAAATAATCAGAGCAATATATCATAAATCATGTCCTTAGAATTATTTAATAATCTCCCCTTGGGTTGTTCGTCGCCGAAGTTCAAGTATGAGCAATGTTTTGTTTGTCTAGTTTCTCTCATTAAACTGTAGCCATACTTCGACGCCACCTCCAATGGATTTAGTCGATCATTTTGACGCTAGTATTTATTTTATTGAGAAGCAACTGTTGTTTGTGTTGGTCCGGTCTCTGGCTCTGGGGTTTCATCGTAGGGTGGAGAAGGAAACTGGGTAGCCGTTAATCTCTAGCACCCGTAGAATAGTCTGCTATGGATGGCTCTATTAGCAACGTCGCTGCATCGGTTGCGTATGCCTTTCACTACATAAACTTACATTCATGCACATACATACATACATCCCACTAAGCACAATTACATTAAAGCACACACATGCATATATCATACACTTTTTCCTAGACATTTCATAACGGGCACGCTATAAATTTTAACGTATTTTCATTACATTTAAATTAAACCTGCCTTCCTAACAACTCATCTCTGATTGATCCTTTAAGTCTCGCACAGGGATACTCCCTTGATAATAGGTTTTTAAACCAGAAAATATTTGGGATTGTTAAATTTGCTAAGATGATTCTATTGTTATCTTAGCAATTTTAATTTCCTAGGGCATTGTATGGTTTTCAAAATTATTTAAATTTGTGCTTCATATATATATATATATATATATATATATATATATATATATATATATATATATATATATATATATATGCGGCGATGAATTAGTTTTGCGAGGTTTTTTATATGAAATCGTGTGTCGAAACAGATATTGTTGCACAACTAACACACGATGGGAGAGAAAAAATCCTCAACGCTCACATGATGATGTGGACTGACATCCTAAAGCCAAGCAGACGCACTGCCAACAACTTCCAGGCGTCTAACAATGGCATACCACCCTTGTATGGGCTCCGCAAAGACCACAAGACAGTCGACGACCCGACAACAGGACCACCAAGACCCGTATGCGGAGCTAATATAGCTAGCAACTACAGGATCTCCTACTTCCTCTCAATGGTTATACGCCCCATAATCAAGATGTCCCCAGATTATGTGAAAGTACAGAGGACCTCCTCAGCAGAATCAGTGAGTGCAACAAAAACAGGAGCCTATCCAACTGCATAATAGGCAGCATGGATGTGGTGTCACTGTACCCATCCATTAACATTGATTTTGCTGTGAAAAGATGTGTGGAGATGATCATTGAGAGTGAGGTGGAGTTCTGCGACGTCGACACAGACGAACTGGGCCTCCTACTTAGACTTACCTACGACACTGACTACCTAGACAGCCATGACCTTAGATGTTTCTGCCCTAGTAGACCTATAAGAGGTAGACCCCCCACCATAACCTCAATGGCTAAAAAGACTCCCATAGGAAGGTGGATTGGGTGGACCAAAGCTATACGGACCCCCCAAAACACTGATCAGGTAAGAAAAATGGTCGCACATGCAATAGGGGCTAGTATCAAAACTACCCTAAAGGGCCACATATTTAAGTTCAATGAGAAAATCTACACCCAAAATGAGGGAGCAGCCATCGGCGTCAGCATAGCTGGTGATGTTGCCAACCTTTTCATGGTATGGTGGGAAAGGAGACTTAAAGATCTCCTTAATGAAAGCTCCATAGACCTCATCATGTACTCTCGTTATGTAGACGATATCAATATAGTTATAAGAACACCCCCACTAGAGAGCACTAACAAGTTTGATTTAGAACGTAGCACGATGGAAAGCATCCAGCAGATAGCTAATTCCATACACCAGAGTATAACTGTAACTATAGACTTCCCTTCCAAACACCCTAACAATAGACTACCTGTATTAGACACAGAACTCTGGATTAACACTATAGACGAGAGAGCCCAAATTCTCCACTCACACTATGCTAAACCCATGGCCTCCAAATACCTGATACTCAAAAACTCAGCAATGTCCAGTAGTGCCTAGTTTAATATTCTGATCGCAGATTTGGTACGAGTGATGAAGAATGTATCCAGCATGTGCGACCCAACAGAAATGGAAGGACACATCCAACACTTCATCAACCGCATGCAGTTCTCTGGCTACAACCAAAGAGACAGAGTCAGAGTATACGAAGGAGCCATGGAAAAGTATAAGACCCTCATAGAACTGGACATGAAAGGAATTTGCCCACTATACAGGAGCAAATCATGGAATAGCTTAGATAGGGCTAGACATAAGATAGGGAAGGCCACATCATGGTACGACAACCAGAGATATCAGAGTGTCATGTTTGTGGATGCCACCCCTGGAGGGAAATTAGCTAACCAGTGTAGAAAGGCCCTGAGAAAGACCCACTTAAAAATAAAGGTGGTAGAAAAGCCAGGAACCACCATAAAATCCCTGATCAGCAAAACCTACCCTTTTAAGAAAACCCACTGTACTAATAGGAAATGTATCATATGTAAGGTGAACCCCCGGATAAACTGTAAAACCAGAAACGTAGTCTATAGCATAAGATGTACAGAGGGTACTTGCAGAAACATGACAACAACATACATAGGTGAGACAGCTCGTAGCATAGGTGAAAGGATAGACCAACACTGGGGGGAACTAAAAGGACGAAAAAACGGGTCAGTACTATACGAACATGCTAGACAACAACACGACGGTAACATAGACAACATAGAAATTAGAATAATATCTAAACATAGGAATGACCCAGCAGATAGGCAAATCAGAGAGGCCAGTGAAATAGAAATTAGAAGACCAAAGCTAAACAGAAAGAATGAGTGGAACAACAACAACACCCAAACAAACAACACTGACCTAAGAGAAGTATAAATAAGTAAATAAAATTAAATAAAATAAGATAAATAAATACATACACAAGCACATAAACACACACTAGTCACCCAGCAGACACAACACTATACACACTAGTCACACATCACACATAACACTATACACACACGCAAACGCATGCGCAAAGAAGACAAAATAAAATAAGATAAACAAACAAGCAAATAAATAAATAAATATATAGACAGACTGAACAAAAAAAAAATGGCGTAGACATGCAACACAACAGGAGGAACAATGAATATAACACCACTGACGATGTTGCAGATGTGCAACGAAAGATTTATGTAAATTATGTAAACTATATATATGTGTTTGTGTCTATATTGTATCTGTATTATTTTTGACCGCCGGTCAGTCAATGGCAACATTGAGGACCGAGTAAGTTAGATCGCAGATATATATATATAAAAGACAGCGAGAAGCGAAAACCAACCAAACAGTGAGTGTGTTCTGTTATTAATTCTGGCAATATTACGCAAATATGACCCTCCCCAAATATAACAATATCTGTTTCGACACACGATTTCATATAAAAAACCTCGCAAAACTAATTCATCGCCGCTATGGCATTAGCTTGTGCCAAGCTGAAAGGTTATTGAAAGACACTGTTTTCTGTTATATAAAAACTACAATAACAACAGAACAAATCCGCTTCTTAAAACACTGTGTTTCCTCCAAAACATACACAACAAACATATCAAAACAAGTAAATAATTTATTATTGAACAAAACACAAGCTGAACGGCTAAAACACACAATAACAGTTAATATGAAAAGAACAACATACACAAAAGTCAACGCACTCTACAGACAAAAACGCATCAACGGTAAGGAAATCCGAAATCTCATCACAGCAAACGAGAGAGATGACTTCATGAGCGTCATCCGACGCGAAACGAAATATGCTCAAAACGAATGCTGTAGGCATTTCAAGAAGAAATTAGAATGGATGAATAAGAAAAAACTACAAGAAAGGAAAATCGAATATTCTCAAAAATACCCAGATAACATCGACAACATCCGTATGAGTGATGTAAAACTACCGGAAGAATTTACCAATGACCACACAGTAAATATCTATGGGAACACTTTAATCAGTGAACAAGAACAACAAATCCTAAAGTTACCACCAAAATTTGCCATCTACAAAAAGATTAACCCTATGGAATGCAAAACGGAGCTGGAAAAGTGTTTCACAAAAATACGTTGGAATGCAAAGGTAAACAACAACAACAATAATAACGGTAGTAGTAATATAAACAATAACTCTGGGTATAGAAATAACAGCCATAACCATAACAATGGCAGGAAAGTGAGAAATAGTGATAATGGCAATAATACTAGCGATAGACAGAACAACAACAACCACAATAATAATAATAATAGAAACGTTAACCACAGACACAGCAACAGTGACCACAGTAGTAATAACGGTAACAATACGAACAACAACAACAACAATAGCCACAGTGGTAATAATGGAAATAGTACATGTAGCAACATCAACAAAAACAAGAAACATAATAATAGTAACAACCACAATGGTAAAAATAGCAGTAACAACAACAACAATAACGGTGAAGTAAACAACAATACATCTAGCAATCATAACAATAATAATATTAATGCTAATGATAGAAACAACAACAACCACCATGATAACAATAATAGCAACACACACAACTATGACGATAGAAATAACGACAACCCCTTAGAGAAACTATTTTTCAACCCAGCTGACAAAACATATAAGATGGGTAATATCTATCCTACGAGGTTACCCTTTAATAAAAGAGTTTGCATACCACAGCAAATAGATGACGAGACGGAGGCACAGTTCACCATAGCTAGAAATAAGATTAGACAAGTAGTAGACAGGTACACTATGAGACAGAGCAGACCAGAGGCCCAACAACTTGGGATAAAACCTGTAGAAGGCTTGGTTAGCCTCAAGCAGCGCACAAGGGATGGTGAGGTAGTGTGTCTACCCACAGATAAGTCTGGTAGGATGTCAATAGATAGCATGCCGAACTACATCGAGGCAATGCAACCCCACATCACCAACACGAGCGAAGTTGCACAACTAACACACGATGGGAGAGAAAAAATCCTCAACGCTCACATGATGATGTGGACTGACATCCTAAAGCCAAGCAGACGCACTACCAACAACTTCCAGGCGTCTAACAATGGCATACCACCCTTGTATGGGCTCCGCAAAGACCACAAGACAGTCGACGACCCGACAACAGGACCACCAACAAGACCCGTATGCGGAGCTAATATAGCTAGCAACTACAGGATCTCCTACTTCCTCTCAATGGTTATACGCCCCATAATCAAGATGTCCCCAGATGTATGTGAAAGTACAGAGGACCTCCTCAGCAGAATCAGTGAGTGCAACAAAAACAGGAGCCTATCCAACTGCATAATAGGCAGCATGGATGTGGTGTCACTGTACCCATCCATTAACATTGATTTTGCTGTGAAAAGATGTGTGGAGATGATCATTGAGAGTGAGGTGGAGTTCTGCGACGTCGACACAGACGAACTGGGCCTCCTACTTAGACTTACCTACGACACTGACTACCTAGACAGCCATGACCTTAGATGTTTCTGCCCTAGTAGACCTATAAGAGGTAGACCCCCCACCATAACCTCAATGGCTAAAAAGACTCCCATAGGAAGGTGGATTGGGTGGACCAAAGCTATACGGACCCCCCAAAACACTGATCAGGTAAGAAAAATGGTCGCACATGCAATAGGGGCTAGTATCAAAACTACCCTAAAGGGCCACATATTTAAGTTCAATGAGAAAATCTACACCCAAAATGAGGGAGCAGCCATCGGCGTCAGCATAGCTGGTGATGTTGCCAACCTTTTCATGGTATGGTGGGAAAGGAGACTTAAAGATCTCCTTAATGAAAGCTCCATAGACCTCATCATGTACTCTCGTTATGTAGACGATATCAATATAGTTATAAGAACACCCCCACTAGAGAGCACTAACAAGTTTGATTTAGAACGTAGCACGATGGAAAGCATCCAGCAGATAGCTAATTCCATACACCAGAGTATAACTGTAACTATAGACTTCCCTTCCAAACACCCTAACAATAGACTACCTGTATTAGACACAGAACTCTGGATTAACACTATAGACGAGAGAGCCCAAATTCTCCACTCACACTATGCTAAACCCATGGCCTCCAAATACCTGATACTCAAAAACTCAGCAATGTCCAGTAGTGCCTAGTTTAATATTCTGATCGCAGATTTGGTACGAGTGATGAAGAATGTATCCAGCATGTGCGACCCAACAGAAATGGAAGGACACATCCAACACTTCATCAACCGCATGCAGTTCTCTGGCTACAACCAAAGAGACAGAGTCAGAGTATACGAAGGAGCCATGGAAAAGTATAAGACCCTCATAGAACTGGACATGAAAGGAATTTGCCCACTATACAGGAGCAAATCATGGAATAGCTTAGATAGGGCTAGACATAAGATAGGGAAGGCCACATCATGGTACGACAACCAGAGATATCAGAGTGTCATGTTTGTGGATGCCACCCCTGGAGGGAAATTAGCTAACCAGTGTAGAAAGGCCCTGAGAAAGACCCACTTAAAAATAAAGGTGGTAGAAAAGCCAGGAACCACCATAAAATCCCTGATCAGCAAAACCTACCCTTTTAAGAAAACCCACTGTACTAATAGGAAATGTATCATATGTAAGGTGAACCCCCGGATAAACTGTAAAACCAGAAACGTAGTCTATAGCATAAGATGTACAGAGGGTACTTGCAGAAACATGACAACAACATACATAGGTGAGACAGCTCGTAGCATAGGTGAAAGGATAGACCAACACTGGGGGGAACTAAAAGGACGAAAAAACGGGTCAGTACTATACGAACATGCTAGACAACAACACGACGGTAACATAGACAACATAGAAATTAGAATAATATCTAAACATAGGAATGACCCAGCAGATAGGCAAATCAGAGAGGCCAGTGAAATAGAAATTAGAAGACCAAAGCTAAACAGAAAGAATGAGTGGAACAACAACAACACCCAAACAAACAACACTGACCTAAGAGAAGTATAAATAAGTAAATAAAATTAAATAAAATAAGATAAATAAATACATACACAAGCACATAAACACACACTAGTCACCCAGCAGACACAACACTATACACACTAGTCACACATCACACATAACACTATACACACACGCAAACGCATGCGCAAAGAAGACAAAATAAAATAAGATAAACAAACAAGCAAATAAATAAATAAATATATAGACAGACTGAACAAAAAAAAAAATGGCGTAGACATACAACACAACAGGAGGAACAATGAATATAACACCACTGACGATGTTGCAGATGTGCAACGAAAGATTTATGTAAATTATGTAAACTATATATATGTGTTTGTGTCTATATTGTATCTGTATTATTTTTGACCGCCGGTCAGTCAATGGCAACATTGAGGACCGAGTAAGTTAGATCGCAGATATATATATATAAAAGACAGCGAGAAGCGAAAACCAACCAAACAGTGAGTGTGTTCTGTTATTAATTCTGGCAATATTACGTAAATATGACCCTCCCCAAATATAACAATATATATATATATATGCATATATATATATATATATACATGTGTGGGCATATATATATATATGTGTGTGTGTCTGCGTGTGTCTGTGTGGGTATGTGTGTATATGTGTACATATATATATATATATGTATATATATATATATGTATATATATATATATATGTATATATATATATATATATATATGAGAGACGTAAAATAAGAAAATTATAAAATTAACTTACTAAAATTTCACTCCCAACTAATTAGTTTCTGAAATGGAATAAATATACTGTCCGAAGAAAATATAGAGAAGCATTTCGTCGTCAGGGAAGTCTATTCTCAGCTAAGTATCCAGGCAAAGCGTGGACTCTGGAAACTTATACAAAAATAATTCAGTGGATAGAAAATAGCAAAGCGTGGACTGAATTCCTAGCCATTGAGAAAATCACTGCCTACTGCGTCGGTGGCAAATTCAAAAAGAATCAATCACGTGACATCGAGGTCAATCAGTGGAAAGTGGTTTGTTAAGAAGACAGCGGCCTGCCTGCTACCATAGCAGAAGTCTTGGCCAATATTGCTCGACAAATAATTTGGAGATAATTATAAAGAATTAATATCTAGTAACATATATATACATACAGATGCATATCAATGCTAGCAAATATATAGGTTTTGTCTTAGTAACTTTGTGGTTCAATGCATGGGGTTGCAGAACAATAATATGAGAGACGTAAAATAAGAAAATTATAAAATTAACTTACTTACTAAAATTTCACTCCCAACTAATTAGTTTCTGAAATGGAATAAATATACTTTCCGAAGAAAATATAAAGAAGCATTTCGTCGTCAGGTAAGTCTATTCTCAGCTAAGTATCCAGGCAAAGCGTTGAATTTGCCACCGACGCAGTAGGCAGTGATTTTCTCAATGGCTAGGAATTCAGTCCACGCTTTGCTATTTTCTATCCACTGAATTATTTTTGTATAAGTTTCCAGAGTCCACGCTTTGCCTGGATACTTAGCTGAGAATAGACTTCCCTGACGACGAAATGCTTCTCTATATTTTCTTCGGAAAGTATATTTATTCCATTTCAGAAACTAATTAGTTGGGAGTGAAATTTTAGTAAGTAAGTTAATTTTACAATTTTCTTATTTTACGTCTCTCATATTATTGTTCTGCAACCCCATGCATTGAACCACAAAGTTACTAAGACAAAACCTATATATTTGCTAGCATTGATATGCATCTGTATGTATATATATGTTACTAGATATTAATTCTTTATAATATATATATATATATATATATATATATATATATATAATTCTGGGGGGAGAGGTAGAGAAACAGTATAATATTTAACCGAAGGTATCTAAATGGGTAAAAATTACACTGACAGATGTAAGCATGTCTTTTTTTTTAATTTTGTTTTATACATTTCTCCATTAACAGAAAAAACTTGTGCTTCGATTCCAATTAGTCTTTCTCAAAGACCGTGTACGCAGAGAAATACGCAACAACTTTGTAAACCTACGAAATATTGTAGTATCAGCAAACTGGTAACTCCAATTTGCATAATATTAACGCTTAAATTAGTGAGTAAATTGTGCACTAAGCAGCTGGGATATTGGGTAAAAATATATCTTGTTGCTGATGATGTGGATCAAAATTTCAACACCAAACTTAGATATCAGGTGGATACTGGTCCATGAGCGGTTTATGTAAAGTTCATATACTGCAACTCACATACAATGAAACGGACAGATGTTGAATATCTCTACTTGGACATTCGGAAACAAGATGGACAGGAAATGATTGTTTTACAAAGACGGTGAAAAAATAGTAAGTTACTCATGAAGTGATATTAGTTATAGCCATGGGATTGGAGTTTATCTTGAATAGAATTGTTGCCAAGTCTTTATTTGTAGGTTCAGTTAATCATTGAAGTTTGGAGATGAGATTTTGAGGAAAAACCATTTAATGCCACAAACATACGGCTTGGTGTTTTAACTATTTACACAAATGAGTTAGATCGATTTTATGATGCACATCCGAAAATTGAACTACCACCTCCAACAGGTGTCCTCATTCTAATTGAAAAGGCAACTGCTAAGTGTAAAAGATTAAAAAAATCGACAGGTATGAGAAATATTCGGTTTAGACATTAGAAATGAACAAAAAGATTGTTTAGTTGAATTATGTGCACCAAAACAAACGCTGCATTTCTAATGCATGGTTTAACCAATATCAAGACAACTTTACACTTGGATTTCGCTTGATCGCAAGATTCTTAACAAAATAAACTGTTTTATAGTTCATCAGCTATGTAAAAAGGAAAAAAATATTCAGGTGCTAACTACAAAAAGTGACCGCAAAAAGTAACTGAAACAGTGAACTCAATAGCAACAAGAAGATTAAAATATCTATAAGATAGGATCTTGCAAACATTTCAAAGGAATGTAATGTGGAAATTTAAAAAAATCGATTTGAACAGCTTTGGAAATATGAAAAAGAAAGTCGCCAAAAGAAAAATGACTGTAGGAAAAAAGACAAAATATTACCAAAAGAAACGAAAAGATGAAAACGTTTGAAGTAGTTAACAGACGAAAGATTGGATAAAATTGAATAAAGAAGTTTTGTAAAAACCAGTCGTATGATACCTGAACATTAAGAACAATATAAAATAGCTGATTCATGAAATTCAAACCATGTTAAAAAAAAGACAAGCTAAGAAACATTGAAGTTATTTGATGAGATTGAAAAAATTCAATAACAAAAATGACTAAAGATGCTTACAAAGCAGTGAAACTAATAGCAAGAACATTTCCAGTCAAGAAATCAAGAATTCAAGAAATTGTGTTATCAAAGACAAAGATGGTAATATGTTTTAGGAAAGGAAATGTATACAGAGAATTGATGGAAGGAATACTGCTACAAGAAGACATCAGATGTTAATGAAACAAAGCAATCAAAATGATGAAAGTAAAAAATGTGCAACAGACTAATGTCTAGAACAAGAAGAGCTATGAAAAAATCTGAAAAACAACAACAGTTTTCCTGGAACAGATGACATAGCAGCAGAACTTTGAGAATATAATAAAGAAGCCTTAGTGGAATTGTTGCACTGTCTGTGCACAAAAATATGGAACTCAAAGTTATGGTCAAAAGATTAAATTGAATCTTTGCCAAAAGGAGTGGATGAGAAGTAATGCAGTTTTAAAACAGCAATAGAATTGCTCTGATAAAACATACTGATTGAACAATAACATTAATAAATCATATTTGTAAAATCCTATTTCAGATCATTGTTTATAGAATTAAAATCAAATATGAAATATAAATATCAGAGGAACAAGTTGGTTTTAGAAATATGCTGTCCAATATGTCCTTCAATTTCTAAGACGGAAGAGTATGGTTTGGGGGGAATCTGGTTACTATTTCTAGCAACTCGAGTGACTGCGTAAAGTCCCTCCTCCTTAACTCGATTGATCAATTAATATATTCTGCTAAAAAAAAGAAGTAATACACCTCCACCCCCACCAGTGAGGGACCCTCTACGATGTTCCCCAGCCTACTAGATATCACTGAAATCACTTTCGAACATCTAAACATAAGTAAAACTTTTGATAGTGTAGTTCTAAAATAAACTATATTTCAAAATAAGAGAGGGTGGTCTTGGCTGGAACATTTTTGATAATAGAACTTAGCTGGAGCTAGACAACGGTAACAACAAACCGATAAAACAATTTTAGCTCCCTCTTCTCCATTGTCAGACGAAGGTCAAAGACCCGAAACCCTGTATTTTACTTCCCCACAACAATTGAACATATTAAACACACTCCTATGGAAAGTTCTTATCAAGCACACGCATCAGCAGTTTTCTAAGATCCTGGTGCTTATCCTGACTCTATGAAGACCAATCAAAAAGAAGAGCAGCGGATGGTTGGTATAGATTTGCGATTTTAAGCAGTCAACATTCCTCAAGTTTAAATTCTTTTATTCAGTTCTGTTACTTGTAAGTGTATCATGTACACTATATATGTATATGTTTATGTATATATATATGTAACCAATACATAAATTATATGCATTTAGCACTTGTTACTAAAATACTTGATAAACAATAGGGTTTATATTTCCCATTTGGCCTAGGTCGAGTGCCGGATTTGATATGGCCGACATTTTATAGTATAAATGATGCTAACTGCAATAATGTATTAAACAGACCTCAAAATACTAACATTACAATATCTATTTGCAATTCAAGGGTCCCCGATTCTTGCCCCCTTAGCGGCAATTGTTTTAGTAATAATGTTAAATACAAGTGGGAAGTCACAACACATAACAACACTTACAATTACATAAGAGCAACTGCAAATAACTCAAAAACCCATTTTTATCCCATTTACACTTATTTAAGAATGAAAAAAAAAACTCTACTTCCTTAGCTAAATGAATTTGGTATTTAAAAGCGATAGTATAAGATACACTGTTAAGTGAGATATTATTAATTCTGCAAAACCTTATGGTGGAGGTAGATCTAAATGCAATCTTCGTCTGACCGAAGCTCTAGAAATTATTACTTCAAAAATTATTCTCAATTCGAAAAATGAAATAATCCGTTTTTGTCCATATAGATTATTTTACTTTTTCTTTCACAAAAACTTTGATTTGGATTAATTATACCCCTGACGCTCTTGTTTAAATATTTTATTAGCATTTAGAAAACATTTTGCTAGACTAACAGGAATAAATAGTCCCTTTCTGCAAGAATCAATCAAATGCAAATAATTTATCTTACATATTTTAAAGTCCCAGTGGGAGAATAGGAAAACGAAGATGTAAATAATAACGTGTATATGAATGTGAATGAGAACTTAGGGTTCATTATACATAGTAGACAAAGAAGAGGAGAAACAGGTATGGAATTTACAAGATAGTTTAACATAAATGTAGGGTATAAATGTTACATGATACTAATTTTCTAAATGTTAATAATATATACATATATATATATATACATGTGTGTGTGTGTGTGTGTGTGTGTGTGTGTGTGTGTGTGTGTGTGTGTGTGTGTGTGTGTGTGTGTACCAAGCCACCCATCTGTGAAATAAAATATCTTGCTAGCCACTGAGCTACGCGTTTTCACTGAGATAACGTATAGACCATCACAAAATACACATACTTCTAATGTCATAGTCACCAGATCATGATGATCTTAATGCATTATTTAGTGAGAATTAGTTTGTCTTTTTGTGTTTCTGGCAAATCAATTCAATTGATTATGATATATACATGTACATGCTTGTACATACTGTACATGCATGTAATGTATAAATATGTTTTGTTAGATACACAAACATACTTACATACATATATTTGAATATACACATATAAAATACACACACACACACACACACACACACACACACACACACACACACACACACACACACACACACACACATCTTTATGCGTGTATATACATTCATAAATTGTCAAAAATCGATAAACATAAATTTATGTATATTGATGAAATCTTGCATTGCATTTCTATGTATGTATGTATGTATGTATGTATGTATGTATGTATGTATGTATGTATGTATGTATGTATGTATGTTTTCTCTTTCTCTTAATTTCGAGTATATTTTTTTGACCGGCCACCTTCCTGGTGGCAAGGTTGTAAAAGAAAAGAAATTGTCATCCCTTGAATCGCAAGAATGTTTTGCAAATTTTGAAGGTGCCAGCTATCGCAGCCATTTGCAGACTATGAATTAGGAAGCTGCGCTTTTTGTCCGCAAATCCAAGTTCAGTCATACTTTGGTCCAAGCGGGTTGGTATATAACCCGTAGCACTAATAATGATGGGTATGAAGCTAAAGGTGTATCTTGGATACTGGATTTGTAAACTCCTCATCAATGGTCCGTAGATGTCCTCCTTCTCCTGTATTTTTCTGACAACGTTTACATCAAGTGGGCAGCTGATCTCCACAACAGAACACGTTTTCAATGTGTGGTCCCAAACTACAATATCAGGCCGCTTGTGCTTTAATTTGGTGGCAGTTTTTATTTTCAGGTTCCACCAGTATTCCTTAGTGCCATCTGTCTCAATATATTCTTCCTCGTTTGTTGTTAATTTTGTTTTCCGAAGTGCGTTCCAGATGGTTCTAGCTATCCTGTCGTGTCTCATGGGGAGGTAGTAGCGAGATGACATTCTTTCGCAGCTGGCAACAATGTGGCTTACATCCTCGATCTTTGTTTTACATAGCCTACATTTATTGTCAGCTGCTGGCCCTATGTATGTATGTATGTATGTATGTATGTATGTATGTATGTATGTATGTATGTATGTATGTATGTATGTATGTATGTATGTATCTCTTGGTTAAGAGAGTGGGACTGGCTTTGTGCAGTGCCTTTGCTCACTATAAAAGCTTCACGGCACAGGCATTTCTTTATATCTGGAGATCTCTCTGCACTTATCGTCACATGGAACCATGGACCTAGCACTATGTGTCAATAATTGTCACAAGGTAGTGTTTGTACCAGAGTTTTCAAGTCGCTGGCTGGACTAAAAAGTCACACTTGTTCAGCGCATCGGTAGGGGTTCTCCTACATGGATATAAAGTAGTGGCCGTACTCGAAAACGAGTTGGCAGCCACCATGTACGTAGGTATGTATGTGTGTATGTACGTACGTATGTATGTATGTATGTATGTATGTGTCAGGTCACCAGTTGGTGCTACTGGTAACATGTATCCCAGTACAACCTGTCTCATGGTCGGGACGTTGGCGACTAAACTGGCAACCCCACCAAGGTTTCTTGGTGAGGAGGGTGACTTTGGACATCCTGCAGGACTAAAAACAAAACCTGTCAAAGGGCAAAGGAGCTCTTAAGAGTCAATGGCCATCCAAAATCACCGGGAGAGATGACCCCTTAGCCTTTGTCAAGGCAGAATTCTAGGAGAAGGAAAACTCTGATATAACACCTGCAACCCTGATGGTATCCAATGATGTTGACTTGTTCTTCTTTCTGGTAAATATCATCTTGGTTAAGAGAGTGGGACTGGCTTTGTGCAGTGCCTTTGCTCACTATAAAAGCTTCACGGCACAGGCATTGCTTTATATCTGGAGATCTCTCTGCACTTGTCCTCACATGGTACCATGGGCCCAGCACTATGTGTCAATAATTGTCACAAGTGTAGTGTTTGTACCAGAGTTTTCAATACGCTGGCTGGACTAAAAAGTCACACTCGTTCAGCGCATCGGTAGGCGTTCTCCTACATGGATATAAAGTAGTGGCCGTACTCGAAAACGAGTTGGCAGCCACCATGTATGTATGTATGTATGTATGTATGTATGTATGTATGTATGTATGTATGTATGTATGTATGTATGTATGTACGCATCTCATAGGACAAAGGAGCTCTTAAGAATCAATGGCCATCCAAAATCACCGGGAGAGATGACTCCTTAGCCTTTGTCAAGGCAGAATTCTAGGAGAAGGAAAACTCTGATGTAACACCTACAACCCTGATGGTATTCATGATGTTGACTTGTTCTTTGTTTTGGTAAATATCATCTTGGTTAAGAGAGTAGGACTGGCTTTGTGCAGTGCCTTTGCTCACTATAAAAGCTTCACGGCACAGGCATTGCTTTATATCGGGAGATCTCTCTGCACTTGTCGTCACAGGGTACCATGGGCCCAGCACTATGTGTCAATAATTGTCACAAGTGTAGTGTTTCTACCAGAGTTTTCAAATCGCTGGCTGGACTAAAAAGTCATATTCGTTCAGGGCATCGGTAGAGGTTCTCCTACATGGATATAAAGTAGTGGCCGTACTCGAAAACGAGTTGACAGCCACCATGTATGTAAGTATGTACATATGTATGTGTGCAAGCATGATGTCATTGCGTATGTGAATTTGTACGTGTACATGTTTGCATATACAAGATTGTGTTTCTACACGTATATATATATATGTACTTCTTACATGTTAACTATCTGGAATGTTTTAAATATATTTACAATTTCATTAATGGCTTGTAACTTTGATTTCTTAATCATTCACGTTATTCCTGCTTTTATGAAGCTCAACTTCTCAAAATAGTTGCTGAGAAATTTAGCTACATAACCACGTTCTCTAATAATTACCAATACAAACCTAAAGCTACAGTTCTGGTGCTGTAACTGCTGATTGCTCATTAGTTCGGTATAGATGTTTTCATTTTCACTTATATTGAACGTAATCTTAATATCTTCTGGGCAACTAATTTCCACTATTGGGTGTATTTCCTTCTCTGCTCCAGTACATTATATCTGGTTTGCTATATTCATATTTTATTGAGGTCCTGACAAAAACATCTTATCACTATTCTTTCATATCATAAATAACTATGTTGATATTACCGGTTTGCATTTACGATGTCTTAGTCACGACATAATGCCTCACAGAATTTGCGTCTGTTATCACATTAAGAAGCCTGTTGTGATTTCTTGTTCCTAGATATCAAAAGCATACCTCATTGTACTCCAATGAGAGGAGTAAATGGTCAGTATGACTGTTTGAGGAATTGCACATCGTGAAAGCAACCCGTTGTCTCACATAACAAGAAATCCAGAATAATTTCCCTTTGTTCGGATTCAAATCAAACAACATGGAACACAAATGCAGGGAGAACAAAAACATTACCGTCTTTGCAATGAAATCCAACTCCAACACAGTCATCGCCTTTACACTTTTCAACAGCCCAACATACCATAGTCAACTATTTCAAATTTCATCACATGCTCTGATATATCCAATTGGAGCTCAGCGTAATAGTGACCAATAATAATTTAAAAAAAAACATTCTTTTTAGCCGGTTGCGATACCAACATCAATTTGAACGGAAATCTGAAGAATTGACACCCGCCTACCTGATTAGGAAACTCTTAGTAATGTTCATGAGTCATTGATTGGTAAACTAAACATACATACATACATACATACACCCAGGGAAGTTGCCCAGCAGTACCGCAGTGAATCCATGGATGAAAAACTGCATACTTATCAGCAAAAAAATCATGCATGGATATGTTGACCGGAAGCTCCAGTAGTCTATCTTGGACCAACAACCGCTATATTGGGTCTCACTTTGAAGGCTACCCTTTTGCAATCCAACAACAGGAAATCAACACAAAATACCTGATTCACAAAAGAGATAGGGATGCAGGCAACACATCTAGATGTGACAACAAGTGCAGACTCTGCAGAAATAATATCGAAGATGTCACCCATGTCATAATCAGCTGTCCAAAGATGTCACCACAGTACTATCTACCCATGAGGCATGATGTAGTGGCCAAAACACTGTACAATCCAATCCAAAGAAAAGATAGCCCCGATAATAAACACATTAAAAGCTACAACAATGTGGAAGACATACATAATATGAAAGAGTACTGGTGGAACACTTCAGTAAAAATAATGATATGGGACAGGGAAAAGAAGGCAGATGCCAATATAACATCAAAGATTAGTGAAAAGGAAATATCAATGCAGAACTAATGAGAAATCTGCAGATACTCCCCCCAGACAATACCTTCAGATTTATGCCTTTGATTATTGGGGCACTGGGATATGTTAGTAACTGCCTCAAAACAAATCTTGAGAAGCTGGGCCTCCCAGGAACAGAAAAAACGCGACTAATTAGGAAATTACAAGTACAATCCATTAATGGAACAGTAAAAATATGTAAAACATTCCAAAATTTCTGCATCTAATAACTGCATATACACATGTACAGATACAAAGCATATGCACATACACACATACAACTCAAAATATACACATCCACACATACAATAACATCCATACCTGCACACACATGCATGCATGCCGACATGCATACATATCTACCTAGTTGATGTTGAGAGAGTCTTGTGTCTATGTTAGAAACCGACTCTCTCTATTGGCAAACGTGTGAAATTATAAAACCAGAAGAACATACATATACATACATACACACACACACACACACACACACACACACACACACACACACACACACACACACACACACACACACACACACACACACACACACACACACACATATATATATAGAGAGAGAGAGAGAAAGAGGAGGGAGAGAGGGAAGAGTGAGATTGGGAGTTACCAGTTTAGACTACTAGTCCAGCTTAGTACTCGATATTTAAGAAAGAGTGGTCAGCGTCGAAACAACATGATCTCAGCCGTTGGGCAGTAACTCTGTACTTTACTATAATATACCATTATAACTTTATGGCAGTATCGGTAGAGGGTCGGACGCCATGCTTTGACGCATAGAGTTACGGCCCTTGCCATTCTGAGTTCAAATCCCGCCGAGGTTAACTTTGCCTTTCATCCTTACGGGGTGGATAAAATAAAGTACCAGTAATACACTGGGTATTTGCTGGCCTTGTGCCTAACGTAGAAACAATTATAACTTTAGTTAAGCTATACTTAAAAATAATAACAAACGGTGTTTTGTTAAACTGTTGCTTGTTGTGTGACAAACATTTACAAAATGTAAGGAGGCACGATCTGTTACCTAAAGTCCAGGTCGTGTTAGCTGTCTAACCGGAAGTCCCTTCACTGCCGATCGGTTCAATAATCGATCTGCAGTAAAGTTCCTTCCCCATCATTGGAAGAATAAAAAAAGATATCAAATAGAAGCAGGATGTGTACGAAATACAATTCGTACCTGAAGCAGGACAGAGGATCTTAGAAGACGATCCATTAGTATAGCACCATTTTTTTTTTATTCCTCCAATGATGTGGAAGTACATATATACCTATATATTATTGAGAATGTATAGATATTGATTATACGAATTGTCATATAACATTTTTGAATAATTGGATGTACAACTCCCTTGAAACATGTGTAAGGAATTAAATATGATTTAAAAGAAAAGTTTTCTATTTATATAGTTGATTATATATACATACATATATATATATATATATATATATATATATATATATATATATATATATATATATATATATATATATATATATATATATATATATGTGTGTGTGTGTGTGTGTGTGTGTGTGTGTGCGTGTGTGTTAAAAAATACATGTGTAACAGAAATAGTAGGAGTGGTGGGAGTGGTGTGGAACATTCTTAGCAAGATAAGGATGGAAGGAAGACGTAATGAAAATTAAATATCATGTTGAAAAGGAAATACGAGGTCATGCGACTGGTGACTTCCTGTCTTAGTGGGGAAATTTGATTTCCCTGATTACACTCAGCTGTTAATTATTTTTCTGACTGATTAAAAGAAAAATATATATAGTAAGATATAGTATAGTATAGTATAGTATAGTATGGAATTGTATAGTATAGTATGGTATAGTGTAGTATAGTAT
>OZ024740.1:79169618-79237118 GCA_964016885.1 Eledone cirrhosa
TATAACACAATAGGAACTGTTGTAAGACAACAATAAGGGTGTTTAGATAGATATAACACAATAGGAACTGTAATAAGACACTAAAAATAGGGGTGTTTAGATAATAGATATAACACAGTAGGAACTCTTATAAGACAATAACAATAGGGGTGTTTAGATAGATATAACACAAGACGAACTGTTACAAGACAGTAACAATATGGGTGTTTAGATAGATATAACACAATAGGAACTGTTATAAGACAACAATAGGGGTGTTTAGATAATAGCTATAACACAGTAGGAACTGTTATAAGACACTAACAATAGGGATGGTTAGATAGATATAACACAATAGGAACTGTTATAAGACAACAATAGGGGTGTTTAGATAGATATAACACAGTAGGAACTGTTATAAGACACTAACAATAGGGGTGTTTAGATAGATATAACACAGTAGGAACAGTTATAAGACACTAACAATAGGGATGGTTAGATAGATATAAGACAATAGGAACTGTTATAAGACACTAACAATAGGGGTGTTTAGATAATAGATATAACAGAGTAGGAACTGTTATAAGACACTAACAATAGGGGTGTTTAGATAGATATAAACACAATAGTAACTGTTATAAGACACTAAAAATAGGGGTGTTTAGATAATAGATATAACACAGTAGGAACTGTTATAAGACACTAACAATACGGTGTTTAGATAGATATAACACAATAGGAACTGTTGTAAGACAACAATAGGGGTGTTTAGATAGATATAACACAATAGAAACTGTTAAAAGACAACAATAGGGGTGTTTAGATAGATATAACACAATAGGAACTGTTATAAGATACTAACGATAGGGGTGTTTAGATAGATATAACACAGTAGGAACTGTTATAAGACACTAACAATAGAGGTGTTTAGATAATAGATAGAACACAATAGGAACTGTTATAAGACAGCAATAGGGTTGTTCAGATAATAGATATAACACAGTAGGAACTGTTATAAGACAACAATAGGGGTGTATAGATAGATATAAAACAATAGGAACTGTTATAAGAAACTAACAATAGGGGTGTTTAGATAGATATAACACCTTAGGAACTGTTATAAGACAGCAATAGGAGTTTTAAGATAGATATAATACAGTAGGAACTGTTATAAGACACTAACAATAGGACTGTTTAGATAGATATAACACAATAGGAACTGTTATAAGACACTAAAAATAGGGGTGTCTAGATAGATATAACACAATAGGAACTGCTATAAGACACAAACAATAGGGATGTTTAGATAGATATAACACAATAGGAACTGTTATAAGACACTAACACTAGGGGTGTTTAGATAGATATAACACAGTAGCAACTGTTATAAGACACTAACAATAGGGGTGTTTAGATAGATATAACACAATAGGAACTGTTATAAGACAACAATAGGGGTGTTTAGATAATAGATATATCACAGTAGAAACTGTCATAAGACACTAACAATAGGGATGTTTAGATAGATATAACACAATAGGAACTGTTATAAGACACTAACAATAGGGGTGTTTAGATAATAGATATAACACCCTAGGAACTGTTATAAGACATTAACAATAGGGGTGTTTAGATAGATATAACAGAGTAGGAGCTGTTATAAGACACTAACAATAGGGGTGTTTAGATAGATATAACACAGTAAGAAGTGTTATAAGACACTAACAATATGGGTGTTTAGATAGATATAACACAATAGGAACTGTTATAAGACAACAATAGGGGTGTTTAGATAATAGATATAACACCCTAGGAACTGTTATAAGACATTAACAATAGGGTATCTAGATAGATATAACAGAAGAGGAACTGTTATAAGACACTAAAAATATGGGTGTTTAGATAGATATAACACAATAGGAACTGTTATAAGACACTAACAATATGGGTGTTTAGATAGATATGACACAATAGGAACTGTTATAAGACAACAATAGGGGTGTTTAGATAATAGATATAACACAGCAGGAACTGTTATAAGACACTAACAATAGGGTTATTTAGATAGATATAACACAATAGGAACTGCTGTAAGACAACAATAGGGGTATTTAGATAGATATAACACAGTAGTAACTCTTATAAGACACTAACAATACGGGTGTTTAGATAGATATAACACAATAGGAACTGTTATAAGACACCAATAGGGGTGTTTAGATAATAGATATAACACAGTGGGAACTGTTATAAGACAGTAACAATACGGGTGTTTAGATAATTATGACACAATAGGAACTGTTATAAGACACTAGCAATAGGGGTGTTAAGATAATAGATATAACACAGTAAGAACTGTTATAAGACACTAAAAATAGGGCTGTTTAGATAGATATAAAACAATAGGAACTGTTATAAGACACTAACAATAGGGGTGTTTAGATAATAGATATAGCAGAGTAGGAACTGTTATAAGACACTAACAATAGGGGTATTTAGATAGATATAAAATAATAGGAACTGTTGTAAGACAACAACAGGTGTGTTTAGATACATATAAAAACGTAGGAACTGTCATAGGACACTAACAATAGGGGTGTTTAGATAGATATAACACAATAGGAACTGCTATAAGACAGCAATAGGGGTGTTTAGATAAATACAACACAGTAGGAAATGTTATAAGACACTAACAATAAGTAGTGTTTAGATAGATATAACACAATAGGAACTGTTATAAGACACTAACAATAGGGGTGTTTAGATAATAGATATAACACAGTAGGAACTGTTATAAGACACTAACAATAGGGGTGTTTAGATAGATATAAACACAATAGTAACTGTTATAAGACACTAAAAATAGGGGTGTTTAGATAATAGATATAACACAGTAGGAACTGTTATAAGACACTAACAATACGGTGTTTAGATAGATATAACACAATAGGAACTGTTGTAAGACAACAATAGGGGTGTTTAGATAGATATAACACAATAGAAACTGTTATAAGACAACAATAGGGGTGTTTAGATAGATATAACACAATAGGAACTGTTATAAGATACTAACGATAGGGGTGTTTAGATAGATATAACACAGTAGGAACTGTTATAAGACACTAACAATAGGGGTGTTTAGATAATAGATAGAACACAATAGGAACTGTTATAAGACAGCAATAGGGTTGTTCAGATAATAGATATAACACAGTAGGAACTGTTATAAGACAACAATAGGGGTGTCTAGCTAGATATAAAACAATAGGAACTGTTATAAGAAACTAACAATAGGGGTGTTTAGATAGATATAACACTTTAGGAACTGTTATTAGACAGCAATAGGAGTTTTTAGATAGATATAATACAGTAGGAACTGTTATAAGACACTAACAATAGGACTGTTTAGATAGATATAACACAATAGGAACTGTTATAAGACACTAAAAATAGGGGTGTCTAGATAGATATAACACAATAGGAACTACTATAAGACACTAACAATAGGGATGTTTAGATAGATATAACACAATAGGAACTGTTATAAGACACTAACAATAGGGGTGTTTAGATAGATATAACACAGTAGGAACTGTTATAAGACACTAACAATAGGGGTGTTTAAATAGATATAACACAATAGGAACTGTTATAAGACAACAATAGGGGTGTTTAGATAATAGATATATCACAGTAGAAACTGTCATAAGACACTAACAATAGGGATGTTTAGATAGATATAACACAACAGGAACTGTTATAAGACACTAACAATAGGGGTGTTTAGATAATAGATATAACACCCTAGGAACTGTTATAAGACACTAACAATAGGGGTGTTTAGATAGATATAACACAGTAGGAGCTGTTATAAGACACTAACAATAGGGGTGTTTAGATAGATATAACACAGTAGGAACTCTTATAAGACACTAACAATAGGGGTGTTTAGATAGATATAACACAGTAGAAACTCTTATAAAACACTAACAATAGGGGTGTTTAGATAGATATAACACAGAAGGAAATGTTATAAGACACTAACAATACGGGTGTTTAGATAGATATAACACAGTAGGAACTCTTATAAGACACTAACAATAGGGGTGTTTAGATAGATATAACACAATAGGAACTGTTATAAGTCACTAACAAGAGGGGTGTTTAGATAGATATAACACAGTAGGAACTCTTATAAGACACTAACAATAGGGGTGTTTAGACAGATATAACACAGTAGGAAATGTTATAAGACACTAACAATAGGGGTGTTTAGATAGATATAACACAATAGGAACTGTTATAAGACAGTAACAATAGGGGTGTTTAGATAATAGATATAACACAGTAGGAACTGTCATAAGACACTAACAATAGGGGTATTTAGATAGATATAACACAATAGGAACTGTTGTAAGACAACAATAAGGGTGTTTAGATAGATATAACACAATAGGAACTGTAATAAGACACTAAAAATAGGGGTGTTTAGATAATAGATATAACACAGTAGGAACTCTTATAAGACAATAACAATAGGGGTGTTTAGATAGATATAACACAAGACGAACTGTTACAAGACAGTAACAATAGGGGTGTTTAGATAGATATAACACAATAGGAACTGTTATAAGACAACAATAGGGGTGTTTAGATAATAGCTATAACACAGTAGGAACTGTTATAAGACACTAACAATAGGGATGGTTAGATAGATATAACACAATAGGAACTGTTATAAGACAACAATAGGGGTGTTTAGATAGATATAACACAGTAGGAACTGTTATAAGACACTAACAATAGGGGTGTTTAGATAGATATAACACAGTAGGAACAGTTATAAGACACTAACAATAGGGATGGTTAGATAGATATAACACAATAGGAACTGTTATAAGACACTAACAATAGGGGTGTTTAGATAATAGATATAACAGAGTAGGAACTGTTATAAGACACTAACAATAGGGGTGTTTAGATAGATATAAACACAATAGTAACTGTTATAAGACACTAAAAATAGGGGTGTTTAGATAATAGATATAACACAGTAGGAACTGTTATAAGACACTAACAATACGGTGTTTAGATAGATATAACACAATAGGAACTGTTGTAAGACAACAATAGGGGTGTTTAGATAGATATAACAGAATAGAAACTGTTATAAGACAACAATAGGGGTGTTTAGATAGATATAACACAATAGGAACTGTTATAAGATACTAACGATAGGGGTTTTTAGATAGATATAACACAGTAGGAACTGTTATAAGACACTAACAATAGAGGTGTTTAGATAATAGATAGAACACAATAGGAACTGTTATAAGACAGCAATAGGGTTGTTCAGATAATAGATATAACACAGTAGGAACTGTTATAAGACAACAATAGGGGTGTATAGATAGATATAAAACAATAGGAACTGTTATAAGAAACTAACAATAGGGGTGTTTAGATAGATATAACACCTTAGGAACTGTTATAAGACAGCAATAGGAGTTTTAAGATAGATATAATACAGTAGGAACTGTTATAAGACACTAACAATAGGACTGTTTAGATAGATATAACACAATAGGAACTGTTATAAGACACTAAAAATAGGGGTGTCTAGATAGATATAACACAATAGGAACTGTTATAAGACACTAACAATAGGGGTGTTTAGATAATAGATATAACACCCTAGGAACTGTTATAAGACATTAACAATAGGGGTGTTTAGATAGATATAACAGAGTAGGAGCTGTTATAAGACACTAACAATAGGGGTGTTTAGATAGATATAACACAGTAAGAAGTGTTATAAGACACTAACAATATGGGTGTTTAGATATATATAACACAATAGGAACTGTTATAAGACAACAATAGGGGTGTTTAGATAATAGATATAACACCCTAGGAACTGTTATAAGACATTAACAATAGGGTATCTAGATAGATATAACAGAAGAGGAACTGTTATAAGACACTAAAAATATGGGTGTTTAGATAGATATAACACAATAGGAACTGTTATAAGACACTAACAATATGGGTGTTTAGATAGATATGACACAATAGGAACTGTTATAAGACAACAATAGGGGTGTTTAGATAATAGATATAACACAGCAGGAACTGTTATAAGACACTAACAATAGGGTTATTTAGATAGATATAACACAATAGGAACTGCTGTAAGACAACAATAGGGGTATTTAGATAGATATAACACAGTAGTAACTCTTATAAGACACTAACAATACGGGTGTTTAGATAGATATAACACAATAGGAACTGTTATAAGACACCAATAGGGGTGTTTAGATAATAGATATAACACAGTGGGAACTGTTATAAGACAGTAACAATACGGGTGTTTAGATATTTATGACACAATAGGAACTGTTATAAGACACTAGCAATAGGGGTGTTAAGATAATAGATATAACACAGTAAGAACTGTTATAAGACACTAAAAATAGGGCTGTTTAGATAGATATAAAACAATAGGAACTGTTATAAGACACTAACAATAGGGGTGTTTAGATAATAGATATAGCAGAGTAGGAACTGTTATAAGACACTAACAATAGGGGTATTTAGATAGATATAAAATAATAGGAACTGTTGTAAGACAACAACAGGTGTGTTTAGATACATATAAAAACGTAGGAACTGTCATAAGACACTAAAATAGGGGTGTTTAGATAGATATAACACAATAGGAACTGCTATAAGACAGCAATAGGGGTGTTTAGATAAATACAACACAGTAGGAAATGTTATAAGACACTAACAATAAGTAGTGTTTAGATAGATATAACACAATAGGAACTGTTATAAGACACTAACAATAGGGGTGTTTAGATAATAGATATAACACAGTAGGAACTGTTATAAGACACTAACAATAGGGGTGTTTAGATAGATATAAACACAATAGTAACTGTTATAAGACACTAAAAATAGGGGTGTTTAGATAATAGATATAACACAGTAGGAACTGTTATAAGACACTAACAATACGGTGTTTAGATAGATATAACACAATAGGAACTGTTGTAAGACAACAATAGGGGTGTTTAGATAGATATAACACAATAGAAACTGTTATAAGACAACAATAGGGGTGTTTAGATAGATATAACACAATAGGAACTGTTATAAGATACTAACGATAGGGGTGTTTAGATAGATATAACACAGTAGGAACTGTTATAAGACACTAACAATAGGGGTGTTTAGATAATAGATAGAACACAATAGGAACTGTTATAAGTCAGCAATAGGGTTGTTCAGATAATAGATATAACACAGTAGGAACTGTTATAAGACAACAATAGGGGTGTCTAGCTAGATATAAAACAATAGGAACTGTTATAAGAAACTAACAATAGTGGTGTTTAGATAGATATAACACTTTAGGAACTGTTATTAGACAGCAATAGGAGTTTTTAGATAGATATAATACAGTAGGAACTGTTATAAGACACTAACAATAGGACTGTTTAGATAGATATAACACAATAGGAACTGTTATAAGACACTAAAAATAGGGGTGTCTAGATAGATATAACACAATAGGAACTACTATAAGACACTAACAATAGGGATGTTTAGATAGATATAACACAATAGGAACTGTTATAAGACACTAACAATAGGGGTGTTTAGATAGATATAACACAGTAGGAACTGTTATAAGACACTAACAATAGGGGTGTTTAAATAGATATAACACAATAGGAACTGTTATAAGACAACAATAGGGGTGTTTAGATAATAGATATATCACAGTAGAAACTGTCATAAGACACTAACAATAGGGATGTTTAGATAGATATAACACAATAGGAACTGTTATAAGACACTAACAATAGGGGTGTTTAGATAATAGATATAACACCCTAGGAACTGTTATAAGACACTAACAATAGGGGTGTTTAGATAGATATAACACAGTAGGAGCTGTTATAAGACACTAACAATAGGGGTGTTTAGATAGATATAACACAGTAGGAACTCTTATAAGACACTAACAATAGGGGTGTTTAGATAGATATAACACAGTAGAAACTCTTATAAAACACTAACAATAGGGGTGTTTAGATAGATATAACACAGAAGGAAATGTTATAAGACACTAACAATACGGGTGTTTAGATAGATATAACACAGTAGGAACTCTTATAAGACACTAACAATAGGGGTGTTTAGATAGATATAACACAATAGGAACTGTTATAAGTCACTAACAAGAGGGGTGTTTAGATAGATATAACACAGTAGGAACTCTTATAAGACACTAACAATAGGGGTGTTTAAACAGATATAACACAGTAGGAAATGTTATAAGACACTAACAATAGGGGTGTTTAGATAGATATAACACAATAGGAACTGTTATAAGACAGTAACAATAGGGGTGTTTAGATAATAGATATAACACAGTAGGAACTGTCATAAGACACTAACAATAGGGGTATTTAGATAGATATAACACAATAGGAACTGTTGTAAGACAACAATAAGGGTGTTTAGATAGATATAACACAATAGGAACTGTAATAAGACACTAAAAATAGGGGTGTTTAGATAATAGATATAACACAGTAGGAACTCTTATAAGACAATAACAATAGGGGTGTTTAGATAGATATAACACAAGACGAACTGTTACAAGACAGTAACAATAGGGGTGTTTAGATAGATATAACACAATAGGAACTGTTATAAGACAACAATAGGGGTGTTTAGATAGATATAACACAATAGGAACTGTTATAAGATACTAACGATAGGGGTTTTTAGATAGATATAACACAGTAGGAACTGTTATAAGACACTAACAATAGAGGTGTTTAGATAATAGATAGAACACAATAGGAACTGTTATAAGACAGCAATAGGGTTGTTCAGATAATAGATATAACACAGTAGGAACTGTTATAAGACAACAATAGGGGTGTATAGATAGATATAAAACAATAGGAACTGTTATAAGAAACTAACAATAGGGGTGTTTAGATAGATATAACACCTTAGGAACTGTTATAAGACAGCAATAGGAGTTTTAAGATAGATATAATACAGTAGGAACTGTTATAAGACACTAACAATAGGACTGTTTAGATAGATATAACACAATAGGAACTGTTATAAGACACTAAAAATAGGGGTGTCTAGATAGATATAACACAATAGGAACTGTTATAAGACACTAACAATAGGGGTGTTTAGATAATAGATATAACACCCTAGGAACTGTTATAAGACATTAACAATAGGGGTGTTTAGATAGATATAACAGAGTAGGAGCTGTTATAAGACACTAACAATAGGGGTGTTTAGATAGATATAACACAGTAAGAAGTGTTATAAGACACTAACAATATGGGTGTTTAGATAGATATAACACAATAGGAACTGTTATAAGACAACAATAGGGGTGTTTAGATAATAGATATAACACCCTAGGAACTGTTATAAGACATTAACAATAGGGTATCTAGATAGATATAACAGAAGAGGAACTGTTATAAGACACTAAAAATATGGGTGTTTAGATAGATATAACACAATAGGAACTGTTATAAGACACTAACAATATGGGTGTTTAGATAGATATGACACAATAGGAACTGTTATAAGACAACAATAGGGGTGTTTAGATAATAGATATAACACAGCAGGAACTGTTATAAGACACTAACAATAGGGTTATTTAGATAGATATAACACAATAGGAACTGCTGTAAGACAACAATAGGGGTATTTAGATAGATATAACACAGTAGTAACTCTTATAAGACACTAACAATACGGGTGTTTAGATAGATATAACACAATAGGAACTGTTATAAGACACCAATAGGGGTGTTTAGATAATAGATATAACACAGTGGGAACTGTTATAAGACAGTAACAATACGGGTGTTTAGATATTTATGACACAATAGGAACTGTTATAAGACACTAGCAATAGGGGTGTTAAGATAATAGATATAACACAGTAAGAACTGTTATAAGACACTAAAAATAGGGCTGTTTAGATAGATATAAAACAATAGGAACTGTTATAAGACACTAACAATAGGGGTGTTTAGATAATAGATATAGCAGAGTAGGAACTGTTATAAGACACTAACAATAGGGGTATTTAGATAGATATAAAATAATAGGAACTGTTGTAAGACAACAACAGGTGTGTTTAGATACATATAAAAACGTAGGAACTGTCATAAGACACTAACAATAGGGGTGTTTAGATAGATATAACACAATAGGAACTGCTATAAGACAGCAATAGGGGTGTTTAGATAAATACAACACAGTAGGAAATGTTATAAGACACTAACAATAAGTAGTGTTTAGATAGATATAACACAATAGGAACTGTTATAAGACACTAACAATAGGGTTGTTTAGATAATAGATATAACACAGTAGGAACTGTTATAAGACACTAACAATAGGGGTGTTTAGATAGATATAAACACAATAGTAACTGTTATAAGACACTAAAAATAGGGGTGTTTAGATAATAGATATAACACAGTAGGAACTGTTATAAGACACTAACAATACGGTGTTTAGATAGATATAACACAATAGGAACTGTTGTAAGACAACAATAGGGGTGTTTAGATAGATATAACACAATAGAAACTGTTATAAGACAACAATAGGGGTGTTTAGATAGATATAACACAATAGGAACTGTTATAAGATACTAACGATAGGGGTGTTTAGATAGATATAACACAGTAGGAACTGTTATAAGACACTAACAATAGGGGTGTTTAGATAATAGATAGAACACAATAGGAACTGTTATAAGACAGCAATAGGGTTGTTCAGATAATAGATATAACACAGTAGGAACTGTTATAAGACAACAATAGGGGTGTCTAGCTAGATATAAAACAATAGGAACTGTTATAAGAAACTAACAATAGGGGTGTTTAGATAGATATAACACTTTAGGAACTGTTATTAGACAGCAATAGGAGTTTTTAGATAGATATAATACAGTAGGAACTGTTATAAGACACTAACAATAGGACTGTTTAGATAGATATAACACAATAGGAACTGTTATAAGACACTAAAAATAGGGGTGTCTAGATAGAAAATAACACAATAGGAACTACTATAAGACACTAACAATAGGGATGTTTAGATAGATATAACACAATAGGAACTGTTATAAGACACTAACAATAGGGGTGTTTAGATAGATATAACACAGTAGGAACTGTTATAAGACACTAACAATAGGGGTGTTTAAATAGATATAACACAATAGGAACTGTTATAAGACAACAATAGGGGTGTTTAGATAATAGATATATCACAGTAGAAACTGTCATAAGACACTAACAATAGGGATGTTTAGATAGATATAACACAATAGGAACTGTTATAAGACACTAACAATAGGGGTGTTTAGATAATAGATATAACACCCTAGGAACTGTTATAAGACACTAACAATAGGGGTGTTTAGATAGATATAACACAGTAGGAGCTGTTATAAGACACTAACAATAGGGGTGTTTAGATAGATATAACACAGTAGGAACTCTTATAAGACACTAACAATAGGGGTGTTTAGATAGATATAACACAGTAGAAACTCTTATAAAACACTAACAATAGGGGTGTTTAGATAGATATAACACAAAAGGAAATGTTATAAGACACTAACAATACGGGTGTTTAGATAGATATAACACAGTAGGAACTCTTATAAGACACTAACAATAGGGGTGTTTAGATAGATATAACACAATAGGAACTGTTATAAGTCACTAACAAGAGGGGTGTTTAGATAGATATAACACAGTAGGAACTCTTATAAGACACTAACAATAGGGGTGTTTAAACAGATATAACACAGTAGGATATCTTATAAGACACTAACAATAGGGGTGTTTAGATAGATATAACACAATAGGAACTGTTATAAGACAACAATAAGGGTGTTTAGATAGATATAACACAATAGGAACTGTTATAAGACAACAATAAGGGTGTTTAGATAGATATAACACAATAGGAACTGTAATAAGACACTAAAAATAGGGGTGTTTAGATAATAGATATAACACTGTAGGAACTCTTATAAGACAATAACAATAGGGGTGTTTAGATAGATATAACACAAGACGAACTGTTACAAGACAGTAACAATAGGGGTGTTTAGATAGATATAACACAATAGGAACTGTTATAAGACAACAATAGGGGTGTTTAGATAATAGCTATAACATAGTAGGAACTGTTATAAGACACTAACAATAGGGATGGTTAGATAGATATAACACAATAGGAACTGTTATAAGACAACAATAGGGGTGTTTAGATAGATATAACACAGTAGGAACTGTTATAAGACACTAACAATAGGGGTGTTTAGATAGATATAACACAGTAGGAACAGTTATAAGACACTAACAATAGGGATGGTTAGATAGATATAACACAATAGGAACTGTTATAAGACACTAACAATAGGGGTGTTTAGATAATAGATATAACAGAGTAGGAACTGTTATAAGACACTAACAATAGGGGTGTTTAGATAGATATAAACACAATAGTAACTGTTATAAGACACTAACAATAGGGGTGTTTAGATAATAGATATAACACAGTAGGAACTGTTATAAGACACTAACAATACGGTGTTTAGATAGATATAACACAATAGGAACTGTTATAAGACAACAATAGGGGTGTTTAGATAGATATAACACAATAGGAACTGTTATAAGATACTAACGATAGGGGTTTTTAGATAGACATAACACAGTAGGAACTGTTATAAGACACTAACAATAGAGGTGTTTAGATAATAGATAGAACACAATAGGAACTGTTATAAGACAGCAATAGGGTTGTTCAGATAATAGATAAAACACAGTAGGAACTGTTATACACACTAACAATAGGGGTGTTTAGATAGATATAACACAATAGCAACTGTTATAAGACAATAGGGGTGTTTAGATAATAAATATAATACATTAAGAACTGTTATGAGACACTAACAATAGGGGCATTTAGATAGATATAACACAATAGGAACTGTTGTAAGACAACAATAGGGGTGTTTAGATAGATATAACACAATAGGAACTGTTATAAGACACTAACAATAGAGGTGATTAAATAGATATAACACAGTAGGAACAGTTATAACACACTGACAATAGGGGTGTTTAGATAGATATAACACAATAGGAACTGTTATAAGACAGCAATAGGGGTGTTTACATAGATATAACACAGCAAGAACTGTTATAAGACACAAACAATACGACGGTTTAGATAGATATAAAAGAATAGGAACTGTTATAAGAGAGCAATAAAAGTTTTTAGATAGATATAATACAGTAGGAACATGTTATAAGACACAACAATAGAACTGTTTATATAGATATAACACAATAGGAACTGTTATAAGACGCTAAAAATAGGGGTGTTTAGACAGATATAACACAGTTAGAACTGTTAGAAGACACAAACAATAGGGGTGTTTAGATAGATATAACACAATAGGAACTGTTATAATACAACAATAGGGGTGTTTAGATAGATATAACACAGTTAGAACTGTTATAAGACACAAACAATAGGGGTGTTTAGATAGATATAACACAATAGGAATTGTTGTAAGACAACAATAGGGGTGTTTAGATAGATATAACACAATAGGAACAGTTATAAGACACTAACAATAGGGATGGTTAGATAGATATAACACAATAGGAACTGTTATAAGACAACAATAGGGGTGTTTAGATAGATATAACACAATAGGAACTGTTATAAGCCAACAATAGGGGCGTTTAGATAATAGATATAACTCAGTAGGAACTGTTATAAGGGTGTTTAGATAGATATAACACAATAGGAACTGTTGTAAGACAACAATAGGGGTGTTTAGATAGATATAACACAGTAGAAACTGTTATAAGACAATAATAGGGTTTTTTAGATATATATAATGCAATAGGAACTGTTATAAGATACAAACAATAGGGGTGTTTAGATAGATATAACACAGTAGGAACTGTTATAAGACACTAACAATAGGGGTGTTTAGATAATAGATAGAACACAATAGGAACTGTTATAAGACAGCAATAGGGTTGTTTTAGATAATAGATATGACAGAAGGAACTGTTATAAGACAACGATAGGGGTGTCTAGATAGATATAAAACAATAGGAACTGTTATAAGAAACTAACAATAGGGGTATTTAGATAGATATAACACAATAGGAACTACTATAAGACACTAACAATAGGGATGTTTAGATAGATATAACACAATAGGAACTGTTATAATACAACAATAGGGGTGTTTAGATAATAGATATAACACAGTAGGAACTGTTATAACACACTAACAATAGGGGTGTTTAGATAGATATAACACAATAGGAACTGTTATAAGACAGCAGTAGGAGTTTTTAGATAGATATAACAAAGTAGGAACTGTTATAAACTCTAACAATAGGACTGTTTAGATAGACATAACACAATAGGAACTGTTATAAGACTCTAAAAATAGGGGTGTTTAGATAGATATAACACAGTTGGAACTGTTATAAGACACAAACAATAGGGGTGTTTAGATAGATATAATACAATAGGAACTGTTATAAGACACTAACAATAGGGGTGTTTAGATAGATATAACACAGTAGGAACTGTTATAAGACACTAACAATAGGGGTGTTTAGATAGATATAACCGAGTTAGAACTGTTATAAGACACTAACAATAGGGGTGTTTAGATAATAGATATATCACAGTAGAAACTGTCATAAGACACTAACACTAGGGATGTTTAGATATATATAACACGATAGGAACTGTTATAAGATACTAACAATAGGGGTGTTTAGATAGATATAAGACAGTAGGAACTGTTATAAGACACTAACAATAGGGCTGTTTAGATAGATATAACACAATAGGAACTGTCATAAGACACCAATAGAGGTGTTTAGATAATAGCTATAACACAGTAGAAACTGTCATAAGACACTAACAATATGGTTGTTTAGATAGATATAACGCAATAGGAACTGTTATAAGACAACAATAGGGGTGTTTAGATTATAAATATAACACAGTAGGAACTGTTATAATACACTAACGATAGGGATATTTAGATAGATATAACACAGTAGGAACTGTTATAAGACAAAAATAGGGGTGTTTAGATAATAGATAAAACACAGCAGGAACTGTTATAAGACACTAACTATAGGGGTATTTAGATAGATATAACTGAATAGGAACTGTTGTAAGACAACAACAGGTGTGTTTAGATACATATAAAAAAGTAGGAACTGTTATAAGACACTAACAATAGGGGTGTTTAGATAGATATAACACAGTAGGAACTGTTATAAGACACTAACAATAGGGGTGTTTAGATAATAGATAGAACACAATAGGAACTGTTATAAGACAGCAATAGGGTTGTTTTAGATAATAGATATAACACAATAGGAACTGTTATAAGACACTAAAAATAGGGGTGTTTAGATAGATATACCACAGTTAGAACTGTTATAAGACACTAACAATAGGGGTGTTTAGATAGATATAAACACAATAGTAACTGTTATAAGACACTAAAAATAGGGGTGTTTAGATAATAGATATATCACAGTAGAAACTGTCATAAGACACTAACAATAGGGATGTTTAGATAGATATAACACAATAGGAACTGTTATAAGACACTAACAATAGGGGTGTTTAGATAATAGATATAACACCCTAGGAACTGTTATAAGACATTAACAATAGGGGTATTTAGATAGATATAACAGAAGAGGAACTGTTATAAGACACTAAAAATATGGGTGTTTAGATAGATATAACACAATAGGAACTGTTATAAGACAAGAATAGGGGTGTTTAGATAATAGATATAACACAGCAGGAACTGTTATAAGACACTAACAATAGGGGTATTTTGATAGATATAACTGAATAGGAACTGTTGTAAGACAACAACAGGTGTCTTTAGATACATATAAAAAAGTAGGAACTGTTATAAGACACTAACAATAGGGGTGTTTAGATAGATATAACACAATAGGAACTGTTATAAGACAGCAATAGGGGTGTTTAGATAAATACAACACAGTAGGAACTGTTATAAGACACTAACAATATGAGTGTTTAGATAGATATAACACAATAGAAACTGTTATAAGACAACAATAGAGGTGTTTAGATAGATATAACACAATAGGAACTGTTATAAGACAACGATAGGGGTGTTTAGATGGATATAACACAGTAAGAACTGTTATAAGACACTAACAATAGGGGTGTTTAGATAATAGATATAAAACCCTAGGAATTGTTATAAGACACTAACAATAGGGTTTTTAGATAGATATAACACAATAGGAACTGTTGTAAGACAACAATAGGGGTGTTTAGATAGATATAACACAGTAGAAACTGTTATAAGTCAACAATAGGGGTGTTTAGATATATATAACACAATAGGAACTGTTATAAGATACTAACAATAGGGGTGTTTAGATAGATATAAGACAGTAGGAACTGTTATAAGACACTAACAATAGGGGTGTTTAGATAATAGATAGAACACAATAGGAACTGTTATAAGACAGCAATAGGGTTGCTTTAGATAATAGATATAACACAGTTGAAACGGTTGTAAGACAACAATAGGGGTGTTTAGATAGATATAACACAGTAGGAACTGTTATAAGACACTAGAAATAGGGGTGTTTAGATAGATATACCACAGTTAGAACTGTTATAAGACACTAACAATAGGGGTGTTTAGATTATAGATATAACACCCTAGGAACTGTTATAAGACATTAACAATAGGGGTATTTAGATAGTTATAACAGAAGAGGAACTGTTATAAGACACTAAAAATATGGGTGTTTAGATAGATATAACACAATAGGAACTGTTATAAGACAACAATAGGGGTGTTTAGATAATAGATATAACACAGCAGGAACTGTTATAAGACACTAACAATAGGGGTATTTAGATAGATATAACTGAATAGGAACTGTTGTAAGACAACAACAGGTGTGTTTAGATACATATAAAAAAGTAGGAACTGTTATAAGACACTAACAATAGGGGTGTTTAGATAGATATAACACAATAGGAACTGTTATAAGACAGCAATATGGGTGTTTAGATAAATACAACACAGTAGGAACTGTTATAAGACACTAACAATATGAGTGTTTAGATAGATTTAACACAATAGAAACTGTTATAAGACAACAATAGAGGTGTTTAGATAGATATAACACAATAGGAACTGTTATAAGACAACGATAGGGGTGTTTAGATAGATATAACACAGTAAGAACTGTTATAAGACACTAACAATAGAGTTTTTAGATAGATATAACACAATAGGAACTGTTGTAAGACAACAATAGGGGTGTTTAGATAGATATAACACAGTAGAAACTGTTATAAGTCAACAATAGGGGTGTTTAGATATATATAACACAATAGGAACTGTTATAAGATACTAACGATAGGGGTGTTTAGATAATAGATAGAACACAATAGGAACTGTTATAAGACAGCAATAGGGTTGTTTTAGATAATAGATATAACACAGTAGGAACTGTTGTAAGACAACAATAGGGGTGTTTAGATAGATATAACACAGTAGGAACTGTTATAAGACACTAAAAATAGGGGTGTTTAGATAGATATACCACAGTTAAAACTGTTATAAAACACTAACAATGGGGGTGTTTAGATAATAGATATATCACAGTAGAAACTGTCATAAGACACTAACAATAGGGATGTTTAGATAGATATAACACAATAGGAACTGTTATAAGACACTAACAATAGGGGTGTTTAGATAATAGATATAACACCTAGGAACTGTTATAAGACATTAACAATAGGGGTATTTAGATAGATATAACAGATGAGGAACTGTTATAAGACACTAAAATTATGGGTGTTTAGATAGATATAACACAATAGGAACTGTTATAAAACAACAATAGGGGTGTTTAGATAATAGATATAACACAGCAGGAACTGTTATAGGACACTAACAATAGGGGTATTTAAATAGATATAACAGAATAGTAACTGTTGTAAGACAACAACAGGTGTGTTTAGATACATATAAAAAAGTAGGAACTGTTATAAGACACTAACAATAGGGGTGTTTAGATAGATATAACACAATAGGAACTGTTATAAGACAGCAATAGGGGTGTTTAGATAAATACAACACAGTAGGAACTGTTATAAGACACTAACAATATGAGTGTTTAGATAGATATAACACAATAGAAACTGTTATAAGACAACAATAGAGGGGTTTAGATAGATATAACACAATAGGAACTGTTATAAGACAACGATAGGGGTGTTTAGATAGATATAACACAGTAAGAACTGTTAGAAGACACTAACAATAGGGGTGTTTAGATAATAGATATAAAACCCTAGGAATTGTTATAAGACACTAACAATAGGGTTTTTATATAGATATAACACAATAGGAACTGTTGTAAGACAACAATAGGGGTGTTTAGATAGATATAACACAGTAGAAACTGTTATAAGTCAACAATAGGGGTGTTTAGATATATATAACACAATAGGAACTGTTATAAGATACTAACAATAGGGGTGTTTAGATAGATATAAGACAGTAGGAACTGTTATAAGACACTAACAATAGGGGTGTTTAGATAATAGATAGAACACAATAGGAACTGTTATAAGACAACAATAGGGGTGTTTAGATAATAGATATATCACAGTAGAAACTGTCATAAGACACTAACAATAGGGATGTTTAGATAGATATAACACAATAGGAACTGTTATAAGACACTAACAATAGGGGTGTTTAGATAATAGATATAACACCCTAGGAACTGTTATAAGACATTAACAATAGGGGTATTTAGATAGTTATAACAGAAGAGGAACTGTTATAAGACACTAAAAATATGGGTGTTTAGATAGATATAACACAATAGGAACTGTTATAAGACAGCAATAGGGGTGTTTAGATAATAGATATAACACAGTAGGAACTGTTATAAGACACTAACAATAGGGGTGTTTAGATAGATATAACACAATAGGAACAGTTATAAGACACTAACAATAGGGGTGATTAGATAGATATAACACAATAGGAACTTTTATAAGACAGCAATAGGGGTGTTTAGATAATATATATAACACCGTAGGAACTGTTGTGAGAAACTAATAATAGGGGTTTTTAGATAGATATAACACAATAGAAACTGTTATAAGACACTAGAAATAGGGTTGTTTAGATAGATATAACACAAGAAGAACTGTTATAAGACACTAACAATAGGGATGTTTAGATAATAGATATAACAGAGCAGGAACTGATATAAGACACTAACAATATGGGTGTTTAGATAGATATAACACAATAGCAACTGTTATAAGACAGCAATAGGGGTGTTTAGATAGATATAACACAGTAGGAACTGTTATAAGACACTAACAATAGGAGTGTTTAGATACATATAACACAATAGGAACTGTTATAAGCAACAATAGGGGTGTTTAGATCATAGATATAACACAATAGGAACTGTTATAAGACAACAATAGGAGTGTTTAGATAGATATAACACTGTAGGAACTGTTATAAACTCTAACAATAGGGGTGTTTAGATAGATATAACAGAATAGGAACTGTTATAAGACACTAACAAGAGGGGTGTTTAGATAGTTATAACACAATAGGAACTGTTGTAAGAAAACGATAGGGGTGTTTAGATGGAGATAATACAGTAGGAACTGTTATAAGACACTAACAATATGGGTGTTTAGATAGATATAACACAATAGGAACTGTTGTAAGAAAACGATAGGGGTGTTTAGATGGAGATAATACAGTAGGAACTGTTATAAGACACTAACAATATGGGTGTTTAGATAGATATAACACAATAGGAACTGTTATGAGACAACAATAGGGGTGATTAGATAATAGATATAACACAATAGGAACTGTCATAAGACACTAACAATAGGGGTGTTTAGATAGATATAACACAATAGGAACTGTTATAAGACACTAAAAATAGGGGAGTTTAGATAGATATAACATAATAGGAATTGTTATAAGACACTAAAAATAGGGGTGTTTATATAGATATAACACAAGAGGAAATGTTATAAGACACTAACAATATGGGTGTTTAGATAGATATAACACAGTAGGAACTGTTATAAGACACTAACAATAGGAGTGTTTAGATAGATATAACACAATAGGAACTGTTATAAGACAACAATAGGGGTGTTTAGATAATAGATATAACACAATAGGAACTGGTATAAGACAGCAATAGGAGTGTTTAGATAGATATAAAACAGTAGGAACTGTTATAAAACACTAACAATATGGGTGTTTAGATAGATATAATACAGTAGGAACTGTTTTAAGACACTAACAATGTGGGTGTTTCGATAGATATAACACAATAGGAACTGTTATAAGACAACAATAGAGGTGTTTAGATAGATATAACACAATAGGAACTGTTATAAGACAACGATAGGGGTGTTTAGATAGATATAACACAGTAAGAACTGTTATAAGACACTAACAATAGGGGTTTTTAGATAGATATAACACAATAGGAACTGTTTTAAGACACTAACAATAGGGGTGTTTAAATAATAGATATAACACCCTAGGAACTGTTATAAGACACTAACAATACGGGTGGTTAGATACAAATAACACAAGAGGAACTGTTATAAGACACTAAAAATAGGGGTGTTTACATAGATATAACACAATAGGAACTGTTATAAGACACTAACAAAAGGGTTGTTTAGATAGATATAACACAAGAGGAACTGTTATAAGACACTAACAATAGGGTTGTTTAGATAGATATAACACACGAGGAACTGTTATAAGACACTAACAATAGGAGTGTTTAGATATATATAACACAAGAGGAACTGTTATAAGACACTAAAATAGGGGTGTTTAGATAGATATAACACAATAGGAACTGTTATAAGACACTAACAATAGGGGTGCTTAGATAATAGTTATAACACCCTAGGAACTGTTATAAGACACTAACAATAGGGGTGTTTAGATAGATATAACACAGTATGAACTGTTATAAGACAACAATAGGGTTGTTTAGATAATAGATATAACACAGTAGGAACTGTTGTAAGACAACAATAGGTGTGTTTATATAACAGATATAATACAGTAGGAACTGTTGTAAAACAACAATAGGGGTGTTTAGATAATAGATATAATACAGTAGGAACTGTTGTAAGAAACTAATAATAGAGGTGTTTAGATAGATATAACACAATAGGAACAGTTATGAGACACTAACAATAGGCGTGTTTAGATAGATATAACAAAATAGGAACTGTTATAAGACACTAACAATTGGGGTGTTTAGATAATATATATAACACAGTAGGAACTGTTATAAGACACTAACAATAGGGGTGTTTAGATAGATATAACACAATAGGAACTGTTATAAGACACTAACAATAGAGGTGATTAGATAGATATAACACAATAGGAACTGTTATAAGACAGCAATAGGTGTCTTTAGATAATATATATAACACCGTAGGAACTGTTGTAAGAAACTAATAATAGGGGTGTTTAGATAGATATAAGACAATAGGAACAGTTATGAGACACTAACAATAGGGGTGTTTAGATAGATATAACAAAATAGGAACTGTTATAAGACACTAACAATAGGGGTGTTTAGATAATATATATAACACAGTAGGAACTGTTATAAGACACTAACAATAGGGGTGTTTAGATAGATATAACACAATAGGAACTGTTATAAGACACTAACAATAGAGGTGATTAGATAGATATAACACAATAGGAACTGTTATAAGACAGCAATAGGTGTCTTTAGATAATATATATAACACCGTAGGAACTGTTGTAAGAAACTAATAATAGGGGTGTTTAGTTAGATATAACACAATAGGAACTGTTATAAGACACTAGAAATAGGGTTGTTTAGATAGATATAACACAAGAAGAACTGTTATAAGACACTAACAAAAGGGATGTTTAGATAATAGATATAACAGAGTAGGAACTGATATAAGACACTTACAATAGGGGTGTTTAGATAGATATAACACAATAGGAACTGTTATAAGACAGCAATAGGGGTGTTTAGATAGATATAACACAGTAGGAACTGTTATAAGACACTAACAATAGGAGTGTTTAGATAGATATAACATAATAGGAACTGTTATAAGCAACAATAGGGGTGTTTAGATAATAGATATAACACAATAGGAACTGTTATAAGAAAACAATAGGGGTGTTTAGATAGATATAACACTGTAGGAACTGTTATAAACTCTAACAATAGGAGTGTTTAGATAATAGATATAACACAGAAGGAACTGTTATAAGACACTAACAATAGGGGTATTTAGATAGTTATAACACAATAGGAACTGTTGTAAGAAAACGATAGGAGTGTTTAGATGGAGATAATACAGTAGGAAATGTTATAAGACACTAACAATATGGGTGTTTAGATAGATATAACACAATAGGAGCTGTTATGAGACAACAATAGGGTGGTTTAGATAATAGATATAACACAGTAGGAACTGTCATAAGACACTAACAATAGGGGTGTTTAGATAGATATAACACAATAGGAACTGTTATAAGACACTAAAAATAGGGGTGTTTAGATAGATATAACACAATAGGAACTGTTATAAGACAATAACAATAGGGGTGTTTATATAGATATAACACAAGAGGAACTGTTATAAGACAATAACAATAGGCGTGTTTAGATAGATATAACACAATAGGAACTGTTATGAGACAACAATAGGGGTATTTAGATAATTGATATAACACAGTAGGAACGGTTATAAGACACTAACAGTAGGGGTATTTAGATAGATATAACACAATAGGAACTGTTATAAGACACAAAAAATAGGGGTGTTTAGATAATTGGTATAACATAGTAGGAACTGTTATAAGACAACAATAGGGTTGTTTAGATAGATATAACACAATAGAACAGTTAGGAGACACTAACAATATGGGTGTTTAGATAGATATAACACAATTGGAACTGTTATAAGACACTAGCAATAGTGGTGTTTAGATAGATATAACACAATAGGAACTGTTATAAGACAGCAATAGCAGTGTTTAGATCGATATAACACAGTAAGAACTGGTATAAGTCACTAACAATAGGGGTATTTAGATAGATATAACAGAATAGGAACTGTTGTAAGACAACAATAGGGGTGTTTAGATACATATAAAAAAGTAGGAACTGTTATAAGACACTAACAATAGGAGTGTTTAGATAGATATAACACAATAGGAACTGTTATAAGACAACAATAGGGGTGTTTAGATAATAGATATAACACAATAGGAACTGGTATAAGACAGCAATAGGAGTGTTTAGATAGATATAAAACAGTAGGAACTGTTATAAAACACTAACAATAGGGGTGTTTCGATAGATATAACACAATAGGAACTGGTATAAGACAACAATAGGGTGTTTAGATAGATATAACACAGTAGGAACTGTTATAAGACAGCAATAGGAGTGTTTAGATCGATATAACACAGTAAGAACTGGTATAAGACACTAACAATAGGGCTGTTTAGATAGATATAACACAATAGGAACTGTTATAAGAGTCTAAAAATAGGCGTGTTTAGATAATAGATATAACATAGTAGGAACTGTTATAAGACACTAACAATTTAGATAGATATAACAGAATAGGAACTGTTGTAAGACAAAAATAAGTGTGTTTAGATACATATAAAAAAGTAGGAACTGTTATAAGACACTAACAATATGGGTGCTAATATAGATATAACACTGTAGGAACTGTTATAAACACTAACAATAGGGCTGTATAGATAGGTATAACACAATAGGAACTGTTATAAGACACTAACAATAGGGGTGTTCAGATAGATATAACAGAATATGAATGGTTATGAGACAGCAATAGGAGTGATTAGAAAGATATAACACAGAAGGAACTGTTATAAGACACTAACAATAGGGCTGTTTGGATAGATATAACACAATAGGAACTGTTATAAGACACTAGCAATTGGGGTGTTTATATAGATATAACACAATCGGAATTGGTATAAGACAGAAATAGGGGTGTTTAGATAGATATAACACAGTAGGAACTGTTTTAGGACACTAACAAAAAGAGTGTTTAGATAGATATAACACAATAGGAACTGTTATAAGACAACAATACGGGTATTTAGATAATAGATATACCATTGTAGGAACTGTTATAAGATACTAATAATAGGGGTGTTTACATAGATATAACACAATAGGAACTATTATAAGACACTAAAAAAGGGGTGTTTAGATAGATATAACACAATAGGAACTGTTATAAGACACTAACAGTAGGGGTGTTTAGATAATGGATATAACACAGTAGGAACTGTTATAAGACACTAACAATAGGGGTGTTTAGATAGATATAACACAATAGGAACTGTTATAGACACCTAAAATAGGGCGGTTTAGATAGATATAACACAATAGGAACTGTTATAAGACACTAGCAATAGGGGTGTTTAGATAATAGATATAACACAATAGTAAATTTTATAAGACAACAATAGGGATGTTTAGATAATAGATATAACACAGTAGGAACAGTTATAAGACACTAACAATAGGGGTGTTTAGATAATAGTTATAACACAGAAGGAACTGTTATAAGATACTAACAATAGAGGTATTTAGATAATTATAACAGAATAGGAAATGTCATAAGACACTAACAATAGGAGTGTGTAGATAGATATAACAGAGTAGGAATTGTTATAAGACACTAACAATAGGGGTGTTTAGAATCATATAACACAGTAGTAACTGTTATAAGACACTAACAATAGGGGTATTTAGATAGATATAACAGAATAGGAACTGTTGTAAGACAACAATAGGTGTGTTTAGATACATATAAAAAAGTAGGAACTGTTATAAGACACCAACAATAGGCGTGTTTAGAGAGATATAACACAATAGGAACTGTTCTAAAACATTAAAAATAGTGATGTTTAGATAGATATAAACAATAGGAACTGTTATAAGACAACAATAGGGGTGTTTAGATAATAGCTATAACACAGTAGGAACTGTTATAATGCACTAACAACAGTTGTGTTTAGATAGACATAACACAATACGAACTGTTGTAAGATAACGATAGGGATGTTTAGATAGATATAATACATAAGGAACTGTTATAAGACACTAACAATATGGGTGTTTAGATAGATATAACACAATAGGAACTGTTGTAAGACAACAATAGGTATGTTTAGATAGATATACAAATGTAGGAACTGTTATAAGACACTAACAATAGGGGTGTTTAGATAGATATAACACAATAGGAACTGTCATAAGACACTAACAATAGGACTGTTTAGATATATATAACACAATAGGAACTGTTATAAGACACTAACAATAGCGGTGTTTAGATAGATATAACACAGTAGGAACTGTTATAAGACACTAACAATATGGGTGTTTATATAGATATAACACAATAGGAACTGTTATAAGTCAACAATATGGGTGTTTAGATAATAGATATAACACAGTAGGAACTGTTATAAGACACTAAAAATAGGGGTGTTTAGATAATTGGTATAACATAGTAGGAACTGTTATAAGACAACAATAGGGTTGTTTAGATAGATATAACACAATAGAACAGTTAGGAGACACTAACAATATGGGTGTTTAGATAGATATAACACAATTGGAACTGTTATAAGACACTAGCAATAGTGGTGTTTAGATAGATATAACACAATAGGAACTGTTATAAGACAGCAATAGCAGTGTTTAGATCGATATAACACAGTAAGAACTGGTATAAGTCACTAACAATAGGGGTATTTAGATAGATATAACAGAATAGGAACTGTTGTAAGACAACAATAGGGGTGTTTAGATACATATAAAAAAGTAGGAACTGTTATAAGACACTAACAATAGGAGTGTTTAGATAGATATAACACAATAGGAACTGTTATAAGACAACAATAGGGGTGTTTAGATAATAGATATAACACAATAGGAACTGGTATAAGACAGCAATAGGAGTGTTTAGATAGATATAAAACAGTAGGAACTGTTATAAAACACTAACAATAGGGGTGTTTCGATAGATATAACACAATAGGAACTGGTATAAGACAACAATAGGGTGTTTAGATAGATATAACACAGTAGGAACTGTTATAAGACAGCAATAGGAGTGTTTAGATCGATATAACACAGTAAGAACTGGTATAAGACACTAACAATAGGGCTGTTTAGATAGATATAACACAATAGGAACTGTTATAAGAGTCTAAAAATAGGCGTGTTTAGATAATAGATATAACATAGTAGGAACTGTTATAAGACACTAACAATAGGGGTATTTAGATAGATATAACAGAATAGGAACTGTTGTAAGACAAAAATAAGTGTGTTTAGATACATATAAAAAAGTAGGAACTGTTATAAGACACTAACAATATGGGTGCTAATATAGATATAACACTGTAGGAACTGTTATAAACACTAACAATAGGGCTGTATAGATAGGTATAACACAATAGGAACTGTTATAAGACACTAACAATAGGGGTGTTCAGATAGATATAACAGAATATGAATGGTTATGAGACAGCAATAGGAGTGATTAGATAGATATAACACAGAAGGAACTGTTATAAGACACTAACAATAGGGCTGTTTGGATAGATATAACACAATAGGAACTGTTATAAGACACTAGCAATTGGGGTGTTTATATAGATATAACACAATCGGAATTGGTATAAGACAGAAATAGGGGTGTTTAGATAGATATAACACAGTAGGAACTGTTTTAGGACACTAACAAAAAGAGTGTTTAGATAGATATAACACAATAGGAACTGTTATAAGACAACAATACGGGTATTTAGATAATAGATATACCATTGTAGGAACTGTTATAAGATACTAATAATAGGGGTGTTTACATAGATATAACACAATAGGAACTATTATAAGACACTAAAAAAGGGGTGTTTAGATAGATATAACACAATAGGAACTGTTATAAGACACTAACAGTAGGGGTGTTTAGATAATGGATATAACACAGTAGGAACTGTTATAAGACACTAACAATAGGGGTGTTTAGATAGATATAACACAATAGGAACTGTTATAGACACCTAAAATAGGGCGGTTTAGATAGATATAACACAATAGGAACTGTTATAAGACACTAGCAATAGGGGTGTTTAGATAATAGATATAACACAATAGTAAATTTTATAAGACAACAATAGGGATGTTTAGATAATAGATATAACACAGTAGGAACAGTTATAAGACACTAACAATAGGGGTGTTTAGATAATAGTTATAACACAGAAGGAACTGTTATAAGATACTAACAATAGAGGTATTTAGATAATTATAACAGAATAGGAAATGTCATAAGACACTAACAATAGGAGTGTGTAGATAGATATAACAGAGTAGGAATTGTTATAAGACACTAACAATAGGGGTGTTTAGAATCATATAACACAGTAGTAACTGTTATAAGACACTAACAATAGGGGTATTTAGATAGATATAACAGAATAGGAACTGTTGTAAGACAACAATAGGTGTGTTTAGATACATATAAAAAAGTAGGAACTGTTATAAGACACCAACAATAGGCGTGTTTAGAGAGATATAACACAATAGGAACTGTTCTAAAACATTAAAAATAGTGATGTTTAGATAGATATAAACAATAGGAACTGTTATAAGACAACAATAGGGGTGTTTAGATAATAGCTATAACACAGTAGGAACTGTTATAATGCACTAACAACAGTTGTGTTTAGATAGACATAACACAATACGAACTGTTGTAAGATAACGATAGGGATGTTTAGATAGATATAATACATAAGGAACTGTTATAAGACACTAACAATATGGGTGTTTAGATAGATATAACACAATAGGAACTGTTGTAAGACAACAATAGGTATGTTTAGATAGATATACAAATGTAGGAACTGTTATAAGACACTAACAATAGGGGTGTTTAGATAGATATAACACAATAGGAACTGTCATAAGACACTAACAATAGGACTGTTTAGATATATATAACACAATAGGAACTGTTATAAGACACTAACAATAGCGGTGTTTAGATAGATATAACACAGTAGGAACTGTTATAAGACACTAAAAATAGGGGTATTTAGATAGATATAACACAATAGGAACTGTTGTAAGACAACAATAGGTGTGTTTAGATAGATATAACACAGTAGGAACTATTATAAGACACTAACAATTGGGGTGTTTAGATAGATATAACACAATTGGAACTGGTATAAGACAGAAATAGGGGTGTTTAGATAGATATAACACAGTAGGAACTGTTATAAGACACTAACAATAAGAGTGTTTAGATAGATAGGACACAATAGGAACTGTTTTAAGACACTAACAATAGGGGTGTTTAGATAGATATAACACAATAGGAACTGCTATAAGACACTAACAATAGGGGTGTTTAGATAGATATAGCAGAATAGGAACAGTTATGAGACACTAACAATAGGTGTGTTTAGATAGATATAACACAATAGGAACTGTTATAAGACACTAACAATAGGGGTGGTTAGATAATAGATATAACATAGTAGGAACTGTTACAAGACACTAACAATAGGGGTCTTTAGATAGATATAACACAATTGGAACTGTTATAAGACAACAATAGGGATGTTTAGATAATATTTATAACACCATAGGAACTGTTATAAGACACTAACAATAGGGGTGTTTAGATAATAGATATAACACAGTAGGCACTTTTATAAGACACTAACAATAGTGGTGTTTAGATAGATATTAAAAAGTAGGAACTGTTATAAGACAACAATAGGTGTGTTTAGATAATAGCTATAACACAGTAGGAACTGTCATAAGACACTATCAATAGGGGTGTTTAGATAGATATAACACAATAGGAACTGTTATAGGACAACAATATGGGTGTTTAGATATTAGATATACCACAGTAGGAACTGTTTTAATACACTAACAATAGGGGTGTTTAGATAGATATAACACAATAGGAACTGTTATAAGAAAACAATATGTTTGTTTAGATAATAGATATAACACAGTAGGAACTGTTATAAGATACTAACAATAGGGGTGTTTTGATAGATATAACACAATAGTAACTGTTATAAGACAAAAAATAGGGATGTTTAGATAATAAAAATAACACAGTAGGAACTGTTATAAGACACTAACAATAGGGGTGTTTAGATAGATATAACACATGGGGAAATGTTATAAGACACTAACAATAGGGGTGTTTAGATAATAGATATAACACAATAGGAACTGTTATGAGACACCAACAATAGGGGTGTTTAGATAGATATAACACAATAGGTACTATTATAAGACACTAACAATACGGGTGTTTAGATAGATATAACACAATAGGAACTGTTATGGGACACTAACAATAGGGGTGTTTAGATAGATATAACACAATAGGAGCTGTTATAAGACACTAACAATAGGGCTGTTTATATAGATATAACACAATAGTAACTGTCATGAGACACTAACAATAGGGGTGTTTAGATAATAGCTATAACACAGTAGGAACTGTTATGAGACACTAACAACGGGGGTGTTTAGATAGATATAACACAATAGGAACTGTTATAAGACCCTAACAATAGGGGTGGTTAGATAATAGATATAACATAGTAGGAACTGTTATAAGACACTAACAATATGGGTCTTTTAGATAGATATAACACAATTGGAACTGTTATAAGACAACAATAGTGGTGTTTAGATAGATATAACACAGTAGAAACTGTTATAAGACACTAACAATAGGGGTGTTTAGATAGATATAACAAAGTAGGAACTGTTATAAGACATCAATAGGGGTGTATAGATAATATCTATAACACAGTAAGAACTGTCATAATACACTAACAATAGTGGTTTTTAGACAGATATAACACAATAGGAACTGTTATTAGACAACAATAGGGTGTTTAGTTAGATATAACACAATAGGAACTGTTATAAGACACAAACCATATGGCGGTTTAGATAGTAGATATAACACAGTAAGAACTGTTATAAGACACTAACAATAGGGGTGTTTAGATAATAGATTTAACACTAGGAACCGTTATAAGACACTAACAATAGGGGTGTCTAGATAGATATAACACAATAGGAACTGTTATAAGACACTAACAATAGGGGTGTTTAGGTAGATATAACACAATAGAAACTGTTATTAGACAACAATAGGTGTTTTTAGATAGGTATAACACTGTAGGAACTGTTATAAGACACTATCAATACGGGTGTTTAGATAGATATAACACAATAGGAATTGTTATAAGACAACAATAGGGGTGTTTAGATAATAGATATAACACAGTAGGAACTGTTTTAAGACACTAAAAATAGCGGTGATTATATAGATATAACACCATAGGAACTATTATAAGACACTAACAATAGGGGTGTTTAGATAATAACTATAACACAGTAGGAACTGTCATAAGACACTAACAATAGGGGTGTTTAGATAGTAGATATAACACAGTAAGAACTGTTATAAGACACTAACAATAGGTGTGTTTAGATAGATATAACACAATAGGAACTGTTATAATACAATAACAATAGGGGTGTTTCGATAGATATAGCACAGTAGGAACTGTTATAAGACACTAACAATAGGGGTGTTTAGATAGATATAACACAATAAGAACTGTTATAAGACAACAATAGGGGTGTTTAGATAATATATATAACACAGTAGGAACTGTTATAAGATACTAACAATAGGGGCGTTTATATAGATATAACACAATATAAACAGTTATAAGACAACAATAGGGGTATTCGATTGGTATAACACTGTAGGAACTGTTATGAGACATTATCAATACGGGTGTTTAAATAGATATAACACAGTAGGAACTGTTTTAAAACACTAACAATAGCGGTGTTTATACAGATATAACACCATAGGAAGTATTATAAGACACTAACAATAGTGGTATTTAGATAATAGATATAACACAGTAGGAACTGTTATAAGACACTAACAATAGGGGTGTTTAGATAGATATAACAAAGTAGGAACTGTTATAAGAGAACAATAGGGGTGTTTAGATAATAGTTACAACACAGTAGGAACTGTCATAAGACACTAATAATAGGGGTGTTTAGATAGATATAACACAATAGGAACTGTTATAAGACAACAATATGGGTGTTTAGATAATAGATATAACACAGTAGGAACTGTTATAAGACACTAACAATACGGTGTTTAGATAGATATAACACAATAGGAACTGTTGTAAGACAACAATAGGGGTGTTTAGATAGATATAACAGAATAGAAACTGTTATAAGACAACAATAGGGGTGTTTAGATAGATATAACACAATAGGAACTGTTATAAGATACTAACGATAGGGGTTTTTAGATAGACATAACACAGTAGGAACTGTTATAAGACACTAACAATAGAGGTGTTTAGATAATAGATAGAACACAATAGGAACTGTTATAAGACAGCAATAGGGTTGTTCAGATAATAGATAAAACACAGTAGGAACTGTTATACACACTAACAATAGGGGTGTTTAGATAGATATAACACAATAGCAACTGTTATAAGACAATAGGGGTGTTTAGATAATAAATATAATACATTAAGAACTGTTATGAGACACTAACAATAGGGGCATTTAGATAGATATAACACAATAGGAACTGTTGTAAGACAACAATAGGGGTGTTTAGATAGATATAACACAATAGGAACTGTTATAAGACACTAACAATAGAGGTGATTAAATAGATATAACACAGTAGGAACAGTTATAACACACTGACAATAGGGGTGTTTAGATAGATATAACACAATAGGAACTGTTATAAGACAGCAATAGGGGTGTTTACATAGATATAACACAGCAAGAACTGTTATAAGACACAAACAATACGACGGTTTAGATAGATATAAAAGAATAGGAACTGTTATAAGAGAGCAATAAAAGTTTTTAGATAGATATAATACAGTAGGAACATGTTATAAGACACAACAATAGAACTGTTTATATAGATATAACACAATAGGAACTGTTATAAGACGCTAAAAATAGGGGTGTTTAGACAGATATAACACAGTTAGAACTGTTAGAAGACACAAACAATAGGGGTGTTTAGATAGATATAACACAATAGGAACTGTTATAATACAACAATAGGGGTGTTTAGATAGATATAACACAGTTAAAACTGTTATAAGACACAAACAATAGGGGTGTTTAGATAGATATAACACAATAGGAATTGTTGTAAGACAACAATAGGGGTGTTTAGATAGATATAACACAATAGGAACAGTTATAAGACACTAACAATAGGGATGGTTAGATAGATATAACACAATAGGAACTGTTATAAGACAACAATAGGGGTGTTTAGATAGATATAACACAATAGGAACTGTTATAAGCCAACAATAGGGGCGTTTAGATAATAGATATAACTCAGTAGGAACTGTTATAAGACACTAACAATAGGGGTGTTTAGATAGATATAACACAATAGGAACTGTTGTAAGACAACAATAGGGGTGTTTAGATAGATATAACACAGTAGAAACTGTTATAAGACAATAATAGGGTTTTTTAGATATATATAATGCAATAGGAACTGTTATAAGATACAAACAATAGGGGTGTTTAGATAGATATAACACAGTAGGAACTGTTATAAGACACTAACAATAGGGGTGTTTAGATAATAGATAGAACACAATAGGAACTGTTATAAGACAGCAATAGGGTTGTTTTAGATAATAGATATGACAGAAGGAACTGTTATAAGACAACGATAGGGGTGTCTAGATAGATATAAAACAATAGGAACTGTTATAAGAAACTAACAATAGGGGTATTTAGATAGATATAACACAATAGGAACTACTATAAGACACTAACAATAGGGATGTTTAGATAGATATAACACAATAGGAACTGTTATAATACAACAATAGGGGTGTTTAGATAATAGATATAACACAGTAGGAACTGTTATAACACACTAACAATAGGGGTGTTTAGATAGATATAACACAATAGGAACTGTTATAAGACAGCAGTAGGAGTTTTTAGATAGATATAACAAAGTAGGAACTGTTATAAACTCTAACAATAGGACTGTTTAGATAGACATAACACAATAGGAACTGTTATAAGACTCTAAAAATAGGGGTGTTTAGATAGATATAACACAGTTGGAACTGTTATAAGACACAAACAATAGGGGTGTTTAGATAGATATAATACAATAGGAACTGTTATAAGACACTAACAATAGGGGTGTTTAGATAGATATAACACAGTAGGAACTGTTATAAGACACTAACAATAGGGGTGTTTAGATAGATATAACCGAGTTAGAACTGTTATAAGACACTAACAATAGGGGTGTTTAGATAATAGATATATCACAGTAGAAACTGTCATAAGACACTAACACTAGGGATGTTTAGATATATATAACACGATAGGAACTGTTATAAGATACTAACAATAGGGGTGTTTAGATAGATATAAGACAGTAGGAACTGTTATAAGACACTAACAATAGGGCTGTTTAGATAGATATAACACAATAGGAACTGTCATAAGACACCAATAGAGGTGTTTAGATAATAGCTATAACACAGTAGAAACTGTCATAAGACACTAACAATATGGTTGTTTAGATAGATATAACGCAATAGGAACTGTTATAAGACAACAATAGGGGTGTTTAGATTATAAATATAACACAGTAGGAACTGTTATAATACACTAACGATAGGGATATTTAGATAGATATAACACAGTAGGAACTGTTATAAGACAAAAATAGGGGTGTTTAGATAATAGATAAAACACAGCAGGAACTGTTATAAGACACTAACTATAGGGGTATTTAGATAGATATAACTGAATAGGAACTGTTGTAAGACAACAACAGGTGTGTTTAGATACATATAAAAAAGTAGGAACTGTTATAAGACACTAACAATAGGGGTGTTTAGATAGATATAACACAGTAGGAACTGTTATAAGACACTAACAATAGGGGTGTTTAGATAATAGATAGAACACAATAGGAACTGTTATAAGACAGCAATAGGGTTGTTTTAGATAATAGATATAACACAATAGGAACTGTTATAAGACACTAAAAATAGGGGTGTTTAGATAGATATACCACAGTTAGAACTGTTATAAGACACTAACAATAGGGGTGTTTAGATAGATATAAACACAATAGTAACTGTTATAAGACACTAAAAATAGGGGTGTTTAGATAATAGATATATCACAGTAGAAACTGTCATAAGACACTAACAATAGGGATGTTTAGATAGATATAACACAATAGGAACTGTTATAAGACACTAACAATAGGGGTGTTTAGATAATAGATATAACACCCTAGGAACTGTTATAAGACATTAACAATAGGGGTATTTAGATAGATATAACAGAAGAGGAACTGTTATAAGACACTAAAAATATGGGTGTTTAGATAGATATAACACAATAGGAACTGTTATAAGACAAGAATAGGGGTGTTTAGATAATAGATATAACACAGCAGGAACTGTTATAAGACACTAACAATAGGGGTATTTTGATAGATATAACTGAATAGGAACTGTTGTAAGACAACAACAGGTGTCTTTAGATACATATAAAAAAGTAGGAACTGTTATAAGACACTAACAATAGGGGTGTTTAGATAGATATAACACAATAGGAACTGTTATAAGACAGCAATAGGGGTGTTTAGATAAATACAACACAGTAGGAACTGTTATAAGACACTAACAATATGAGTGTTTAGATAGATATAACACAATAGAAACTGTTATAAGACAACAATAGAGGTGTTTAGATAGATATAACACAATAGGAACTGTTATAAGACAACGATAGGGGTGTTTAGATGGATATAACACAGTAAGAACTGTTATAAGACACTAACAATAGGGGTGTTTAGATAATAGATATAAAACCCTAGGAATTGTTATAAGACACTAACAATAGGGTTTTTAGATAGATATAACACAATAGGAACTGTTGTAAGACAACAATAGGGGTGTTTAGATAGATATAACACAGTAGAAACTGTTATAAGTCAACAATAGGGGTGTTTAGATATATATAACACAATAGGAACTGTTATAAGATACTAACAATAGGGGTGTTTAGATAGATATAAGACAGTAGGAACTGTTATAAGACACTAACAATAGGGGTGTTTAGATAATAGATAGAACACAATAGGAACTGTTATAAGACAGCAATAGGGTTGCTTTAGATAATAGATATAACACAGTTGAAACGGTTGTAAGACAACAATAGGGGTGTTTAGATAGATATAACACAGTAGGAACTGTTATAAGACACTAGAAATAGGGGTGTTTAGATAGATATACCACAGTTAGAACTGTTATAAGACACTAACAATAGGGGTGTTTAGATTATAGATATAACACCCTAGGAACTGTTATAAGACATTAACAATAGGGGTATTTAGATAGTTATAACAGAAGAGGAACTGTTATAAGACACTAAAAATATGGGTGTTTAGATAGATATAACACAATAGGAACTGTTATAAGACAACAATAGGGGTGTTTAGATAATAGATATAACACAGCAGGAACTGTTATAAGACACTAACAATAGGGGTATTTAGATAGATATAACTGAATAGGAACTGTTGTAAGACAACAACAGGTGTGTTTAGATACATATAAAAAAGTAGGAACTGTTATAAGACACTAACAATAGGGGTGTTTAGATAGATATAACACAATAGGAACTGTTATAAGACAGCAATATGGGTGTTTAGATAAATACAACACAGTAGGAACTGTTATAAGACACTAACAATATGAGTGTTTAGATAGATTTAACACAATAGAAACTGTTATAAGACAACAATAGAGGTGTTTAGATAGATATAACACAATAGGAACTGTTATAAGACAACGATAGGGGTGTTTAGATAGATATAACACAGTAAGAACTGTTATAAGACACTAACAATAGAGTTTTTAGATAGATATAACACAATAGGAACTGTTGTAAGACAACAATAGGGGTGTTTAGATAGATATAACACAGTAGAAACTGTTATAAGTCAACAATAGGGGTGTTTAGATATATATAACACAATAGGAACTGTTATAAGATACTAACAATAGGGGTGTTTAGATAGATATAAGACAGTAGGAACTGTTATAAGACACTAACAATAGGGGTGTTTAGATAATAGATAGAACACAATAGGAACTGTTATAAGACAGCAATAGGGTTGTTTTAGATAATAGATATAACACAGTAGGAACTGTTGTAAGACAACAATAGGGGTGTTTACATAGATATAACACAGTAGGAACTGTTATAAGACACTAAAAATAGGGGTGTTTAGATAGATATACCACAGTTAAAACTGTTATAAAACACTAACAATGGGGGTGTTTAGATAATAGATATATCACAGTAGAAACTGTCATAAGACACTAACAATAGGGATGTTTAGATAGATATAACACAATAGGAACTGTTATAAGACACTAACAATAGGGGTGTTTAGATAATAGATATAACACCTAGGAACTGTTATAAGACATTAACAATAGGGGTATTTAGATAGATATAACAGATGAGGAACTGTTATAAGACACTAAAATTATGGGTGTTTAGATAGATATAACACAATAGGAACTGTTATAAAACAACAATAGGGGTGTTTAGATAATAGATATAACACAGCAGGAACTGTTATAGGACACTAACAATAGGGGTATTTAAATAGATATAACAGAATAGTAACTGTTGTAAGACAACAACAGGTGTGTTTAGATACATATAAAAAAGTAGGAACTGTTATAAGACACTAACAATAGGGGTGTTTAGATAGATATAACACAATAGGAACTGTTATAAGACAGCAATAGGGGTGTTTAGATAAATACAACACAGTAGGAACTGTTATAAGACACTAACAATATGAGTGTTTAGATAGATATAACACAATAGAAACTGTTATAAGACAACAATAGAGGGGTTTAGATAGATATAACACAATAGGAACTGTTATAAGACAACGATAGGGGTGTTTAGATAGATATAACACAGTAAGAACTGTTAGAAGACACTAACAATAGGGGTGTTTAGATAATAGATATAAAACCCTAGGAATTGTTATAAGACACTAACAATAGGGTTTTTATATAGATATAACACAATAGGAACTGTTGTAAGACAACAATAGGGGTGTTTAGATAGATATAACACAGTAGAAACTGTTATAAGTCAACAATAGGGGTGTTTAGATATATATAACACAATAGGAACTGTTATAAGATACTAACAATAGGGGTGTTTAGATAGATATAAGACAGTAGGAACTGTTATAAGACACTAACAATAGGGGTGTTTAGATAATAGATAGAACACAATAGGAACTGTTATAAGACAACAATAGGGGTGTTTAGATAATAGATATATCACAGTAGAAACTGTCATAAGACACTAACAATAGGGATGTTTAGATAGATATAACACAATAGGAACTGTTATAAGACACTAACAATAGGGGTGTTTAGATAATAGATATAACACCCTAGGAACTGTTATAAGACATTAACAATAGGGGTATTTAGATAGTTATAACAGAAGAGGAACTGTTATAAGACACTAAAAATATGGGTGTTTAGATAGATATAACACAATAGGAACTGTTATAAGACAGCAATAGGGGTGTTTAGATAATAGATATAACACAGTAGGAACTGTTATAAGACACTAACAATAGGGGTGTTTAGATAGATATAACACAATAGGAACAGTTATAAGACACTAACAATAGGGGTGATTAGATAGATATAACACAATAGGAACTTTTATAAGACAGCAATAGGGGTGTTTAGATAATATATATAACACCGTAGGAACTGTTGTGAGAAACTAATAATAGGGGTTTTTAGATAGATATAACACAATAGAAACTGTTATAAGACACTAGAAATAGGGTTGTTTAGATAGATATAACACAAGAAGAACTGTTATAAGACACTAACAATAGGGATGTTTAGATAATAGATATAACAGAGCAGGAACTGATATAAGACACTAACAATATGGGTGTTTAGATAGATATAACACAATAGCAACTGTTATAAGACAGCAATAGGGGTGTTTAGATAGATATAACACAGTAGGAACTGTTATAAGACACTAACAATAGGAGTGTTTAGATACATATAACACAATAGGAACTGTTATAAGCAACAATAGGGGTGTTTAGATCATAGATATAACACAATAGGAACTGTTATAAGACAACAATAGGAGTGTTTAGATAGATATAACACTGTAGGAACTGTTATAAACTCTAACAATAGGGGTGTTTAGATAGATATAACAGAATAGGAACTGTTATAAGACACTAACAAGAGGGGTGTTTAGATAGTTATAACACAATAGGAACTGTTGTAAGAAAACGATAGGGGTGTTTAGATGGAGATAATACAGTAGGAACTGTTATAAGACACTAACAATATGGGTGTTTAGATAGATATAACACAATAGGAACTGTTGTAAGAAAACGATAGGGGTGTTTAGATGGAGATAATACAGTAGGAACTGTTATAAGACACTAACAATATGGGTGTTTAGATAGATATAACACAATAGGAACTGTTATGAGACAACAATAGGGGTGATTAGATAATAGATATAACACAATAGGAACTGTCATAAGACACTAACAATAGGGGTGTTTAGATAGATATAACACAATAGGAACTGTTATAAGACACTAAAAATAGGGGAGTTTAGATAGATATAACATAATAGGAATTGTTATAAGACACTAAAAATAGGGGTGTTTATATAGATATAACACAAGAGGAAATGTTATAAGACACTAACAATATGGGTGTTTAGATAGATATAACACAGTAGGAACTGTTATAAGACACTAACAATAGGAGTGTTTAGATAGATATAACACAATAGGAACTGTTATAAGACAACAATAGGGGTGTTTAGATAATAGATATAACACAATAGGAACTGGTATAAGACAGCAATAGGAGTGTTTAGATAGATATAAAACAGTAGGAACTGTTATAAAACACTAACAATATGGGTGTTTAGATAGATATAATACAGTAGGAACTGTTTTAAGACACTAACAATGTGGGTGTTTCGATAGATATAACACAATAGGAACTGTTATAAGACAACAATAGAGGTGTTTAGATAGATATAACACAATAGGAACTGTTATAAGACAACGATAGGGGTGTTTAGATAGATATAACACAGTAAGAACTGTTATAAGACACTAACAATAGGGGTTTTTAGATAGATATAACACAATAGGAACTGTTTTAAGACACTAACAATAGGGGTGTTTAAATAATAGATATAACACCCTAGGAACTGTTATAAGACACTAACAATACGGGTGGTTAGATACAAATAACACAAGAGGAACTGTTATAAGACACTAAAAATAGGGGTGTTTACATAGATATAACACAATAGGAACTGTTATAAGACACTAACAAAAGGGTTGTTTAGATAGATATAACACAAGAGGAACTGTTATAAGACACTAACAATAGGGTTGTTTAGATAGATATAACACACGAGGAACTGTTATAAGACACTAACAATAGGAGTGTTTAGATATATATAACACAAGAGGAACTGTTATAAGACACTAAAATAGGGGTGTTTAGATAGATATAACACAATAGGAACTGTTATAAGACACTAACAATAGGGGTGCTTAGATAATAGTTATAACACCCTAGGAACTGTTATAAGACACTAACAATAGGGGTGTTTAGATAGATATAACACAGTATGAACTGTTATAAGACAACAATAGGGTTGTTTAGATAATAGATATAACACATTAGGAACTGTTGTAAGACAACAATAGGTGTGTTTATATAACAGATATAATACAGTAGGAACTGTTGTAAAACAACAATAGGGGTGTTTAGATAATAGATATAATACAGTAGGAACTGTTGTAAGAAACTAATAATAGAGGTGTTTAGATAGATATAACACAATAGGAACAGTTATGAGACACTAACAATAGGCGTGTTTAGATAGATATAACAAAATAGGAACTGTTATAAGACACTAACAATTGGGGTGTTTAGATAATATATATAACACAGTAGGAACTGTTATAAGACACTAACAATAGGGGTGTTTAGATAGATATAACACAATAGGAACTGTTATAAGACACTAACAATAGAGGTGATTAGATAGATATAACACAATAGGAACTGTTATAAGACAGCAATAGGTGTCTTTAGATAATATATATAACACCGTAGGAACTGTTGTAAGAAACTAATAATAGGGGTGTTTAGATAGATATAAGACAATAGGAACAGTTATGAGACACTAACAATAGGGGTGTTTAGATAGATATAACAAAATAGGAACTGTTATAAGACACTAACAATAGGGGTGTTTAGATAATATATATAACACAGTAGGAACTGTTATAAGACACTAACAATAGGGGTGTTTAGATAGATATAACACAATAGGAACTGTTATAAGACACTAACAATAGAGGTGATTAGATAGATATAACACAATAGGAACTGTTATAAGACAGCAATAGGTGTCTTTAGATAATATATATAACACCGTAGGAACTGTTGTAAGAAACTAATAATAGGGGTGTTTAGTTAGATATAACACAATAGGAACTGTTATAAGACACTAGAAATAGGGTTGTTTAGATAGATATAACACAAGAAGAACTGTTATAAGACACTAACAAAAGGGATGTTTAGATAATAGATATAACAGAGTAGGAACTGATATAAGACACTTACAATAGGGGTGTTTAGATAGATATAACACAATAGGAACTGTTATAAGACAGCAATAGGGGTGTTTAGATAGATATAACACAGTAGGAACTGTTATAAGACACTAACAATAGGAGTGTTTAGATAGATATAACATAATAGGAACTGTTATAAGCAACAATAGGGGTGTTTAGATAATAGATATAACACAATAGGAACTGTTATAAGAAAACAATAGGGGTGTTTAGATAGATATAACACTGTAGGAACTGTTATAAACTCTAACAATAGGAGTGTTTAGATAATAGATATAACACAGAAGGAACTGTTATAAGACACTAACAATAGGGGTATTTAGATAGTTATAACACAATAGGAACTGTTGTAAGAAAACGATAGGAGTGTTTAGATGGAGATAATACAGTAGGAAATGTTATAAGACACTAACAATATGGGTGTTTAGATAGATATAACACAATAGGAGCTGTTATGAGACAACAATAGGGTGGTTTAGATAATAGATATAACACAGTAGGAACTGTCATAAGACACTAACAATAGGGGTGTTTAGATAGATATAACACAATAGGAACTGTTATAAGACACTAAAAATAGGGGTGTTTAGATAGATATAACACAATAGGAACTGTTATAAGACAATAACAATAGGGGTGTTTATATAGATATAACACAAGAGGAACTGTTATGAGACAATAACAATAGGCGTGTTTAGATAGATATAACACAATAGGAACTGTTATGAGACAACAATAGGGGTATTTAGATAATTGATATAACACAGTAGGAACGGTTATAAGACACTAACAGTAGGGGTATTTAGATAGATATAACACAATAGGAACTGTTATAAGACACAAAAAATAGGGGTGTTTAGATAATTGGTATAACATAGTAGGAACTGTTATAAGACAACAATAGGGTTGTTTAGATAGATATAACACAATAGAACAGTTAGGAGACACTAACAATATGGGTGTTTAGATAGATATAACACAATTGGAACTGTTATAAGACACTAGCAATAGTGGTGTTTAGATAGATATAACACAATAGGAACTGTTATAAGACAGCAATAGCAGTGTTTAGATCGATATAACACAGTAAGAACTGGTATAAGTCACTAACAATAGGGGTATTTAGATAGATATAACAGAATAGGAACTGTTGTAAGACAACAATAGGGGTGTTTAGATACATATAAAAAAGTAGGAACTGTTATAAGACACTAACAATAGGAGTGTTTAGATAGATATAACACAATAGGAACTGTTATAAGACAACAATAGGGGTGTTTAGATAATAGATATAACACAATAGGAACTGGTATAAGACAGCAATAGGAGTGTTTAGATAGATATAAAACAGTAGGAACTGTTATAAAACACTAACAATAGGGGTGTTTCGATAGATATAACACAATAGGAACTGGTATAAGACAACAATAGGGTGTTTAGATAGATATAACACAGTAGGAACTGTTATAAGACAGCAATAGGAGTGTTTAGATCGATATAACACAGTAAGAACTGGTATAAGACACTAACAATAGGGCTGTTTAGATAGATATAACACAATAGGAACTGTTATAAGAGTCTAAAAATAGGCGTGTTTAGATAATAGATATAACATAGTAGGAACTGTTATAAGACACTAACAATAGGGGTATTTAGATAGATATAACAGAATAGGAACTGTTGTAAGACAAAAATAAGTGTGTTTAGATACATATAAAAAAGTAGGAACTGTTATAAGACACTAACAATATGGGTGCTAATATAGATATAACACTGTAGGAACTGTTATAAACACTAACAATAGGGCTGTATAGATAGGTATAACACAATAGGAACTGTTATAAGACACTAACAATAGGGGTGTTCAGATAGATATAACAGAATATGAATGGTTATGAGACAGCAATAGGAGTGATTAGATAGATATAACACAGAAGGAACTGTTATAAGACACTAACAATAGGGCTGTTTGGATAGATATAACACAATAGGAACTGTTATAAGACACTAGCAATTGGGGTGTTTATATAGATATAACACAATCGGAATTGGTATAAGACAGAAATAGGGGTGTTTAGATAGATATAACACAGTAGGAACTGTTTTAGGACACTAACAAAAAGAGTGTTTAGATAGATATAACACAATAGGAACTGTTATAAGACAACAATACGGGTATTTAGATAATAGATATACCATTGTAGGAACTGTTATAAGATACTAATAATAGGGGTGTTTACATAGATATAACACAATAGGAACTATTATAAGACACTAAAAAAGGGGTGTTTAGATAGATATAACACAATAGGAACTGTTATAAGACACTAACAGTAGGGGTGTTTAGATAATGGATATAACACAGTAGGAACTGTTATAAGACACTAACAATAGGGGTGTTTAGATAGATATAACACAATAGGAACTGTTATAGACACCTAAAATAGGGCGGTTTAGATAGATATAACACAATAGGAACTGTTATAAGACACTAGCAATAGGGGTGTTTAGATAATAGATATAACACAATAGTAAATTTTATAAGACAACAATAGGGATGTTTAGATAATAGATATAACACAGTAGGAACAGTTATAAGACACTAACAATAGGGGTGTTTAGATAATAGTTATAACACAGAAGGAACTGTTATAAGACACTAACAATAGAGGTATTTAGATAATTATAACAGAATAGGAAATGTCATAAGACACTAACAATAGGAGTGTGTAGATAGATATAACAGAGTAGGAATTGTTATAAGACACTAACAATAGGGGTGTTTAGAATCATATAACACAGTAGTAACTGTTATAAGACACTAACAATAGGGGTATTTAGATAGATATAACAGAATAGGAACTGTTGTAAGACAACAATAGGTGTGTTTAGATACATATAAAAAAGTAGGAACTGTTATAAGACACCAACAATAGGCGTGTTTAGAGAGATATAACACAATAGGAACTGTTCTAAAACATTAAAAATAGTGATGTTTAGATAGATATAAACAATAGGAACTGTTATAAGACAACAATAGGGGTGTTTAGATAATAGCTATAACACAGTAGGAACTGTTATAATGCACTAACAACAGTTGTGTTTAGATAGACATAACACAATACGAACTGTTGTAAGATAACGATAGGGATGTTTAGATAGATATAATACATAAGGAACTGTTATAAGACACTAACAATATGGGTGTTTAGATAGATATAACACAATAGGAACTGTTGTAAGACAACAATAGGTATGTTTAGATAGATATACAAATGTAGGAACTGTTATAAGACACTAACAATAGGGGTGTTTAGATAGATATAACACAATAGGAACTGTCATAAGACACTAACAATAGGACTGTTTAGATATATATAACACAATAGGAACTGTTATAAGACACTAACAATAGCGGTGTTTAGATAGATATAACACAGTAGGAACTGTTATAAGACACTAACAATATGGGTGTTTATATAGATATAACACAATAGGAACTGTTATAAGTCAACAATATGGGTGTTTAGATAATAGATATAACACAGTAGGAACTGTTATAAGACACTAAAAATAGGGGTGTTTAGATAATTGGTATAACATAGTAGGAACTGTTATAAGACAACAATAGGGTTGTTTAGATAGATATAACACAATAGAACAGTTAGGAGACACTAACAATATGGGTGTTTAGATAGATATAACACAATTGGAACTGTTATAAGACACTAGCAATAGTGGTGTTTAGATAGATATAACACAATAGGAACTGTTATAAGACAGCAATAGCAGTGTTTAGATCGATATAACACAGTAAGAACTGGTATAAGTCACTAACAATAGGGGTATTTAGATAGATATAACAGAATAGGAACTGTTGTAAGACAACAATAGGGGTGTTTAGATACATATAAAAAAGTAGGAACTGTTATAAGACACTAACAATAGGAGTGTTTAGATAGATATAACACAATAGGAACTGTTATAAGACAACAATAGGGGTGTTTAGATAATAGATATAACACAATAGGAACTGGTATAAGACAGCAATAGGAGTGTTTAGATAGATATAAAACAGTAGGAACTGTTATAAAACACTAACAATAGGGGTGTTTCGATAGATATAACACAATAGGAACTGGTATAAGACAACAATAGGGTGTTTAGATAGATATAACACAGTAGGAACTGTTATAAGACAGCAATAGGAGTGTTTAGATCGATATAACACAGTAAGAACTGGTATAAGACACTAACAATAGGGCTGTTTAGATAGATATAACACAATAGGAACTGTTATAAGAGTCTAAAAATAGGCGTGTTTAGATAATAGATATAACATAGTAGGAACTGTTATAAGACACTAACAATAGGGGTATTTAGATAGATATAACAGAATAGGAACTGTTGTAAGACAAAAATAAGTGTATTTAGATACATATAAAAAAGTAGGAACTGTTATAAGACACTAACAATATGGGTGCTAATATAGATATAACACTGTAGGAACTGTTATAAACACTAACAATAGGGCTGTATAGATAGGTATAACACAATAGGAACTGTTATAAGACACTAACAATAGGGGTGTTCAGATAGATATAACAGAATATGAATGGTTATGAGACAGCAATAGGAGTGATTAGATAGATATAACACAGAAGGAACTGTTATAAGACACTAACAATAGGGCTGTTTGGATAGATATAACACAATAGGAACTGTTATAAGACACTAGCAATTGGGGTGTTTATATAGATATAACACAATCGGAATTGGTATAAGACAGAAATAGGGGTGTTTAGATAGATATAACACAGTAGGAACTGTTTTAGGACACTAACAAAAAGAGTGTTTAGATAGATATAACACAATAGGAACTGTTATAAGACAACAATACGGGTATTTAGATAATAGATATACCATTGTAGGAACTGTTATAAGATACTAATAATAGGGGTGTTTACATAGATATAACACAATAGGAACTATTATAAGACACTAAAAAAGGGGTGTTTAGATAGATATAACACAATAGGAACTGTTATAAGACACTAACAGTAGGGGTGTTTAGATAATGGATATAACACAGTAGGAACTGTTATAAGACACTAACAATAGGGGTGTTTAGATAGATATAACACAATAGGAACTGTTATAGACACCTAAAATAGGGCGGTTTAGATAGATATAACACAATAGGAACTGTTATAAGACACTAGCAATAGGGGTGTTTAGATAATAGATATAACACAATAGTAAATTTTATAAGACAACAATAGGGATGTTTAGATAATAGATATAACACAGTAGGAACAGTTATAAGACACTAACAATAGGGGTGTTTAGATAATAGTTATAACACAGAAGGAACTGTTATAAGACACTAACAATAGAGGTATTTAGATAATTATAACAGAATAGGAAATGTCATAAGACACTAACAATAGGAGTGTGTAGATAGATATAACAGAGTAGGAATTGTTATAAGACACTAACAATAGGGGTGTTTAGAATCATATAACACAGTAGTAACTGTTATAAGACACTAACAATAGGGGTATTTAGATAGATATAACAGAATAGGAACTGTTGTAAGACAACAATAGGTGTGTTTAGATACATATATAAAAGTAGGAACTGTTATAAGACACCAACAATAGGCGTGTTTAGAGAGATATAACACAATAGGAACTGTTCTAAAACATTAAAAATAGTGATGTTTAGATAGATATAAACAATAGGAACTGTTATAAGACGACAATAGGGGTGTTTAGATAATAGCTATAACACAGTAGGAACTGTTATAATGCACTAACAACAGTTGTGTTTAGATAGACATAACACAATACGAACTGTTGTAAGATAACGATAGGGATGTTTAGATAGATATAATACATAAGGAACTGTTATAAGACACTAACAATATGGGTGTTTAGATAGATATAACACAATAGGAACTGTTGTAAGACAACAATAGGTATGTTTAGATAGATATACAAATGTAGGAACTGTTATAAGACACTAACAATAGGGGTGTTTAGATAGATATAACACAATAGGAACTGTCATAAGACACTAACAATAGGACTGTTTAGATATATATAACACAATAGGAACTGTTATAAGACACTAACAATAGCGGTGTTTAGATAGATATAACACAGTAGGAACTGTTATAAGACACTAACAATATGGGTGTTTATATAGATATAACACAATAGGAACTGTTATAAGTCAACAATATGGGTGTTTAGATAATAGATATAACACAGTAGGAACTGTTATAAGACACTAAAAATAGGGGTATTTAGATAGATATAACACAATAGGAACTGTTGTAAGACAACAATAGGTGTGTTTAGATAGATATAACACAGTAGGAACTATTATAAGACACTAACAATTGGGGTGTTTAGATAGATATAACACAATTGGAACTGGTATAAGACAGAAATAGGGGTGTTTAGATAGATATAACACAGTAGGAACTGTTATAAGACACTAACAATAAGAGTGTTTAGATAGATAGGACACAATAGGAACTGTTTTAAGACACTAACAATAGGGGTGTTTAGATAGATATAACACAATAGGAACTGCTATAAGACACTAACAATAGGGGTGTTTAGATAGATATAGCAGAATAGGAACAGTTATGAGACACTAACAATAGGTGTGTTTAGATAGATATAACACAATAGGAACTGTTATAAGACACTAACAATAGGGGTGGTTAGATAATAGATATAACATAGTAGGAACTGTTACAAGACACTAACAATAGGGGTCTTTAGATAGATATAACACAATTGGAACTGTTATAAGACAACAATAGGGATGTTTAGATAATATTTATAACACCATAGGAACTGTTATAAGACACTAACAATAGGGGTGTTTAGATAATAGATATAACACAGTAGGCACTTTTATAAGACACTAACAATAGTGGTGTTTAGATAGATATTAAAAAGTAGGAACTGTTATAAGACAACAATAGGTGTGTTTAGATAATAGCTATAACACAGTAGGAACTGTCATAAGACACTATCAATAGGGGTGTTTAGATAGATATAACACAATAGGAACTGTTATAGGACAACAATATGGGTGTTTAGATATTAGATATACCACAGTAGGAACTGTTTTAATACACTAACAATAGGGGTGTTTAGATAGATATAACACAATAGGAACTGTTATAAGAAAACAATATGTTTGTTTAGATAATAGATATAACACAGTAGGAACTGTTATAAGATACTAACAATAGGGGTGTTTTGATAGATATAACACAATAGTAACTGTTATAAGACAAAAAATAGGGATGTTTAGATAATAAAAATAACACAGTAGGAACTGTTATAAGACACTAACAATAGGGGTGTTTAGATAGATATAACACATGGGGAAATGTTATAAGACACTAACAATAGGGGTGTTTAGATAATAGATATAACACAATAGGAACTGTTATGAGACACCAACAATAGGGGTGTTTAGATAGATATAACACAATAGGTACTATTATAAGACACTAACAATACGGGTGTTTAGATAGATATAACACAATAGGAACTGTTATGGGACACTAACAATAGGGGTGTTTAGATAGATATAACACAATAGGAGCTGTTATAAGACACTAACAATAGGGCTGTTTATATAGATATAACACAATAGTAACTGTCATGAGACACTAACAATAGGGGTGTTTAGATAATAGCTATAACACAGTAGGAACTGTTATGAGACACTAACAACGGGGGTGTTTAGATAGATATAACACAATAGGAACTGTTATAAGACCCTAACAATAGGGGTGGTTAGATAATAGATATAACATAGTAGGAACTGTTATAAGACACTAACAATATGGGTCTTTTAGATAGATATAACACAATTGGAACTGTTATAAGACAACAATAGTGGTGTTTAGATAGATATAACACAGTAGAAACTGTTATAAGACACTAACAATAGGGGTGTTTAGATAGATATAACAAAGTAGGAACTGTTATAAGACATCAATAGGGGTGTATAGATAATATCTATAACACAGTAAGAACTGTCATAATACACTAACAATAGTGGTTTTTAGACAGATATAACACAATAGGAACTGTTATTAGACAACAATAGGGTGTTTAGTTAGATATAACACAATAGGAACTGTTATAAGACACTAACCATATGGCGGTTTAGATAGTAGATATAACACAGTAAGAACTGTTATAAGACACTAACAATAGGGGTGTTTAGATAATAGATTTAACACTAGGAACCGTTATAAGACACTAACAATAGGGGTGTCTAGATAGATATAACACAATAGGAACTGTTATAAGACACTAACAATAGGGGTGTTTAGGTAGATATAACACAATAGAAACTGTTATTAGACAACAATAGGTGTTTTTAGATAGGTATAACACTGTAGGAACTGTTATAAGACACTATCAATACGGGTGTTTAGATAGATATAACACAATAGGAATTGTTATAAGACAACAATAGGGGTGTTTAGATAATAGATATAACACAGTAGGGACTGTTTTAAGACACTAAAAATAGCGGTGATTATATAGATATAACACCATAGGAACTATTATAAGACACTAACAATAGGGGTGTTTAGATAATAACTATAACACAGTAGGAACTGTCATAAGACACTAACAATAGGGGTGTTTAGATAAATATAACACAATAGGAACTGTTATAAGACAACAATATGGGTGTTTAGATAGATATAACACAATAGGAACTGTTATAAGACAACAATAGGGGTGTTTAGTTAGATATAACACAATAGGAACTGTTATAAGACACTAACAATATGGCTGTTTAGATAGTAGATATAACACAGTAAGAACTGTTATAAGACACTAACAATAGGTGTGTTTAGATAGATATAACACAATAGGAACTGTTATAATACAATAACAATAGGGGTGTTTCGATAGATATAGCACAGTAGGAACTGTTATAAGACACTAACAATAGGGGTGTTTAGATAGATATAACACAATAAGAACTGTTATAAGACAACAATAGGGGTGTTTAGATAATATATATAACACAGTAGGAACTGTTATAAGATACTAACAATAGGGGCGTTTATATAGATATAACACAATATAAACAGTTATAAGACAACAATAGGGGTATTCGATTGGTATAACACTGTAGGAACTGTTATGAGACATTATCAATACGGGTGTTTAAATAGATATAACACAGTAGGAACTGTTTTAAAACACTAACAATAGCGGTGTTTATACAGATATAACACCATAGGAAGTATTATAAGACACTAACAATAGTGGTATTTAGATAATAGATATAACACAGTAGGAACTGTTATAAGACACTAACAATAGGGGTGTTTAGATAGATATAACAAAGTAGGAACTGTTATAAGAGAACAATAGGGGTGTTTAGATAATAGTTACAACACAGTAGGAACTGTCATAAGACACTAATAATAGGGGTGTTTAGATAGATATAACACAATAGGAACTGTTATAAGACAACAATATGGGTGTTTAGATAATAGATATAACACAGTAGGAACTGTTAAAAGACACTAACAATAGGGGTGTTTAGATAGGTATAACCCAATAGTAACTGTTATAAGACAACAATAGGGATGTTTAGATAATAGATATAACACAGTAGGAACTGTTATAAGACACTAACAATAGGGGTGTTTAGAGAGATATAACACATGGGGAACTGTTATAAGACACTAACAATAGGGGTGTTTAGATAATAGATATAACACAATAGGAACTGTTATAAGACAACAATAGGGGTGTTTAGATAATAGATATAACACAGTAGGAACTGTTATAAGACACTAACACTAACGGTATTTAGATAGATATAATACAATAGGAACTGTTTTAAGACAACAATAGGGGTGTTTAGATAGAATTAACACAGTAAGAACTGTTATAAGACAACAATAGGGGTGTTTAGATTATAGATATAACACAGTATGAACTGTTATAATATACTAACAATAGGGGTGTTTATATAGATATAACAAAATAGAAACAGTTATAAGACAACAATAGGGGTATTTAGATAGATATAAAACTGTAAGGACTGTTACAAGACACTAACAATAGGGGTATTTAGATAGATATAACACAATAGGAACTGTTGTAAGACAACAATAGGTGTGGTTAGATAATAGATATAACACAATAGGAACTGTTATAAGACACTAACAATAAATGTGTGTCGATAGATATAACATAGTACGAACTGTTATAAGACAACAATAGGGGTATTTAGATAATAGATATAACACAGTAGGAACGGTTATAAGACTCTAACAGTAGGGGTATTTAGATAGATATAACACAGTAGTAACTGTTATAAAACAACAATCGGGGTGTTTAGATAGATATAACACAATAGGAACTGTTATAAGACACTAACAATAGGGGTGTTTATATAGATATAACACAATAGAAACTGTTATAAGACAACAATAGGGTTATTTAGATAGATATAACACAATAGGAACTGTTATAAGACACTAACAATACGCGTGTTTAGATAGATATAACACAATAGCAACTGTTATGGGACACTAACAATAGGGGTGTTTAGATAGATATAACACAATAGTAACTGTTATAAGACACTAACAATAGGGTTCTTTAGATAGATATAACACAATATTAACTGTCATAAGACACTATCAATAGGGGTGTTTAGATAGATATAACACATGGGGAACTGTTATGAGACACTAACAATAGGGGTGTTTAGATAGATATAACACAATAGGAACTGTTATAAGACACTATCAATAGGGGTGTTTAGATAGATATAACACAATAGGAACTGTTATAAGACACTAACAATACGGGTGTTTAGATAATAGATATAACACAGTAGTAACTTTTATAAGACAACAATAGGGGTGTTTAGATAATAGATATAACACAGTAGGAACTGTTGTAAGACACTAACAACAGGGGTGTTTAGATAGATATAACACAATAGGAACTGTTATAAGACACTATCAATAGGGGTGTTTAGATAGATATAACACATGGGGAACTGTTATGAGACACTAACAATAGGGGTGTTTAGATAGATATAACACAATAGGAACTGTTATAAGACACTAACAATAGGGGTATTTAGATAGATATAACACAGTAGGAACTGTTATAAGACACTAACAATAGGGCTGTTTAGTTAGATAAACACAATAGGAACTGTTATAAGAAAATAACAATAGGGGTGTTTAGATAATAGCTATAACACAGTAGGAACTGTTATAAGACACTAACGATAGGGGTGTTTAGATAGATATAACACAGTAGGAACTGTTATAAGACACTAACAATAGGGGTGTTTAGGTAGATATAACACAATAGGAACTGTTATTAGACAAGAATAGGGGTGTTTAGATAGATATAACACAGTAGGAACTGTTATAAGCACTAACAATAGGGGTGTTTTGATAGATATAACACAATAGGAACTGTTATAAGACAACAATAGGGGTGTTTAGATAGATATAACACAGTAGGAACTGTTATATGACAACAATAGAGGTGTTTAGATAGATATAACACAATAGGAACTGTTTAAGACACTAACAATAGGGGTGTTTCGATAAATATAACACAGTAGGAACTGTTATAAAACACTAAAAATAGGGGTCTTTATATAGATATAACACAATAGAAACTGTTATAAGACAACAATAGGTGTATTTAGATAGATATAACTCATTAGGAACTGTTATAAGACACTAACAATACGGGTGTTTAGATAGATATAACACAATAGGAACTTTTATAAGACAACAATAGGGGTGTTTAGATAATAGATATAACACAGTAGGAACTGTTGTAAGACACTAACAATAGCGGTATTTAGATAGATATAACACCATAGGAACTGTTATAAGAAACTAACAATAGGGGTGTTTTGATAATAGATATAACACAGTAGGAACTGTTATAAAACACTAACAATAGGGGTGTTTAGATAGATATAACACAATAGGAACTGTTATAAGACACTAACAATAGGGGTGTTTAGATAGATATAACACAATAGGAACTGTTTTAAGGCAACAATAGGTGTGTTTAGATAGATATAACACAGTAGGAACTATTATAAGACAACAATCGGGGTGTTTACATAATAGATATAACACAGTAGGAACTGTTATAAGACACTAACTATAGGGGTGTTTAGATAAATATAACACAGTAGGAACTGTTATAAGACAGTAACAATACGGGTGTTTAGATAGATATAAGACAATAGGAACTGTTGTAAGACAGCAATAGGGGTGTTTAGATAATAGATATAACACAATATGAACTGTTTTAAGACACTAACAATAGGGGTGTTTAGGTAGATATAACACAATAGAAACTGTTATTAGACAACAATAGGTGTTTTTAGATAGGTATAACACTGTAGGAACTGTTATAAGACACTATCAATACGGGTGTTTAGATAGATATAACACAATAGGAATTGTTATAAGACAACAATAGGGGTGTTTAGATAATAGATATAACACAGTAGGAACTGTTTTAAGACACTAAAAATAGCGGTGATTATATAGATATAACACCATAGGAACTATTATAAGACACTAACAATATGGGTGTTTAGATAATAACTATAACACAGTAGGAACTGTCATAAGACACTAACAATAGGGGTGTTTAGATAAATATAACACAATAGGAACTGTTATAAGACAACAATATGGGTGTTTAGATAGATATAACACAATAGGAACTGTTATAAGACACTAACAATAGGGGTGTTTAGATAGATATAACACAATAGGAACTGTTATAAGACACTAACAATAGGGGTGATTCGATAGCTATAACACAATAGGAACTGTTATAAAACACTAACAATAGGGGTGTTTAGATAGATATAACAAATTAGGAACTGTTAAAAGACATCAATAGGGGTGTTTAGATAATAGCTTTAACACAGTAAGAACTGTCATAATACACTATCAATAGTGGTTTTTAGACAGATATAACACAATAGGAACTGTTATAAGACAACAATAGGGGTGTTTAGTTAGATATAACACAATAGGAACTGTTATAAGACACTAACAATATGGCTGTTTAGATAGTAGATATAACACAGTAAGAACTGTTATAAGACACTAACAATAGGTGTGTTTAGATAGATATAACACAATAGGAACTGTTATAATACAATAACAATAGGGGTGTTTCGATAGATATAGCACAGTAGGAACTGTTATAAGACACTAACAATAGGGGTGTTTAGATAGATATAACACAATAAGAACTGTTATAAGACAACAATAGGGGTGTTTAGATAATATATATAACACAGTAGGAACTGTTATAAGATACTAACAATAAGGGCGTTTATATAGATATAACACAATATAAACAGTTATAAGACAACAATAGGGGTATTCCATTGGTATAACACTGTAGGAACTGTTATGAGACACTATCAATACGGGTGTTTAAATAGATATAACACAATAGGAATTGTTATAAGACAACAATAGGGGTGTTTAGATAATAGATATAACACAGTAGGAACTGTTTTAAAACACTAACAATAGCGGTGTTTATACAGATATAACACCATAGGAAGTATTATAAGACACTAACAATAGTGGTATTTAGATAATAGATATAACACAGTAGGAACTGTTATAAGACACTAACAATAGGGGTGTTTAGATAGATATAACAAAGTAGGAACTGTTATAAGAGAACAATAGGGGTGTTTAGATAATAGTTACAACACAGTAGGAACTGTCATAAGACACTAATAATAGGGGTGTTTAGATAGATATAACACAATAGGAACTGTTATAAGACAACAATATGGGTGTTTAGATAATAGATATAACACAGTAGGAACTGTTAAAAGACACTAACAATAGGGGTGTTTAGATAGGTATAACCCAATAGTAACTGTTATAAGACAACAATAGGGATGTTTAGATAATAGATATAACACAGTAGGAACTGTTATAAGACACTAACAATAGGGGTGTTTAGAGAGATATAACACATGGGGAACTGTTATAAGACACTAACAATAGGGGTGTTTAGATAATAGATATAACACAATAGGAACTGTTATAAGACAACAATAGGGGTGTTTAGATAATAGATATAACACAGTAGGAACTGTTATAAGACACTAACACTAACGGTATTTAGATAGATATAATACAATAGGAACTGTTTTAAGACAACAATAGGGGTGTTTAGATAGAATTAACACAGTAAGAACTGTTATAAGACAACAATAGGGGTGTTTAGATTATAGATATAACACAGTATGAACTGTTATAATATACTAACAATAGGGGTGTTTATATAGATATAACACAATAGAAACAGTTATAAGACAACAATAGGGGTATTTAGATAGATATAAAACTGTAAGGACTGTTACAAGACACTAACAATAGGGGTATTTAGATAGATATAACACAATAGGAACTGTTGTAAGACAACAATAGGTGTGGTTAGATAATAGATATAACACAATAGGAACTGTTATAAGACACTAACAATAAATGTGTGTCGATAGATATAACATAGTACGAACTGTTATAAGACAACAATAGGGGTATTTAGATAATAGATATAACACAGTAGGAACGGTTATAAGACTCTAACAGTAGGGGTATTTAGATAGATATAACGCAGTAGGAACTGTTATAAAACAACAATCGGGGTGTTTAGATAGATATAACACAATAGGAGCTGTTATAAGACACTAACAATAGGGGTGTTTATATAGATATAACACAATAGAAACTGTTATAAGACAACAATAGGGTTATTTAGATAGATATAACACAATAGGAACTGTTATAAGACACTAACAATACGCGTGTTTAGATAGATATAACACAATAGAAACTGTTATGGGACACTAACAATAGGGGTGTTTAGATAGATATAACACAATAGTAACTGTTATAAGACACTAACAATAGGGTTCTTTAGATAGATATAACACAATAGTAACTGTCATAAGACACTATCAATAGGGGTGTTTAGATAGATATAACACATGGGGAACTGTTATGAGACACTAACAATAGGGGTGTTTAGATAGATATAACACAATAGGAACTGTTATAAGACACTATCAATAGGGGTGTTTAGATAGATATAACACAATAGGAACTGTTATAAGACACTAACAATACGGGTGTTTAGATAATAGATATAACACAGTAGGAACTTTTATAAGACAACAATAGGGGTGTTTAGATAATAGATATAACACAGTAGGAACTGTTGTAAGACACTAACAATAGGGGTGTTTAGGTAGATATAACACAATAGGAACTGTTATTAGACAAGAATAGGGGTGTTTAGATAGATATAACACAGTAGGAACTGTTATAAGCACTAACAATAGGGGTGTTTTGATAGATATAACACAATAGGAACTGTTATAAGACACTATCAATAGGGGTGTTTAGATAGATATAACACATGGGGAACTGTTATGAGACACTAACAATAGGGGTGTTTAGATAGATATAACACAATAGGAACTGTTATAAGACACTATCAATAGGGGTGTTTAGATAGATATAACACAATAGGAACTGTTATAAGACACTAACAATAGGGGTGTTTAGATAGATATAACACAGTAGGAACTGTTATAAGACACTAACAATAGGGCTGTTTAGTTAGATAAACACAATAGGAACTGTTATAAGAAAATAACAATAGGGGTGTTTAGATAATAGCTATAACACAGTAGGAACTGTTATAAGACACTAACGATAGGGGTGTTTAGATAGATATAACACAGTAGGAACTGTTATAAGACACTAACAATAGGGGTGTTTAGGTAGATATAACACAATAGGAACTGTTATTAGACAAGAATAGGGGTGTTTAGATAGATATAACACAGTAGGAACTGTTATAAGCACTAACAATAGGGGTGTTTTGATAGATATAACACAATAGGAACTGTTATAAGACAACAATAGGGGTGTTTAGATAGATATAACACAGTAGGAACTGTTATATGACAACAATAGAGGTGTTTAGATAGATATAACACAATAGGAACTGTTTAAGACACTAACAATAGGGGTGTTTCGATAAATATAACACAGTAGGAACTGTTATAAAACACTAAAAATAGGGGTCTTTATATAGATATAACACAATAGAAACTGTTATAAGACAACAATAGGTGTATTTAGATAGATATAACTCATTAGGAACTGTTATAAGACACTAACAATACGGGTGTTTAGATAGATATAACACAATAGGAACTTTTATAAGACAACAATAGGGGTGTTTAGATAATAGATATAACACAGCAGGAACTGTTGTAAGACACTAACAATAGCGGTATTTAGATAGATATAACACCATAGGAACTGTTATAAGAAACTAACAATAGGGGTGTTTTGATAATAGATATAACACAGTAGGAACTGTTATAAGACACTAACAATAGGGGTGTTTAGATAGATATAACACAATAGGAACTGTTATAAGACACTAACAATAGGGGTGTTTAGATAGATATAACACAATAGGAACTGTTTTAAGGCAACAATAGGTGTGTTTAGATAGATATAACACAGTAGGAACTGTTATAAGACAACAATCGGGGTGTTTACATAATAGATATAACACAGTAGGAACTGTTATAAGACACTAACTATAGGGGTGTTTAGATAAATATAACACAGTAGGAACTGTTATAAGACAGTAACAATACGGGTGTTTAGATAGATATAAGACAATAGGAACTGTTGTAAGACAGCAATAGGGGTGTTTAGATAATAGATATAACACAATATGAACTGTTTTAAGACACTAACAATAGGGGTGTTTAGATACAGATATCAGAATAGGAGCTGTTATAAGAAACTAACAATAGGGGTGTTTAGATAGATATAACACAATAGGAAATGTTATAAGACTGCAATAGGAGTGTTTAGATAGATATAACACAGTAGGAATTGTTATAAGACATTAACAATAGGGTAGTTTAGATAAATATAACACAATAGGAACTGTTATAAGACACAAACAATAGGGGTGTTTAGATAAGACTGTGACATCGGGAAACTTAGGTAGATAGGTCAGTGACAACAATGATATTTAGATAGCGACAGTGACAACATAGGGGTGTTAAGGGTGGGCAGTGGCAATAGGGGTGTTTGTATAGGTCAGTGACAATAGGGGTGTTTAGATAGGTCAGTGACAATAGGGGTGTTTAGATAGGGCAGCGACAAAAACCCCCACCATAACAGAGAAGGCTAAGACCTGTACTAGGAGCTATGCCGCTATCACAAGATAAGAACAGCTATGAACTGGTATGAACATCACCCAGAGACAGTAATGGAAGCAGATAAATGTAAGAATAATTTTGGATTTCCCAGTTAGGACATACAGCAGATATCCTCATTAAGGACAGGAAAAATAAGACCTACAAATTAATTGATATGACTAATCTATCAGATAAAATATATCAGTGAAATAATTTGAAAAACTAAATAAATTCGACAACATTGAGATAAAGATCGAAAAGTTATGTCACCTTAAAACAACCCCAATCACGATAGAGATCTTATGTGTGATTTTAAAGGGACGTGTAAAGCATCTTGGCAAGATTCCAGATGAATCGTCTCTTCAGAAAATTCGAAAAATAGTATTGACTATCACTACACAAATACTGCAAAGAACCCTCTCAATATGAATTTCAGTACCTGTAGATCACCCACCTGATCACCCACCTGATCTGAATTAGATATTATATAAACCCCTACGCTTTATGTATACTCAGCACCAAGTTATAAATATATTGTACATGTACAAAGTATTCATCTCTTTCTGTGAATGAAGGGCTTTTTTAGAACTGGCAGTATATATCTTCTCAGAAGTTATTAGAATGGAACTTGGTATCTCAAAGTGTGTGACAATGGTCATGAATAGAAGTTCAAAAGGACGGAGGAAGTAATAATGGCTAGTGGAGAAAATATTAAATCTACCAGGAACATGTTAAAAATATCTTGGGATTTTGAAGCCTGGTGGCTTTAAACAAGACGACGAAAGAAATGATATAGAAAGAGTATCTTGGGAGAAAGTGAAAAATACTTAGATCAAAATTGAATCTGTGGAACATGATCACAGCAATAAAGGCTAAAGCAGTTGCAACTTTGAGATACGGAGCAGGAATTATAAAGTAGACAGACCTTGAATTGAAGGAACTGGATAGAAAACCACGAACATTATTGACAATATATGGGGCACATCACTCACGTTCAGACGTAGAGAGAGTATGCATTAAACAGGGAAAAAGAAGTAGGGTTGAAAATGTAGAGGATTGTGTTAAGATTGGGGAGGATTACTTATTGAAATACAAAGCAATGATAGATTGTTGATAACAGTAAGATAATAAGCGATCCTTAAAGCTAGCGACAGTGACAAAGAAGAATATATGGAATATAAGAAGAATGTGTGGCGGTAATACTGAACAAAGAACTGCACAAACATTTGTACAATGTGACAGTTGGAGTAGGAGGGCCACAAAGATGGGATTCATTTAACAACGATGCACTGAAAAAATAAACTGAAAGTACGATTCTTGCAGCTCAGGATCAAGCACTGGCCACACTAACTGGCGTGTTCAGCATAGTAATGAACAAGTTTCTCCTTTGTGTCGGTTGTACAATGAGTGGAAGAAAACAATATCACACATTGTTTGTATGTTCTAAACTTGCACAAAATCAATACAAGCTATGGTGGCATGATGAGGTTGCAAATATATTACATTAGAAGTTGTGTGAGAAATGGCAATTTGAAAGAGAAAAGATATTGTATGACTATAAGCCATAAAAACCATTGAATCAGAAATGTGTAAAATACTTTGGAATTTTTCAATACAGACTAACCAAATATTAGAGCACAATAAACCAGTGGTTGACAAAGTTAACAGGATTTGCCTATTAATTGATGTGGCTTGCCCATTTCATTCATGAATTACAGAGAAAAAGGAGAAAAGGAAGAAACATACAGACCTTTGAAATATGAACTAGCATGAATATAGAATATGAGGCATGTCGAGATAGCACTGATAATTGTGGGAGCATTGGGAACAGTAATAAAAGATATCGAAAGACACTGTAAGAAAATTTGCATTATATGTCAATTGAATTATTGCCAAAAGGAGGCCTACTTGGAACAGCCAACATAACCAGGAAAGATTTGACAGATGAATGGTATATATACAGCGTGGTTCTGTAGGTTACATGCAGCAAACGCGCTACTCATGCTAAAACTAGAATGTTCCTCTAAGCCTGAGCAAAACCAAAATAATAATCATTTCTAGCCTTAACACAAGGCCAGCAATTTTGGAGAAAAGTCGGTTATATCAGCCGCTGTACTTAATGGGTACTTTATTTCATCGATCTTTGTAGGATGAAAAGCAAAGTTTTTTTGACGGGATTAGAAACCAGAACGCAGAAGACCGTAACTACATACAGTATTTTCTCCGACGTTCTACCGTTACTGCCAATCCCCTGCTCTGATGGTGATGTTAATATTAGTAATAATTAATTATAATGATAATGATGATGGTGGTGATGATAATAATGATTATAACATTTATGATTATAACAATAATGATGATAATGATGATGATGACGATAATTTCTTTTATAAGCCACAAAAGTTCATACATACATTCAAATAAAACGCTAAAACATGGGGTTTACAAAACGTGTTGTGGATGGAAATATAAAATTATATAAAAGCAAGGAATATGGTAATGACGTTACGCAATGAAAGCATTTAATATTTGATATAAGATAAACACACAGAATAAACATAAGAGTGTATAATATAAAAAACATGAATTAAATAAAAACTGCGAAACACATTGGGTAACAATACACCCAGACGTGTGTAAAGGGTGGGTAAATTCATCTGAGTTAGATTGGGGATGGTTTGCAAGAGGTTCTTCGAAGCATGTTGTTTTTCGGTTTTATTAAACTCCCGTCTTTTACAGGATATATTCAATGGAGATGTCTTTCGCGTAATCGGAACTATGTCCACACTGACCCACACTGAATTTGTTCTGAAATAGTCACACAGATCCTTTAAGTTTCTCATCATTTGTTTGTTTGTCGTAAGGAGAGCTGTGAGACTGAATTTGCTGCATTCGTTGATGGGAAAGTCAATTAAATCGACCCAGTGCTTCCTGGTACTTTATTTTATCGACCCCGTAAGGATGAACGGCAAAGCTAACCTCGGCGGCATTTTAACTCAGAACGTAAAGTGCCGTATTTCTATGCCGCGAAGCATTTGGTCCAACACTCTACCGATTCTGCCAATCCACCGCCCTAGTCACTGTCAATAATGAAAAAGATATTAAAAGCGGTCCATTTCTCCCTCTCCCTTTCTTTAGAAGAAATCAACTGTGTTCAGATATGAAAGGAATGGGTTCCACCCAGACACACTGTATGTCACAGTTGTACATGTATAATGCCATCAGGGGTTCAGTTCCCATGGATACATGGATATATTTACTGGTTTGATTTCAATGATAGTGTTGTGTAACAACGACTTTCCTCAATCTCAACCAAATGTTAATAATATTGATAAAGATCAATATTTCTACTATGCTGCCCTATCGATTACTGAAGACATCAGTAAAACGCCCACTAAAAAAAAGTTTCCCGGACAATTATCAATAAATTCATCAAACAATCTAATTATCTATTATCGATCTCTGCTGCAGTTCGGCTACAATCTTCTACAGTTTCTGAATACATCACGGGGGCCATGTCATATGGTTTTTTTTTCAACAATTCTGTTGGTGGTTTACCCTTTTTTTTTCTTTCTAGTTTATTCAGAAGATAAGTTAGAACGTCAGATGTTTGATAGTATTTGTTCCGGCTCATTGCGCTGTGGGTCAACTTTGGTCAACTTTGCCTACCCTGTCTTTTTTCTCACTCCCCTCTCTCTTTCTCCCCCTCTCTCTTTCTTCTCTCTCTCTCTCTCTCTCTCTCTCTCTCTCTCTCTCTCTCTCTCTCTCTCTCTCTCTATCTATCTATCTATCTTTCTATCTATCTCTGTTCAAACCTGGCGAATAAGGGGCTCTATTAAGTTTAGTTCCCCGGGAGGGCACCCCTACAACTTCATCAAGAGTTCAGGCCTTACAGATTAATAGACACTCAATTTTGCTAATTTTCATTAATAAACACATTTAGCCAGAAATGTTTAATTGTTGGCAATTTATCTATAACCATACACTGTCTCAATCAATACCTTAGTTAATTTGCACACACACACGCACACACACGCGCGCACACACACGCGCGCACACACACACACACACACACACACACACACACACACACACACACACACACACACACACACACACACACACACACACACACACACACAGGCGTTAACCTAATATATTCCTTCCATATACTGTACCGATTGTGTTGTTATTTCTGTTTACCTTTTACACACACACACACACACACACACACACACACTCACACACACACATATATATATACATAGGACTAACTTCAGCCTAGCTTCCGTCAACCAATATCATTCACAAGACATTGGTTAACCCGACGCTATTGTATGAAACTCATACATAGGTACCGTGAAATAGGATCAAGCGTGGAATCTCAAGTCTCCAAACCTAATTTCAAAACTACAAAGCTATGTTTTTGCCGTAATTATTTACATTTCTTTGCATTCTAAGTTCAAATCTCGTCTGGATCATCTTTGTCTTTGCTTTTCAGCCTTTCATCTTTGATAAAATAAAATACTAGTCAAGTATTGAAGATCATTTAGTTAAACGTGGCACAATCTTGTCCAAATGGTTTCCATTTGTGTGCTGCGAGTTTTTAAAGTGAGTCGCTAAATGCCAGGATATTTAGTAACTTTGGGTGTTTTTAATGCTCCACACTGTTACAAAAATCTGCAATGCTTGTACCACCCATCTTTATCTTAATGCGATTATTTCTATGATGCATTCTTTGAAAAGATAACGATGCGCCATAGCACCATTCAAAATTGAAATATTTAAATACTTGCTTTTTTTATTGAATTGATTTTATGCAATACTCTGGAATATTGAAAGATTTACGTCATTATTTGTTAATCTTATGCGTAAATTAAATTGCCTCAACAGTTGCAAACTATTGCGAGATATAGCTTACTGCCTATTTATCACATATTTTCAGATCGAGAATTCGAAATTATAGCTGTAAATACACTTCTTCTTCTCTTCTTCACCCACTTCAAACACTCCTTTCAGAACTGTTTGTGCATCCCTAGACAGCTCGCAGGCCCAACGCCAGTTTTTACGGCATGAAATGAAATTTTAGAGGTTGGCAGGTCTGAAACAGAGAGTCAAATATTTAATATTCCTGTTATGCCAGCTATTTTATGGCTTGCGGTCGTCTTTGTCAAATGCTTTGGCGAAATCAAGATATACACAATTAAAACTTGCGAAAAAAAACTCTTCAGAATTTGATTGTATTGTTGAAGTTGTGTCAAGCTGTTTCTTCCGAAGCGGAAACCGGGCGGAATATTTTAAAGAGGTTCTGCTTTACTCTTTGCTAAATAGTATTTTAGCTATTTATATATGGTTTTCTATGATGTTTTTTTTTAACTAAGTTGAACACTTACGCGTTATTTTCTGCCATGTACTACCTACAATAGATGATAAAACAATAGACGTCAATAAAATACTTCATGGAGTTGTTATAAAAACCAGAGACATGAAGCCGCCATTTCACCAAAACCGTCTTTCAATTTGCCATAGACATTCATTTTTCACATATCTTCACCTTAATGTGTACAAATGCAACCAAGCATTATTACAGATTCAATTAATGCATGATCTCTAGCTCAACGATACTTAGCGACAAAAACAAAACTGACTTGTGACATCCTATGGTTTACAAATGGGAACATTCACGTTCATTATATACTCACACATATTGCTAGAAACAATTTACGACTCAAGTTAAAACAGTTCTAAATGCCACCGTTCTGATCCTGTAATGATTACTTGCATTTTTTCTTTAAAACTTTGGACAGACAACACCTAAAACTATTGCTAGCTTCCTCTTCGCAACATAGTAAAATAGTTGTTTCTATTTTAGGCACAAGGCCAGCAATTACCCAGTACATTACTTGTACTTTATTTTATCTACCCCGTAAGGATGAAAGGCAAATTTAACCTCGGCGGGATTTGAACTCAGATCATAAAGGGACGTAACTCTTTGCTTCAAAGCATGGTGTCCGACTCTCTACCGATACTGCCAATCAACCGCCCATAGTAAAATAATATTTAATAAACAAGCTTTCCAGCATTGATATAAGCTTTCACGAAATCAATATAACGCGCTGCAGATGAATTTTATTAACCAAATCTGATTTGTTATATAATATTTCTTATCTTGCAGTATCATTATATAATCTGGTCGTAATTTGTTTTCAAATCCAATAATACACACACAGAAATATAGATTAAATTAGGTCGATGTAGTCTAAAGTCTTTATGTTTATTTTGAGAAATGCTTATGCGAGACTAATAAATTCAGCATGGCAACACAATACACACTCTGATAACACCCACTGTATGGAACACAACATAACACAACTAGCATTGTCCTGCAATTTTCATTAATATTTCAGTGATTAAGCCTTTAATATTTCAGTGATTCAGCCTTTATATGCTGTATCATGGTTTCGAGGAAGAGAATAACCAAGAGAAGTCCAGAACTCTCTGTGAGAACCAAAAACTAGAACTTACAAGGAAGTTAAAAGCTGATGTTTTGGTGGTGAGAGATTTTGAGATTGGTGAGAGTATGAGGTTAAAAAGCAAATAATTTCCGACATACGACATTTTCCTTGGGATATAATGTTGATACAAAGCCATCATCTGTGAAAGGAAGTGTATGTGAGATACAAAAGATACAAATCCAAAGGATGCAGTGATGATGGGGTTCATTTATCAACGACCCTGGTTAACAACCTCTGTAGTGTACTGTAATCAGAGTACTGTTGCTAAGCTAGCTCGGAATATGTGCATCTAGAATTTTGAAGGTAGCGACGAGATATTGCTATTTAGGAGTCGCCATGGAATAGGTGATCAAATTACTTATAGTGAAGCAGATAACGCCCCAACAGAGGAAGTCATATCCTTCAGAAAAAGGTTAAATAACTTGCGAAGGACACTTCATTTCCCAAGCTTATTACGGGGATAAATAAAAGTTGTATTGGTGGTCACTATTCCAGATTATCTTGTGAAGCACACCTCATTACCCAAGCTTATTACAGAGAAGATTCTAAGTTATATTGGTGGTTACTATTCCGGAATAAGTGGTGAAGGAGACCTCATTTCCCAAGCTTATTACGGGGATGAAGCTAGGTTGCATATCCAAACTATTAAGTATGAAGCCTCCACACATAGTCCGAAAAGAAAGTTTTTCGACGTTAGGTTGTGCGAATGCAGATGGTATGACTTTTTAATGTTTAATGGTAATAGATAGTTAAGCACGTTCGTGAGTTTTGAAAAACTTAATGCAATGTATTATCACCATTACAAAATGTCGTGGTTCAATAACATCTTTAAAGATTGCTTTTGCTCGCATTTCTTTCCTGCATAACTACCGAAAAGATATTTTCAAACATTCTACTGATGAGGTGAAAGTGGTATTAATGTTGAATAATGTCCCTACTCACCCAGATAGGCATCAGTTTTTCCATAATGATGGGGGCATGTACTTGGTATCTTCTTCTTCTTCTTCTTCTTCTTCTTCTTGGGACAAAGTCCTCAAGCACTCCTTCCAGCAGATCTAGTCAGAAGCAACTGTCTCCAATGTATCCGGCTGGATCCCCGAAACCAGCCGAGCTCATGGATGTTGTCCAAACTTCTTGCTCGGGGACTACTGGAGCGACTCATTCTCTGACTTGTCTACAAAAGCTGATGTTCAACAGTAATATCAACATGTTAGAGCCATAAGAATTCATTATACGGAAGCAACAACAACATATCTCATTATTATTATTATTATTATACTAAACTGAAATTGACACATCCCTGAAACCAATTCGTCACAATATATTGACAGCTGTTAAGCTTGCTGGTGATATTGACGATCGACCGGTTAGCGACACATTTTGTCTTCATTCATCTCAGATTTCTGTGTGTGAGATGCTGGAACCAGTGGTGCGTCCTAGCTTTAATAACACATAATGACAAGGTATCGTGTCTACCTCTACCGTCATCACCACCACATCAAATATTTACCACAGGTAAATAATGATTTCTAGTATAGGCACAAGGCAAGTAATTTGTGGGGAGGGGAAAGTCGATTAAATCGACTGGTGCTTTATTTTATCGACCCCGTAAAGATGAAAGGCAGAGTTAACCTCGGCGGGATTTGAACTCAGACCGTAAAGGACTGTAACTCTATGCTGCAAAGCATGGTGTCCGACTTTCTACCGATACTGCCAATCCACCGCCCTACCACAGGTAAATAATATTAACAATCTACGTTATTCATTATTTAAATATTACATTGTATAATGTCAACATATAGGCGGTGAATTGGCAGAGTCGTGAGAACTATTACATTGTATAATGTCAACATATAGGCGGTGAATTGGCAGAGTCGTGAGAACTATTACATTGTATAATGTCAACATATAGGCGGTGAATTGGCAGAGTCGTGAGAACTATTACATTGTATAATGTCAACATATAGGCGGTGAATTGGCAGAGTCGTGAGAACTATTACATTGTATAATGTCAACATATAGGCGGTGAATTGGCAGAGTCGTGAGAACTATTACATTGTATAATGTCAACATATAGGCGGTGAATTGGCAGAGTCGTGAGAACTATTACATTGTATAATGTCAACATATAGGCGGTGAATTGGCAGAGTCGTGAGAACTATTACATTGTATAATGTCAACATATAGGCGGTGAATTGGCAGAGTCGTGAGAACTATTACATTGTATAATGTCAACATATAGGCGGTGAATTGGCAGAGTCGTGAGAACTATTACATTGTATAATGTCAACATATAGGCGGTGAATTGGCAGAGTCGTTAGAACTATTACATTGTATAATGTCAACATATAGGCGGTGAATTGGCAGAGTCGTTAGAACTATTACATTGTATAATGTCAACATATAGGCGGTGAATTGGCAGAGTCGTTAGAACTATTACATT
>OZ024740.1:79239618-79287118 GCA_964016885.1 Eledone cirrhosa
CATGGCGTAATCCTCCATGTAGTTTAAATGTTAATTTTAATGCTGGTAATATTTTCCTAAAAATTATAAATAAACATCTTCCCATATACTATACTATTGATATCATATAATCTTTAATAAAAAATAATAGCGTCATGGGGTTGCTGTTACAACCTGTGTCATTGGCCATTGTACGCGGAAATACCTTTGCCATTTTGTCCGCAGGGCGCAGCCAAAACACCGCACTGACCTAGGTGGAGAGTCTGTCACCCTCTCTTCTTCCCCCTTTCTTTCTTCCTTTTGTCTAATAGTCCTTGCTCTTCCCCTCCTTTTCCTCTTATTTATGGCATTTATAGTTCTTTCCAAAACTGCTCTCTTTTTCTGTATGTTTATATAACTCTACTACGAAATAAAATACTAAGTTGAATAACTGTTGCACCAAAAACTTCGTTGCTTCCATAGCCAACAAACATCAAACGTTCTCTTCCTATGAAATCTCTATGTAGTTGTTATACGTCTAATATCTTCCCTATCAACAGTATGTATTTTTCTAAAGCATTAGTTTATCGAATTCGGGTTTCTCTAGCAAATAACAGTGAAGCACAAGCTGTATAAAGCCAACTCAATATAGGCTTAAAAGAGATGCTCAGAACGTATGTGTGCATTCACACACTCAGAATGACGCTTCACCACCTCACTAACTATATATGATGTCTAAACGATAATAATATTAACGACTATTAAATTCATCCCTTCTTTATAGAACGCCCCCCCCCCCCTCCCCTCACATTAATGACACCCGAAGGTGTGGTCTTTGTCTTTCGGAGAATTGTCCTCTTTATTGCATCTGTTAATTCCGAGGATATTAAAGCTGTAAAAATCGTTAAATGCAAAATTATGATTGCGAAGGTTATAGATATAAGTAATTATATCACTAAACGATTTATTGACAAGGACATATTTGAGAAACGTTAAAAGAAACCGATAATGTACGGGTATTGAACAAAAATTATGGAAAACAGGGAAGGTTTGAAGGAAAACGTTAGAAATTAATATAAATATATTAAATAAAAAATGAATAAAACTGTAAGGAGAAAGTGAAAAAGAAATAATGAGAAATTTGTTGAATATGATTAAAGAATCGCTGGACAGATTTTACGGGCGAAACCAACAGGTAGGATACCTATGGGTAAACCCCGAGCAAGATGGTTGAATAACATCCAGGAGCTTGGCTGGTCTCACTTAGGGATCTAACTGGATCAGTTGGCGATAGTTGCTTCTGACAGGACCCGCTGGAGGAAGTGTTTGAGGACTCTTATCCCACAACCCTCTCAGGAATAAGTGGGCGAAAAAGAAGAAGAAGAAACATTCAAAATGATGAGATTATATATTTAAACAATTTACTAAAATAATTTAGCTTCCTCATTATTAAGTTGTTTTGGGAACATAAATGTTCTTACATAAAATGATAACGGAAGTTTTTTAGATAAATATTAACAATTTAAAGCAAAATGTTCAGTATTATAGAATCAAGAGTCGTTTCAGACGGTTTGGTATGAAAAGAATTAAACACTTTGTTGTCTCCTGATTTTATAATATTGATTTCTAATTTAGGTACAAGGGCAGCAACATTTCTGTGGAAGAGAAAATATGATTAAATCAATCCAAGTACTTGACCAGAACATTATTTTATCGACCTCGGAAAGATGAAGAACAAAGTTGACTTAAGTGTGATTTAAACTCAGAATAAATACCACAATGGCATTTTGTCCGATGCCCTACCAATTCTACCACTCTACCACCCCTTTCTGATTAAATAATATTGGTTTCTGATTTAGGCACACGGCTAACAATTTGGGTGAGGTGAAGTCGCTTAAATCGACCCCATTACGTTACTGGTACTTTATTTTATCCACCCCGTAAAGAAGAAGAAGAAGAAGAAGAAGAAGAAGAAGAAGAAGAAGAAGAAGAAGAAGGGCAAAGCTAATCTCGGCAAGATTTGAACTCAGAACGTAAAGGGACGTAACGCTATGCTGTCAATTCACCACCCTTCCTGATTAAATAATATTGAGAACAAAAATTATTGTACATGTAGAATTAGGAAAGGGAGACAATTCCTTATCCACCTTTTCTCCTTCTTGGTGTTCTATCCTCCTGTAATAAATACTTAAAATGTCCTCTCATCATTAGATATTGTTTACTCTCGGCAAGGTTTAATACCAAGGATCACTATTTGGGTCTATTTTATGTCGTCCTAAATTTTTGTCAGACGTTTTGAAGTTATCACTGTAATATTATATCTCCTCAATAGGAGATACTCTTCTTTCTATTTCGACTTTTTTTAATTTCTGGTAAACCTATGGCAATTTTTATACGTATGGGTATTTTCGTTTTAATTCCGTATGTTGTATCTTGCTATGGATGTAAACAACCATTTCTACATTCCTATCAATTGATATTCTCTGCAATCGGTGAAACGTACGTTAAGTTAATAAAATTACTTCATATAATGAAACAGGAGCCTTCAAAGGGGTCAATATATGCTCTGACAAAACAGTCGTATATCTGGTGATATTTTATGGAAGATATTATATGGAAACAGGAATAGAGGGTAAGATAAGGTATTGTGACTGATCACTAATCAAAATTGTATTTTTTTAGTCTATGGTTCTACTACGGTGCCAGTGTGATAATGTAGTTTTGTCTCCATATAGTTTGGCTAGTGTCTGTGTGTTTGTGTGTTTGTACGTTTGTTCTAGTTGGTGGGTTTAAGTAGTTTTCATTGTTTTTTATTACTGTTGGTACAGAAGAAAGTAAATTATATGTTTATGTTATTGGCTGTGGATACTGTGTTGGCATTGCGTAATGGGATAGTTCTCTGTGTTTGGTAGATTATCTATGTCATAAACGGGATCTTCTCTGTGGTTTATTGCATTTGTATTGTGGACGTATGGTGAGTGAATTTGGTTGTGTGTTACTTCGTTTGCTAGTGTACTAGGGTATAAATATTAGTCTCTAGTTATATGGTATCATTATATATGTGTTGGTCTAGGATGGCGAATTGGCAGAGTCGTTGAAACCTCGGATAGAATTCTTTGTGGGATTCGTTTCGGTTCTCTGCTCTCTGAGTTCAAATCCCACCGAGGTTAACTTTGCCTTTCATCCATTTAAGGTTGATAAATAAATACCAGTCTAGTACTGGGCTCGAATCTTCTTCTATGTCTCTTTCTTACTTCCATTCTCTCACTCTCTCTATCCTTCTTTGGAAGAAATCTACTATATCCAAGCCTGGAGAGATGATGGGCTCCACCATGTTTTAAAATGCCCTAGAAACCCCGTCTGTCAATAACTCGCTCCTATAACTCCCTCGGGTGTTACGGGACTGTACATGCATGTATGCGTTGGTCTACAGAAATGGTTTTGGCCCTTTGGTTGGTGTATTAGTGTATTCTTACGTGAGGGTTTATACGTTCTTTCTTGTGTGTCGGAGTTATTGTAGTGGGGCGGTTTTCACTTAGGTGCTGTCCGTGATGTTGAGTATGTATTCAGTGCACCTTGTGTTATTGTATCTGTTACAACCGGTTTGAGACATATGTGTTGTGTGTATACATAGAGTCGTGTACACGATTGTGGTAGAGGTATGTTTTGTATATCCTGTGTCTACGCGCTGTAACGTGTACGGTACTTTTTAAAGTGTGGAAATTCGCTAGCATAATATTTCTTGACTCTTCGGAATAAAGGTTGCACGGATGATCTCTCTAAGTATATGATTTAGCCACTGCAGATTGAAAGATATATTTTTTCTCGAAAGTGTCCGGAGTATTTCCGGGCTGAGTTACGAAAGGTGTGTCAATGATGGTAGAATCTACTTATTAATTATTGGCTATAGTAAATTTCTAATTTTGCAATCGAAACAGATTAAGCATGACCATCGGGCATTCTATCCAATAATATCACTCTAGTTTATTTAAGCAGGAGCAACATCTCATGTATGTATGTATGTATGTATGTATGTATGTATGTATGTATGTATGTATGTATGTATGTATGTCAGGTCACCAGTTGGTGCTACTGGTAACATGTATCTCAGTACAACCTGTCTCATGGTCGGGTCGTTGGCGACTAAACTGGCAACCCCACCAAGGTTTTTTGGTGAGGAGGGTGACTTTGGACATCCTGCAGGACTAAAAACAAAACCTGTCAAAGAGCAAAGGAGCTCTTAAGAGTCAATGGCCATCCCAAATCACCGGGAGAGATGACCCCTTAGCCTTTGTCAAGGCAGAATTCTAGGAGAAGGAAAACTCTGATATAACACCTGCAACCCTGATGGTATCCAATGATGTTCACTTGTTCTTCTTTTTGGTAAATATCATCTTGGTTAAGAGAGTGGGACTGGCTTTGTGCAGTGCCTTTGCTCACTATAAAAGCTTCACGGCACAGGCATTGCTTTATATCTGGAGATCTCACTGCACTTGTCGTCTCATGGTACCATGGGCCCAGCACTATGTGTCAATAATTGTCACAAGTGTAGTGTTTGTACCAGAGTTTTCAAGTCGCTGGCTGGACTAAAAAGTCACACTCGTTCAGCGCATCGGTAGGAGTTCTCCTACATGGATATAAAGTGGTGGCCGTACTCGAAAACGAGTTGGCAGCCACCATGTATGTATGTATGTCTTAATGAAGACTAGGAGTCTCTCGCTCCACAAAAAAAAATGCATTCGATGTTCAGAGAGTGGGATTGGCCCGGTACAAAACCTTTCCTCACTTAAAAAAGCTTCAAGCACAGGCGTCGCTTGATATATGACATTTTTTGCGATACATGGCATTGCTGGGTAGAGACAAGTTGTCCCTAGCAGGACTAAAAAACCACGTCCGTGATGCTCAAGTGATAGCGTTACTCGAAATCGAATTGCAGCTATCATCATGTATGTATGTATGTGTATGTCGGGTCACTCTTGAGTGCTACTGGTAACATGTAACCTAGTACAACCTGTTGTATTGTCGGTTCGTCGGAGACGAAACCGGCTACCCCACCAAGTTTACTTGGTGAGGAGGGTGATTTTGGACACCCTGCAGGACAAAAAATAAAACCTGACAAAGGCGGAAGAACTTATAAGAGTCAACGGCCCTCCAATAATGTGTAAATATGTATATACATGTATGCATGTGTATGTATGTACATATATATATATATGTATATATATATATATATACATGTATGCATGTATATATATATATATATATTCATATATATATGTACATACATACACTGAGCACCCCCCCCCACTTGTTTGAAGAGCTTTGTAACACGAACTGGCGCGAAATTTATTATAATTATTGACCAACCAATCAAATTACTTCTCTAAAAACCTGGCGTTTCGAGCCACTTTTTTTCATATAAAACAAGTAACATTCAAAGACCAACCAAATGTGAGAAAAACCCTCCATCTCAACTCTACTTTTGAAAAGCAGAAGAACTGCGAAACCGGTAAAGGAACCAAATAAATATATATATTTTTTTAAAAATAAGACTCCAGTTGCATTTTCGATTTCATCTTTTTTTCTTTATATATATATATATATATGAATAAAACTAGACCAAGAAACAAGAATGTCCATCATCAGTAGTCTACTGATTATCGTTGGTATTTCTTCGCATTAAAGACTAGATACCTAAGATCAGTGCGAGCGATAACTAAATTACTACTCCTCCTCTCTCACTTCCTCCCGTCTGACCTGCTTGAATTTCTTTCCTCTCTCAATCTTCTCGTGGCTCGGACGCGTCTGTTTCTTCTCGTCATTTGATTTGTCGGACTTAAGCCCACAATATTCATTGACTTGTCTCTCTTTTCCTCTCTTTACGTTGCATTACTACCATGTTGTTTGTTTCCTTTCCTCTGTTTTCCTCTGTCCCGATAACTTAATTTAGTTATCGCTCCCACAGATTTTAGGTATCTAGTCTTTAATGCAAAGAAATACCAATAATAATCAGCAGACTACTGATGAAGGACATTCTTGTTTCTTGGTCTATTTTTATTCATATATATATATATATATAGGTTGAAAAAAATGAAAACGAAATTTCATTTCTCACTCTTAGTATGGCACTTACTTAAACGTAAGTATGTATGTATACGTACATACACATATGTATACAGACGTACAGTAGCACGCATATATATATACATATATATAAATATATATATATATACATATATACACATATGCATACAGGTACGCATCAGTTTAGCCGACGTTTATTATAACGCCGGCCGCTTTGTTCGTTTGTTTGTCAACAAAGCGAACAGCCTGAATTTATGCCATACGGTGTTAAGGCAACCACGTCACCTTTTGTTCAACACTGACACAGGAACGATGTACTAGTTTCAAGCTTGTTAGCTATCATCAGCACCGTTTACCCATCTGCCAGATAGTTGAACCTTCGAAAGTATATACTTTCCTTATGAAAATTAACGGCTGAGCAGCCTAATTTGCATATTGAGTGAGTTAAATCGGTCAGGCATACCGAAAACGATAAGTTGAAAAAAATGAAAACGAAATTTCATTTCTCACTCTTAGTATGGCACTTACTTAAACGTAAGTATGTATGTATACGTACATACACATATGTATACAGACGTACAGTAGCACGCATATATATATACATATATATATATATATATATATTCATATATACACATATGCATACAGGTACACATACATATATGCACGCATCAGTTTAGCCGACGTTTATTATAACGCCGGCCGCTTTGTTCGTTTGTTTGTCAACAAAGCGAACAGCCTGAATTTATGCCATACGGTGTTAAGGCAACCACGTCACCTTTTTGTTCAACACTGACACAGGAACGATGTACTAGTTTCAAGCTTGTTAGCTATCATCAGCACCGTTTACCCATCTGCCAGATAGTTGAACGTTCGAAAGTATATACTTTCCTTATGAAAATTAACGGCTGAGCAGCCTAATTTGCATATTGAGTGAGTTAAATCGGTCAGGCATACCGAAAACGATAAGTTGAAAAAAATGAAAACGAAATTTCATTTCTCACTCTTAGTATGGCACTTACTTAAACGTAAGTATGTATGTATACGTACATACACATATGTATACAGACGTACAGTAGCACGCATATATATATACATATATATATATATATATATATATATATACATATATACACATATGCATACAGGTACACATACATATATGCACGCATCAGTTTAGCCGACGTTTATTATAACGCCGGCCGCTTTGTTCGTTTGTTTGTCAACAAAGCGAACAGCCTGAATTTATGCCATACGGTGTTAAGGCAACCACGTCACCTTTTTGTTCAACACTGACACAGGAACGATGTACTAGTTTCAAGCTTGTTAGCTATCATCAGCACCGTTTACCCATCTGCCAGATAGTTGAACGTTCGAAAGTATATACTTTCCTTATGAAAATTAGCGGCTGAGCAGCCTAATTTGCATATTGAGTGAGTTAAATGCGTGCATATATGTATGTGTACCTGTATGCATATGTGTATATATGTATATATATATATATATATATATATATATATATATATATATATGTATATATATATGCGTGCTACTGTACGTCTGTATACATATGTGTATGTACGTATACATACATACTTACGTTTAAGTAAGTGCCATACTAAGAGTGAGAAATGAAATTTCGTTTTCATTATTTTCAACTTATCGTTTTCGGTATGCCTAACCGATTTAACTCACTCAATATGCAAATTATATATATTTCTATTCTCCATATATATATATATATATATATATATATATATATATATATATATATATATATATATATATATATATATATATATATATATATATATATATATATATGTGTGTGTGTGTATATATAATATATATATGTAGCGAAATCTGTCCACACCTTGAACCCTGGGTGACACAGAAAGGTCAAATTCCCTTTCGGCGTAAACAAGTTCATGCGTGGGCGATCCCTCGAGGCGGGAAACAAAGCAACATGTATAAATAGCCTGCACCAGACCAAGCAAAGATCGGAACAGTACACGAAAGAATAGCTATGCAAGACATTCACCTCTAACTACAGGCCCCTGAGGTTTACAGACTTCGACAAACCTTTACTCTCTCTCTCCTAGTCTACGAACTTCTCACCTTCTCTGGCCACAGACTACACCAGCATCATGAAGCAACGTCATAAACATTTTCAACCGTTATAACTTAGTAACTTATTCTTTGTTCATTTATGAAGTGAAGTAAATCTTATATATCAAAAGTAAACCAGCTATTCGTGTTATTTCTTCTAATGATAACTACTAACCAGCTTTGCTTCATTAATATGTATGCTTATATATATATATATATATATATATATATATATATATATATATATATAGAGAGAGAGAGAGAGAGAGAGAGAAATAGATAGATAGATAGATAGATATATTTCTTTATTTGCCATAAGGGCGCACAAGAAAAGGGGACAAAACAAAGACACATGCCGGGGATTTTACATAGAGTCGTGTAAAAATATTGAAAAAAACAAATTTAACAATCGAAATCCCCAATAGTAGTGAGGCGCCACAAATGGGTTGTTTAATACCCCATAGATAGAACATCCTCAACTTCAGGAGCGTGTTGTGCAAGTCCTCCTTTCTTCCTTTTGCTCTCTTCTTCAACCTACAGGTTTATAAACAGAGAAGGCCCAATCACTCGGGCCAGTTTTGCTACATTCACCCACCTTTCAGTAAATTTACTGGAGTGCAGTGCCTCTCTCTCCACTCTGATTTCCTTCTAAAGTGGTACCCAAAGAAGGGAATGAGTTGTTGCCCGGAGAGAAAGGCATCTGTCCTCAGTCCTCTCAATCTCGTCCACCATATAACCTCTTTCACCATAGCCACTATACAGAGGAAAACCGCCTGTTTCATTTTTGAAAGAAGTTGGTGGTTTGATCTTACTATGGACTTGGCAGTCAACTGGATTTGTCCCATACGCGACACCAGTTGTTCTGCGTAGTTCCACAGGTCGGGTACGCCAGGGCAGTGTACAATTGCGTGCAAGACGGTTTCAATGTCCTGCTCGCATCTTGAACACGTCCTCTTGGAAGGATCCCTGCCGGGGCATCCGTGCCTGTAGATCTTGTCTCTAACTGGTAGAGCTCCTCAGTAGCACTGCCAGGACAGGGACCTCTGGAAGTTGTCCTTAGGTCCCGGGCGGAAAGTCCTACCAAACAGACTGGTGAGTTTGTCGTCTTTGACTCCGAGAGTTTCTTTGCGCACGTCGTCGCCCTTGTGACGTACTAACCCTCTATAGAATGTCGAAGTAGAGTCTCCACTGATTGCCGTGCCCGCTTGACAGAGGACTGTGAAGGCTTGAGCGCATTCAATGTGCCAGGCGCCCATCTTCTTCGGTCTCCGCTTGACCCAGAACTGCAGCTCCGTCAGCGAGACAAGTTGCGGGAAGGCCTGTCTCACAAGCGGTGCCCACACCGGTTGGTCGGTGAGGAATACCTGGAGATGCCGTAGCCTCAGCGCATGTTTGCGCATCATCATCCACGGCATTTCCGGCCCTCCGTTGGAAGGGTGCTGACAGCAAACGGATCTCCCCACCAGTGGAGCCTGCTTCTTCCAAAGGAACTGGAAGAGCATGCGTTCCATCTTGGTGAGGTGTTCACGGGGACAAGGCACGACGGTCAAGCGGTAGTAGATGACGGACGCTATGAAAGTGTTCGCCACCTCTGCTCGACCTTTCAAGGATAGCTTGCACTCTGCCCACTTCTGGGTGAGCGCAAATAACTTGGCCGTGACCTCGTTCCAGTTTTTCTCCACCTGGTGGTCCGGACCGAACCAGACCCCGAGCAATTTGACCGGTCCGTCCGTCCAGCGTCCGACGACGCTGTCGGACGGCATCGGTTTGCCTCTCCACGTTCCGAGTTGCAAACCGACAAACTTGTCCGGGTTCAGTTTTGCTCCTGTGAGCCTTTCGTATTCCTGCAGTAAGTTTCCGATCTCCCCGATTTCTGAGGTTTCCGACACATTTACTGTCACGTCGTCGGCATAAGCCGACGCTGCTTTCCGCAGTCCCGGTTCCAACGGGATGCCTTGCAGCAGCTCCAACTTCCGCAGTAGTGGCTTCAGAGTCAGCACTTACAGAATGGAGGAGAGAGGACATCCCTGTCGGATGGAACGCGTGATTGCGAACGGCTCCGCTAGGTAGCCGTTCACCTTGACCGTCGAGCAGATGTTGGTGTGCATTGCAGTGATCCAGCCTCTAAAGACGGGTCCGAAACTGGCCGCCTTGAGAACCGCTTCCAATTATCGATGGTCGACCCTATCGAACGCCTTGGACTGATCTAAATTGATCAGAGGCACACCGAAACCGGGTTTACACCCCACCCTCTCTATGACGTATCGCATGAGGTGGAGGTTGTCGTGTATGGACCTGGTCGGGATTGCACACGTTTACGCTTTCCCTTCCAGGTTCTCGACGACAAGCGCCAACCTCGTTGCCAACACCTTGGCCAAAATCTTTAATTATGTGTTGAGCAGAGTTATGGGCCTAAAGTTGCTTAGTTCCTCCCCCTTGTTCTCGTCTTTCCTGATCAGCGTTACTACGCCCCTGCCTGCAGACTGGGAATTCTCCCGTTCTGCTGCCAGTTGCAGTAGACAGCTTCGAGGACGCCAGAGAACAAGTCCGGCATTCCTATGTAAAACTCATAGGGTAGACCATCTAGACCGGGTGATTTGCGTTTCCCGCAGCGGCCCAGAGCGTCCTGTATCTAGTGTCAGTGATCGGTTTTTCGCAGAACTCGGCGTCCATGCTCGAGAGACACGGCAGGCCGTCGAGGTATGAACCGAAGTCCATTTCCCCGTTCGACGCACCGCCTCCCTGCTGGAACAGTTGCACAAAGTGCCGCTGAAAGGCCGCACACATCCGCTTGGGGTCAAGTAGCACGCATCCGTTTTGGTCTTTCAAACACCGAGTCGTGGACTTGTTGCCACTTTTCGCCTCTGCCACTTGGGCCCAGCTAACAGCTTTTGCTCCCTCGTTTCCTAGAGCACGTGATTTACTTCTGACCACGCAGCCGTCATGTTTCGCGTCGAAGAACTGGTCCAGTGCCGTTCTCGTTGCTAGCACTTTAGCTGCGTTTCCACTCCTAAGCGCCTCCTCTACCTTGCCTTATAGTTCTGTTTCTGTTTTGTTTTTCTCTAAGGCTAATTTTCTGCTAAAGTCTATCGACTCTACTCTAATTGCTCTCTTGAGAGAGTACCATCATCTGTTGTTGACGATGAGTCCTGTCAACTGTTGCTTAATTAATCTACTTATCCGTTCACTGTAGGCTTTACGAGTCGGTAGCAACACGTTCAGCTTCCAGTATCCGGGTCCTTGTCTATGTATTCTATCACGGTTGACTATGCAGATGACTAGTTTGTGGTCTGAATAGGCAACCATGTTCATTTGTGGACAGCTTAACATCCTGTCTCTCTCTCTAATAAAACACCTGTCTAAATACGATCTAGATGTCCCGCTGCGGTTTCTCCACGTCCACTGTGGTGCAGTCGGGAATACTAGTCGATACCTATCGGCCAGTTGGACATGATCCTACATAGACTTATCGTGCGTCTAGGATACCATTCCAGTCCCCCACTAAAAGCAAGGAGCAAGACGTTCCCAGAAAAGACTCTAGACGCTTAAAGAAGTCTGGCCGCGATTGCCCAGTCGGGGCATAAACGGCCACCAGTCTGAAGGCTCTACCTCCAACACTGTTCACGTCTAGGACTACCAGTCTACTCTCCGGGTCCAAGTGTACTTGCTGTACTTCGAGGTCCAGGTTTTTCCGAAACATGACAGCCACTCCCCGTCCACCTCCTGGCTGACAGAGAGATGCGTAGATCTCAAAGTCATTGAAGATGGGGGTTAGTTGCTGCCTGTTGTGGATCCTGGACTCGGTGATGGCTATCACATCCATACCGTGTGACCTAAGGTCGTTTAAAAGTTGGCCCTGTTACCAGGGCCTCCCTAGGCCACGTACATTCACGCTTCCAACTCGTAAATTAGCCATGTTGGTGGAGAAGAGTTGGCGAAAAAGGACGAAAAGATGCACTTACCTTTTCGTTTCCTGGAGATCGGGTTGTTCAATCTCCATTTGGGTGCTGGTGGGGGTGTTGGGTGGGGTGTTGAAACATTTTAATAGGACGCGGTTTATGGGTTTATGACAGGGGTTGCCCACGTCTTGCGAAAATTCAGTTTTCAGTTCACTATATGTTTCCATGGAAACCCTTATCAGTTTGAGGTGTGGAGACGATTCTGCTTTAAGGAAAGTTTTTCCCTCCGTCTCCACCTTGGGGTTTTGGGAGGTGACCTCCATCAAATTCTTGTTGTTGGTGTTGATGTATGCGTATTGTTGTTTGTGTTTTTGTTGTGTTGTTTTAGTTTGTTGTTCGTCCGGGAGTTTTCTTTTTATGGTGGGTGCTTGTGTTTGGGGTGGTGTTGGTGTTTGTTTTGCTGGTAGGGAGGGGCGTGATTGTGGTGTTGTTTGTGTTGTTGTTTGTATTGGTGGTTGTGTGTTGGTGTTGGTGATTGGTGTTTTTTGTGCTTTGCGGTGCCACTTTTTTTGTTTTGTTTTTTTTATTTTCGAGGCTGTCCTTCATCTTCACTTGGGGATGAAGAAGTAGCCTCGTCTGACGATGATTCGTCATCAGGAGCTTGCGGTAGGGGGATGTTGTGTGGTGATGGTGTGTTTGTGTGTGTGTTTGTGGTAGTGTTGGATGGAGTAGGATGGGGTGGGACTGTGTCCTTCGGGGGAGTTGTATGTGTTTTTCCTGCTGTTGATGGTTGAGTGGCTGTTTGTTTTGGTGTGTTTGCTTGTTTTGTGTTGTGGTTGTTGTTGTGGTGGTGGTGGTGGTTGTTTTGGTGTTGGTGTTGGTAACAATATTTTGGGGGGATTGTTTTTTTAAAGTGTGTCTGTAAAGGGAAGGAGGCCTTTAGATGCGATGTATTGTTACATCGGAAGCAGTGTGGTCTTCTCCTTCGGTCGAAATGTTGATGTGGCTGTTGTTGTCGACCAGCACTCTTTCGGGTATTTTGAAGATTCTCTCCGGCCTCATTTGAACCAAATCTCTAAATCTGTACCAGACCACGTGTATCTGGTTGATTTCTTGATGGAGAAGATGTTATCCTCTCCTTGTTCCAAGAATCCTGCCAGGTATGTAGGGAAAAAGGTGTATTTTTTTGACAGTATCGATATCACAGAATATTTTTGTGCGAGGGCCTCGCTTTTGAGGAGCACCGAAATACTCCCATATTGTTTGGCCCTCTGCATAAAGTCTATATTTGGCAATATCTCCTTCAAGGTTGCTTCAATTTCCTCTTGACTGAGGAATGCTGGTCTTTTTGTTTCATTTGAAACAGTTCTGAAGGTTACTGTCCTTCTAAGTGTTTCAATTCTGATTTCCGGGGATGAGTTTATTTTAAATCCATCTTGTTCTAAAATGATGAATTTCCTCCCCTCAGACAACATTTGTCTTGCATAGTGATATCTATATCCTTGAAGTCTTGTTTGTTTATGACTGTTTCTGCAAAAGTTATTTTTTTGTGTTGTTGTTGTGGTTGTGGTTGTCAGTTTTTCCATTTGTAGTTGTGTCAATTGTTTTATTTTCTGTTGTTGTTGGTGTCTGTTGTACACTGTGTGGTTCAATTTTGTTTTTATTACATACTTCACTTTCGTGAAACAAAACCTTGTTGTCATTATTCGTAGCTACATTGATGCAGGCAGAGCTTGTAGCAACGTTAAAGTCTATTTCTTTCTTTCTTTTTTCTTTCTCAACGTTCGCTAGCGTTCCTTGTACGCTAGCCATTGTTGATGGCAAAATATTAAAAATGAGATTGCCACCCAGCTGATAATTCAGTCTGGAGGTTAATCTACAAAATTGTGTGCGTACAAAAATAAGACATTACAAGACGTGACGGCGGGGATTTTACATATAACTTTAACATTAATAAATAATAATAAACTATATATAATAAAATAACAATTGAAATCCCCAATAGGGGGGAACGTTACTGCAAGGTTGTTTTACACCCCGTGGATAGAACAACCCTCAACACCAGGAACACGTTTTGTAGGTGTTCCTGTCTTCCCTCTGTTTATCTTCTTCAACCTACAGGTTTATATACAGAGAAGTCCCATTCACTCGGGCCATTTTTGCCACATTCACCCACCTTTCAGCGAATCTACTGGGGTGTAGCACCTCTCTCTCCACTCTCACCTTCCTTCTGAAGTGGTACTTAAAGAAGGGGACAAGTTGTTCTCCGGAGAGAAAGGTGTTTTCCTTCAGTCATTTTAACCTCGTCCACCATATTACCTCTTTCGCCTAGATATATATATATATATATATATATGGAAGGAAGAGAGAGAGAGAGAGAGACAGAGAGAGAGAGAGAGAGAGAGAGAGAGAGAGAGAGAGAGAGAGAGAGAGAGAGAGAGAGAGAGAGAGAGAGAGAGAGAGAGAGAGAGAGAGAATTTGTGTGAAATAACATTTATTCAAACCTATTCGGTTTTCGCTGCCGATCCAAATACGACTAATCATAAGATATTTGAAGGATGAATATATATTATACCGAAAACAATTAAAAGATACCAGATATGGGCATATATATATATATATATATATATATATATATATATATATATATATATATATATATACATATATATATATATATATATATATATATATATATATATATATATATATATATATATATATATATATACATACATATATATATATATATATATATATATATATATATATATATATATATATATATATATATATACTAATAGGTTGAAAAATATAAATATTTTAGATATTTCCTTATTTACCGATAACATACATGTATGCTTCTGTGAAATATTTCCACGAAACATTCTTCTGCAATCTCCTGTGGTGAACCTATAAATACATAAAATTGTTAAAACTACCGAATGTTTGATTAAACATATTTACTGAAAGCTGCAATGTTATTGACGATGGGGAAAATATGTAAAGAATTAGTATTGATATGGCATAATACTTGATGTAGTTAAAGATTAAATATATAAATAAGTGGCTTTGTTTAGTGGTTGATAGTATTATTTCTTTGTAATGAAGTTGTTGTACTAGTTTGTCGAGTCTTAAAAAGTATATTTATTATTTGTCATTCTATATATATGTAGATAATACTAGCTATATGAAAAGGATTTTTTGTTTATCGTTTAAATAAAATAAATAAATACATATACACACACACATATACACACAAACACACACACATATACACACAAACACACACACACACCACGTACACACACACACACACACACACAAACACACCATGTACGCACACACGCACACATACATACACATAACTCATGCACAAACCAAGTAGACAGCACACAACACAAAAACAACAAGATGGTGTAGGACAGAACAAAGGAGAGACACAAAATAACAAATTAGTCGCTGAGGAGGTCACAAAATGTGTGACGAAAGAACTTTGACTATGTATAAACAATCATCCTGTTATTGAACCAACAGACTGGACATTTGTAAGAAATTGAAGTGAAAACCAACAGGTGCGTGTGCATTTGACAGCATATAACAATATGTGTGTGTGTGTGTATATATATATATATCATTCATCATCATCATTTCATTTTACGTCCGCTTTTCCCTGCTTGCAAGGGTGGGACGGCAACTGATTCTGGCTTGATTTCTACAGCTGGATGCCCTTCCTAACGCCAACCTCATTTACAGTGAGTGCTGGGTGCTTTTTTGCCGTGACAGCTCCACGGCCACTTTGCAGTGGAATGATATGGACCCCAGTCCCCATCATCTCACTTCTACAGCTGAGTAAACTGGAGCAATGTGAAATAAAGTGTCTTGCTCAAGGAAACAACACGTCACCCGGTCTGAGAATTGAACTCACAACCTTTCGATTGCAAGCCCAATGCTCTAACCACTAAGCCATGTGCCTCCATTTGTATATAACAAAGAGGGTGTGGTAAGATACCAGGTGGACCATATCGCACCAGAGTACTCGATAGTTGGGGTAGTCGAGTGGGTAATAGAAAAAGAGTCAGTACTCCGACGGTTGAGCTCCGGCCGTTTCGACAGCTAGACCCAAACTAAGCTACCAGTATGACGTATATATATATATAATATATATACACGTAGAGGTCGTTTAACTCAATGTCTTAGAGCGCTCAGCCGGAATTCGAGAAGTATGAAATTCAATTCATCATTGCGGTTATTGGCCACTTTTTCCGTCTATAGGTGTATTTTACTAAGTTACTATACATAGTTATTTTCTGCATTTGAGATTCCTACATTTTCTAAGAATATCTGTGTGTGTGTGAGTGAGAGAGATAGAGTGTGTGTGTGTGTGTGTGTGTGAGTGAGAGAGATAGAGTGTGTGTGTGTGTGTCTGTCTGTGTTCATGTATCTATTTATATGTATGTATGTATACAATTATATATACATATACACACACACACACATATATATATATATATATATATATATATATATATATATATATATAAATAGATAGATGTGAGTGTGTGTGTGTGTGTATGTGTAATTTATACATACATATATAGAAAGCGAGGGAGAAACACAGACAGGGAGGGACAGACAGACAAAATCAGATTACATAGCTATCAGCAATAATTGACCTATCACATGTCTGAATGTTATTATGTAATGTTGATGGTAACTTGAAAAACACGTTCCACTGGGCTGGGGGGGGGGGGGGGGGGCAACTGATCGGCGTTTCAAGTCAACAGTGAGTCGTATTGATGTTGGCAAAGCTAGAAATAAAGATAAATAACTGAGAGCTTTAAAAAAAAAGAAATAAGAACAGGAAATGTGTAAGAGATAAAAGCAATGATATATATATATATATACTGTGTATATATATATATATATATATATATATATATATATATATATAAGCAAAAGAGATATTCAATTTGTTGGTAATTCAACAAATATAAATGTTTATAACTGATTCGAAGCACTCGACAAGTTTTCTGGAGTATAATATTCAATGATATTAAATAAATGGAAACTATATTTATCAAACCATATTTATTCTATTATATATATTTCAAGGGTACCAAAACTTTGGTACGCTCTCATCAGATAAAATACAAAGTTTGTTTTATAAATATTGACATAACCAGGAAAAACTTGAACCGTTAAGGTACCCTTGAAATATATATAATAGAATAAATATGGTTTTATAAATATAGTTTCCATTTATTTAATATCATTGTATATATATATTGTATATATATATATATATATATATATATATATATATAAACATATACTGTATATTTATATTTGCGTGTGTATATATATATATATATATATATATTGACACCTCCTTCCTACTCATTGCCGTTTTTAATGTTTCCTTAATGTGAGCCCTGTGTGGCCAATAAATATAACCGCGGTTAACTTTGGCTTTTATCCTTACGGGGTCGATAAAATAAAGTACCAGTAATTCACTAGGTAATTGCTGGCCTTGTGCCAAAAGTAGAAACAATTATTATTATTATTATTGTTCTTTGAGTCTCAGTCATTGATGTTAGTTAACTGGAAAGTTTGTTGAAATGAATATCAAGCCACTACCTGCAGCCTCAGATATTCAGGACGTATCGGAGGATTCTTGCTGTTCCCAGCAAGCATGCTTTTGAAGCGTTCCAAAAAGCGTGGCGGGGCCAATTTTCTTTAACCATCCCTGGAAACTATTTGAGATAGTACCTAGTGCGCCTATGACAATCGGGATCACTTTGACTTCATGGCAGTTCCAAATCCTTTTTACCTCCCACTTTAAGTCCTGGTATCGGTTAATTTTCTCCCTCTCCTTCTCTTGCACTCTCGTGTCGAATGGGCAGGCCACATCCACAATCAGGCACGATCTTTTTTCTTTGTCCAAAACCACCAGGTCAGGTCTATTGTGTTCCAGTTTCTTGTCCGTCTGTATCCTAAAATCTCACAGCACCTTCACCTGATCGTTTTCTATCACCGACTCTGGCTTATGCTCATACCACTTCTCAGAATGTGGTAAATTGTTTACTTTGCATAGGTGCCAGTGGATCACCCTGCCCATCACATCATGTTTCCAGCCCTTATAGTGAGTCTGGGCTAGGTGTTTACACTCGGATACAATGTGAGCCACAGTCTCCTCTCTCTCTCCACAGATCCTGCACAGTGGGCTAGCCTCCTCCTTGTAAATGTGGTGTTTCAACCACTTCCTTTTGAGGGCCTGCTCCTGCGTAGCCATTAACATTCCTTCTGTAGCCTTTTTAAGGTCTCCTCTTTTCAACCAGTTCCATGTCTGTGGATCTCTAAATTCAGTTTTCTCAAAGAAGGTACTATGAAGGGATTTTTCCTGAAGGCTGCTATTTCTCCTTGATGTTATTTCCTCCTTGGACATCCCCTGGCCTATTGTCCCTTCCTTCAGTACAGTTCTGAGCATTGGCTCCTTACTATCAGTCACGTATTTGTGTAGGTTGTTTTTCTCCATCTGAACACAGTCCTCTATGCTGATAAGACCTCTTCCACCTTCAGATCTCCTTAAGTAGAGTCTATCGACATCACTCCTCTTGTGGAACATATTGTAGATAGTCAATAGCTTCCTAGTCTTCCTATCCATTTCTTTTTGTTCAGCAACATTCCATCTCAGAATTCCCGCACTGTACCTAATAATAGACACAGCTCGGGAATTTACTGCACTTATGGCATTCCTACTGTTCAGATGTGACTTTAATACGCTCCTCACTCTCCGAAGGTATTCAGTTCTTATCAATTCCTTCATTTTTTTGTTCTTGATGTCATCAGCCTCCAGAACGCCCAAATACTTGTATCCTTCCTCAGAGTCAATTTCCTTTATAATCTCACCTGTTGGTATCTGGATTCCGTTACTTCTGCTCAACTTACCCCTCCTCATCACAATGACTCCACACTTACTAATACCAAATTGCATACATATATCATTGCTGAAAATACGGACGTGTCAACAAGCACATCCAACTCCTTCTCACTCTTCCCGAAGAGCTTAAGATCGTCCATGAAGAGGAGGTGATTGATGGTAAGCCCTCCCTTTCCCAACCTGTATCCTGCTCTCACTTTTCGCAGTACACTGGTCAGGGGCATCAGGGCAAGGACAAACAACAGAGGGGACAGACTATCTCCCTGGAAGATACCTCTCTTGATCTTCACGCTTCCCAAGGATTCTCCAGTTGATGTTAACTCTGTTTCCCAGGACTTCATACTTTTGCCCAACAACTGTCTGATGTTATCTGCCACCTTGAAGATCTCCAGGCTTTTGGTGATCCAAGAATGAGGCACCATGTCAAATGCCTTTTTGCAGTCTATCCATCCCATGGCAAGACCTGTGTGTCTCCTCTTGCAATTCCTCATTACCATCTTATCAATAAGTAACTGGTCCTTTGTACCACGTGACTTCTTTCGGCATCCTTTCTGTTCGTCCGGTAACAAGTTGTTTGTGTGGAGGTGATGGTAGATTTCCTCAGACATAATGCTTGTCAACAGTTTCCACATTACGGACAGACATGTGATAGGTCTATAGTTGGTAACATCATTACCCTTGATTCGGTCTTTCATTATCAGAACTGTGGTACCATTTGTCAACCACTCTGGTACCTCACCTGACATCAAGCAGTCATTGAACATGGTTGTCAGTTTCGGGTGGAGGGATGTTATGTTTTTAATCCAATACCCCTGCACACCATCTGGGCCAGGTGATTTCCAGTTGGTTAGTTTTTTGGCCAGCCCCTTAAGAGTTTCAACTGTGATACACAAATCAGTTTGTTGGTGTGCCTGTTCACTGATCTCCTTCTGTACTATCTCAATCCACACTGCCTGGTCATTATGTTTAACATCCTGCTCCCATATTCCTCTCCAGAATGTTTTAGTTTGTTCCGCCTCAGGGATCAAGTCGTTGCCTCTTTCTTTCCCTTCAAGCTGTCCAAACAGCATCTTCTGGTTGTTGTCGAACATGCGGTTCTGTCTATACTGACTGACTCTGTTCTCGTATCGCCTGATTTTTGCACTCTTTGCTACAATGCGTTGCTTCAGTTCCTCTATGATAATATTTAGCTTTTTCCTCCTAGTTTTGTACTTTATTTCCAGTCTATTTTTAGTGTCTATGTTTTTTAGTGTCCCATTCAGTAGGAACTCAAGCTTTCCAATGTCATTTCTCATTTCCCTGATTTGACCACTCAGTCGTTTCTTCCACCAAGGCTCTGCTCTTTCTTGTCTGTTGTTTCCTCTCGCTTTTATACCAAGTAGTTTCCTCACCGTATTTGCTGTTGCCTTGAGGATATTGTTGCACTGGTGAAGGCTCCTCGCCTCAAGGTATGGGATGACTTTGTTTACCTTAGCTGTTGTTTCTTTTAACTTTTTCCTGTCTACAAATCTTAGGTTCATAGGTCTCCCACTATCATTGTTCAATTCATCTACCACTAAGTTTAGGATAGCTACCAAATCTTGTCCTAGCCCGTCAGCATTCATCTCCTCAGTGGCCGTATCTCTGTTCCAGGTATTATTTATCTCAGCATTCAGATCATTGTCTGCTTCGGGTGGTTCCTCCGTTCTCTCGACCTCTTCACTTTCATTTCCCACTGGCTCGTTTGCCTGGCATACTCCACCCTCCATCTCCAAGCTAATCTCTCTGCTCAGTTCCTCCAGTTCCAGCTCTCTTATCCACCCATTAGTTCTTATTACCCGAGCCTGCCCGGCCAGTTTTTGTTCATCTAATTTAAATGGACCAATCTCGTTCCAGATGTTATGCATCCTTTTCCTATAGCCTTTCTCCTTGGGGTTACTCTTCAAGTAACATTGCATAACAGTTTTATTCAATTCTTTCGTCCAGTTGGTTCTGGTCCCTTTCCTTCTTCTTCTTCCTTCGACACCAGCAGTATTGGTTGACAGCCAGGTCCCTGCTGCTGAGCCAGGGAGCACCTGTTGGGTGAGAGTCTGTCACATGACATTCTAGTCTCCATTTCACCGTTATTCGAACTGTTTAGGTTCGACATTTAAACACTCTTATCGAGGATGGCGAATGTATGGTTACATAATCACCGGTGAATTACTTGTCTCCGGTGATTTCGTCACGCCACGTGACTTTTGTGTGGCATTATCACGCTGTAGACGAACCCAAATAAACAAACAAACAGGCAGAAAAAACCCCAAAAATGAATAAGCATAAGTTTCATTGTAATGTAGTGTTTGAATGTCTGACTTATTTTTTCCCTTCCCTTCTCTGTCCGTCCGTTTGTTTTTCTCTTCATTTTTATTTCCTTTACGTTTTTCGTTGTTGCTGTGCTGCTTTTATTTTTATTTTTTATTTTTTTATTTTGACCGGGTCATCAATTCAGTCTATTTATATATTTTGATGCCTTCCTCTTTTAGTGAGAATTCTACAATGTAGCAGGGTCTAGCGGGAGAGAAAAGCGGTGGTAGGGACAATGAGGCAGCGGCGGCGATGGCGGTGCTGTGCCAGCAGCAACTAGCAGGAGGTAGTGGGAGAGAATAGCGGCGGTAGCGATAATGAGGCAGCGGTGGTGGCGATGTGGTCGTTTTACTGTAGCGATGGTGTTGAAGATGGAGTAGAAATTTGAGTCGACTTGACCAGAGTTTTCATCGTGGCAGTGGTGGTGACACTGGTGGTGAAATTATCTTTAGCGAAATTATCATTAATCGCGTATATGTGTTGACATATTTTTCTTAATATTGGAATTAAATATTTTGTTAAAACTAAAACTTGATTTTTATTTTTTATTTTTTTTTATTTTGACTGGGTCATCAATTCAGTCTATTTATATATTTTGATGTTTTCCTCTTTTAGTGAGAATTCTACAATGTAGCAGGGGGTAGCGGGAGAGAATAGCGGCGGTAGTGATATTGAGGCAGCGGTGGTGGTGGCGGTGCTGTGCCAGCAGCAACTAGCAGGAGGTAGTGGGAGAGAGTAGCGGCGGTAGCGATAATGAGGCAGTGGTGGTGGTGATGTGGTCGTATTACTGTAGTGATGGTGTCGAAGTTGGAGTAGAAATTTGAGTCGACTTGATCAGAGTTTTCATCGTGGTAGTGGTGGTGGTATTGGTGGTGAAATTATCTTTAGTGAAATTATCATTAGTCGCGTATATGTGTTGACATATTTTCCTTAATATTGGAATTAAACATTTTGTTAAAACTAAAACTTGATTTTTATTTTTTAATTTTTTTTATTTTGACCGGGTCATCAATTCAGTCTATTTATATATTTTGATGTTTTCCTCTTTTAGTGGGAATTCTACAATGTAGCAGGGGATAGCGGGAGAGAATAGCGGCGGTAGTGATATTGAGGCAGCGGCGGCGGTGGTGGTAGCGGTGCTGTGCTAGCAGCAACTAGCAGGAGGTAGTGGGAGAGAATAGCGGCGGTAGCGATAATGACGCAGCGGTGGTGGTGATGTGGTCGTATTACTGTAGTGATGGTGTTGAAGTTGGAGTAGAAATTTGAGTCGACTTGACCAGAGTTTTCATCGTGGTAGTGGTGGTGGTATTGGTGGGGAAATTATCTTTAGTGAAATTATCGTTAGTCGCGTATATGTGTTGACATATTCCCTTAATATTGGAATTAAACATTTTGTTAAAACTAGTAATAGTAATAGTAATTATTATTATTATGCTGAGATTGGTGGTGGTGGTGGTGGTGAAATTGCCGTTATCTGGCTGTTGTGTTTAGTGTACACAGAGGGGTGATGGGGTAGGTGGTGTATCTAGTTTCTGATGTTGGTGAAATTGCTGTTATTTGGCTGTTCTATATAGTGTAGACAGAGGGGGTTTTCTTCCATTTATAACCATTTTCTTTTTTGAATATAAAATATATAATACAAAATTGAATATTTGAGCGATATAACAATATATTATGGATCCGAATTTTTTGGGACTCAAGCCAGATGTTTTATGCAACATTTGTACTAAGAATTGTTATTTCACAATTGATTTAAATATGTTAAAAAATCAAAACTTACGGGAGCGATTTCTCGACCTTCTATCCACCATGTGTTATTATTATTATTATTATTGAATGCTAGGTTGACGGAGGCTCTGCTCTGTAAGGTATTGTAAATTTTGACCGCTATAACAATTGTAAATTGTTTAAAACTTTAACCAACTTGTAGACAAAAACACCCCCCTCCTCATGAGAGGGGTCTTTCTGTCCGTTATTTGGCCCTTCGGGGTTAAATAACTGCTTATTGGGGTTTTGTGCCCAATATTTATTTTAAACAAAAAACAACATGGCTACGAAAAAGAATTTTCATAGGTCACTCCCACTCATTCCGTCTTCTTCTTCCTCAATCGTCACTACAGCAGAGAGAAGATTGTCTCTCTCCCTCCCTTCTCTTTCGCAAGCGACGACAGAAAAGAAAAATCTCGTGCAAAGCGTGCAAGATTTCTCCACGACGACGACGACAACGACGAAACAGGTGTGCGGGAAATACGAAAACCCATTTCATTCGTCTGACGTCAGGAATAATAGCAGTAGCAGCCGTAATAACAACAGCAACAGTGACAAGGAAAACAACAGTAGCAGCCGCAACAGCATCAGCAGCAGCATAAACAACAACAGCATTAGCAGCAACAACAACAACAGCAGCAGCAACAACAACAACCACAGCAACAGCGGCGCTGTAGTCGTAGTACCTGCAGAAACAACAAAAGTAACAGCAGCTCTGACGACAACAACAGCAGCAAAGAAAAACCAATCTCGTTTACAGGTATCGCAAAGAACCTGGAAACCATCCTCATAACAAATGAGGAATTAGAGGAAGCGAAGAAGATGGTGACAAAAACTGGACACCGAGCAATCTGCAAGGCAGCCGAAAACTTTTTCGAAACCAAACAGCACTGTACGGTCACGTACCGTACAGTAAGTACAAAATCCCGTAGGGTTGAAAGAGCCACAGAGGCTCAAATACAAAAATCCTTGGGGTCTGTGTGGCAGCGGAAAACGCACATCACCCGAGGCAAGAAATATGCCACCGTAGACGTACTTTTTGCCACACCCCAGGAGGCAAAGGCTCAATCCTTAGTGACCCTAAGGAGCGAGGAAATGGTGTTGGTGCCCTCCTACTGCGGGCAAAAAATTGTGAGGGTCAAACTGACCCACGTCCCCCCCCCCCGGGATGGCCCCTTCTTGGCTGGCCGCGTCTGTCCTCGTCGGAATCGAGGACAAAACAACTGTACTGCAAGTACAGAAAAAAGTAAGAGAAGATTGGGTCGGTACCTCCATTGAGATGTTAATCCAAACCAACCAGGAGTGCATCGAAGCTACCCCGGATGTGATAGACTTCGATAACGGCACTCAATTGCCCATAAGTATTGAGGGCAAACGCCCGAAATGCTTTCGCTGTGGATCGAAGACTCACCTCAGGGCCTTCTGCAACGAGAAGACCCTGAGAAAGGAGAAAACCCCCTCCTTCCAAAACCGGCTCCACGGCTACCAGCAACAGGACAAGCGGCAACCAGGAACGATAGGTCCGTGGCATCCATACCCACGCCACGGAAATCAAAAGCAGCAGCAGCAGTGGAAGTATTAACAACAACAACAGCAATACCAAATGCAGCTGCAACAGAGACTCCAGTGCAAACATCACCAACAACAAGTGAAAGAGTGGAGCTGGTACCCCTCCCCGACCTCACAGAATCAGACATGGAGTGTGAGGTGGGAGAGGGATGGAAAAAGGTCGTAAGAAGGCACAAACGCAGAAGCAGCGCATCGTCGCCTTCGAAAAGGGAGGAAAGAAATAAAAAAAGGGTAATGGCTACTGCAAAGAGACTCACAGCAGCAACACCACCAACACCATCACCACCCACACTAGCACCACCATCACCACCGGCGACAACCCCACCGCCAACAACAACAACACCTTCAACACCACCACCACAAGTACCAACATCGCAAACACAACAACAAAACACACACACCCAGCAACAACGACAAGAAAATAGCAGAACCACACCCCACCCCCAGAAAAACAAATACACAGCAATAAATACACACAACAAGAAACTAATGACTTACATAATTGAACACACAGACATTTCACAACACGAATACATAATACCAGCACCAATCAAAACGCCAACTAACATAAGACTGCTAAAAATAGCACAGAAACAATACACAAACATTAAAACGAAATTCCCCAACGCAGTTGGTGATTTCAGAGACCTAGGAGGGACTCTCAATCGAAGAGTATATTCGGACATACTCATAGAAGTGCAGACGAACAGCTGAAGGGACGATTCAACGGTCCCTTCACCAGACGATCAAGTGAAAAGGGATGGAAAAACCGTCCCTCCTCTACGGAAAGTACGGTAAGTGGTCTTTCCCATCTTTTCCACTCTATTTTAAACATGACCTCACTCAGAATAGGCAGCATAAATGCGCGTGGCTTGGGGTCGTCATGAAAGCAGGGTCACCTGCTCAACGACCTCAGGTCACTAAACATAGATGTAGTGGCCATCAGCGAGACCAGAATCTCCGAAGCACGGGCCTTCGCACCGACGGCGGCTACGATGTGTACGAATCTCCCAGCCGTCCTGGATCGGGGGGTGGCGTTGCTGTGCTTTTTCGGAGATGTTTGGATCTCGCCATACTGGCCATCTACCTGGACCCAGAGGGTAAGTTGGTGGTGCTGGACGTGACCAGCGGAGACGAGCAAGCTTTCAGGCTAGTGGCCGCCTATGCCCCGACAGGAGCAGGGCGGCCTGATTTCTTCCGGGGTCTGGAGACCTTTCTTGGAACGTCCCGCTCTTTAGTGTTAGTGGGCGACTGGAACGGGATCTTAGATGCACGCTGGGACTGTGTGGGATTAGCGGATAGGGGTGGAGGGTGCAAGAGCCTCACCAACCTGCTCAGGCGTTTTGAACTGTCTGATAGGTACCGATTGGATTTCCCGAATGTGCCAATGTGGACTTGGACAAATCGCATAGGGTCATCCAGATCATATCTAGATAGAGTATTTTGTAGGGAAATAGATAGGTCTAGCATAGGCTGTCCACAATTCAAGATAGTCAGCTACACGGACCACAAATTCTGGATCTGTGTGCTTGACTTAGATAGGCTTCATAGACGAGGACCCGGCTACTGGAAGCTAAACGCGTCCTTACCAGCGCGCAAGGCCTACAGAGACCGGATTAGCGAACTAGTTAAGCGGGGGTTGACGGGGGCCATCGTCAACAACAAGTGGTGGTTTGCTCTGAAAAGAGCGAATAGAATAGAATCCATTAGGTTTAGTAAGGCTTTAGCAATAGAGAAAAATAGAGCAGAGGGAAAACTAGTTAGAAAATTAGACGAGGCGCTTAGCAAAGGCATTGCGACCGACGTGCTTGCGGGGAAATTGGCCCTTGACCAATTCTTCAATGCAAAGCACGAAGGCTGCGTTGTCAGAGCTAGGGTGCGTGCTCTCAGATACCAGGGGACGAAAGTCGTTCAATGGGCCCGAGTGGCGGAGGCGCGTCGTGGTAACAGAGCCACGATCCGGTCTTTGGTGGACCACGACGGGCGCATGCTACTCGATCCCGGGCAAATGTGTGAAGCTTTTCAGCGACACTTCGCTCAGCTGTTCGGGGGCAGCGGTGGGCCGGGTCGAGGGATGGACTTTAGTGTCTACCTCGACGGACTGCCGCGGCTCTCGGTCACTGAGGCGGAGTGTTGCGAAAAGCCGATAACAGCCGCTGAAATAAGGGAGGCAATGACTGGCTGCACAAAGGGTATATCGTCTGGTTTGGATGGTCTGCCCTATGAACTTTACGTACAGATGCCAGACTTGTTCGGAGGCCTCTTGGCGGACGTCTACTGCAACTGGCAACAGAACGGGAGAATTCCCAGTTCTGTGAGCCGAGGAGCGGTGGCACTGCTGAGAAAGGATCCGAACAAGGGGGATAACATAGATAATTTCAGACCCATAACTCTGCTAAACACAGAGTTCAAGATTTTGGCCAAGGTGCTAGCAAAGAGGTTGGCGCTTGTCGTTGGTGGTCTGGTGCGAGAGGCGCAGACATGCGCCATTCCCGACAGATCCATCCACGACAACCTCCACCTCATGCGATACATCTTAGAGAGGGTAGCTAGGGAAACTGGCACGGGTGGGTCCTTGATCAATTTAGATCAGTCGAAAGCTTTCGATAGGGTCGACCATCTTTACCTAGCGGCAGTCCTGAGGGCGGCTGGCTTTGGGCCCGTCTTCAGAAGCTGGATCGTTGCCATGCACAGCGACATCTGCTCTGTGGTGAGAGTGAACGGTCACCTTTCGGAACCGTTCAACATCATGCGCTGGGTCCGCCAAGGATGTCCCCTCTCGTCCCTCTTGTACGTATTGACTCTCGAGCCATTACTGCACAAACTGGAGACGTTGAGGGGCGTCCCGCGCGAACTAGGATGCGGAAGATACGTGTCAGCATATGTGGACGATGTCACCGTAGTGGTGTCGAACGCCAAACACATCGAGGCGATCGGCACTACACTAAGAGAATACGAAGCGGTGACAGGAGCAATGATCAACCAGGAAAAGTCAGTGGGCCTGCAGCTCGGCACCTGGAGAGGCAGGTCCATGCCGTCCAACAGCGTCGTCGGACGCTGGGCGGACGGACCGGTTAAATTGCTAGGGGTCTGGTTCGGTCCGGACTTCCAGACGGACAAAAACTGGGACGAGGTGACGAGCAGGGTGGCTTCTCTCACCCAGAAATGGGCGGAGAGGAAGCTATCCCTGAAAGGTCGAGCGGAGGTGGCTAACGCGTACATCGCGTCTGTCATCTGCTACCGCCTGACCGTCGTACCTTGTCCTAAGCCCCGCCTGACTGCGCTGGAGCGTTTGCTCTTTCGCTTTTTGAGGAAGGGACGCGCTCCGATGGTCAGGCGGTCCATCTGCTGTCAACACCCGCTACGTGGAGGGCTGGGAATGCCGTGGCTGATGATGCGCAGACACGCGCTCAGGCTACGACATCTCCACCTCTTCCTCGACGGTGATCAGGTGTGGTCGCCGTTTGCTAGACACGTATTTCTCCAGCTCGTTTCCTTGACGGAGCTGCAGTCCTGTGTCAAGAGAAGACCGTGAGGGACCGCCTGGAGACTGGAATGTCTTCAGGCGCTCACAGCTCTCGACCAATCGGGCAATGTGATCGGTGGAAACTCCACCTTGGCGTTCTATAGAGGATTAGTGGAGAGGAAGAGCGACGACGTACTTGGGGAAACTCTAGACGTCGACGAAAATCAACTAGCCAATCTCTTCGGAAGAACTTTCGGGCCGGCACCTATGGACAACTTCCAGAAATCTCTGGCCTGGCAGTGCTACCGAGGAGCCTTGCCAGTTCGAGATAAACTCTACAGGCATGGAGGTGCCGTCCACCGGGCATGTCCGAGTTGCGCTCAGGGCGACGAAACCGTCCTGCACGCACTCGTCCAGTGTCCGAAAATTGCTGACTTGTGGGTTTATGTCGAACACCTGCTGTCGCGTGTAGGACGGATCCGGCTATCATCTGAGTCCATCGTGAAGATTTCCCCGCCCTCTTCCTTTAGCCGGGAAGGGCAGGCAGTTTTTATCTGTCTGGTGGCCATGGCGAAATAGATAGTATGGTGGACACGTTTGAAAGGGCTGAAGACGAGCACTTACCTCTTCGGTGATGCCCTGATTAACTTTTGCAAATTTCATTTGAAAAGGAAAATCAGGGTAGAGAGGGAAGTGCTCTCTTCCCAGCATTTTGTTGAAAGATGGGTGAGAGAAGCAAGAATGGCCCTAGTGAATGGCCCTACTCTGTGTACGTATCTGTAAATTACAGGTGGAAAACTGGGAGAGGGCACTTGCCTTGGTGGTCAGGGTCACTGTGGCCTTTTACTGGGCTTTCTCCACAAATGTCCCTCCGAAGCCCCTCCCCCCCCCCACCTATTGGGGAATTTTTCATTGTTATTTTTTTGTTACATCCTCTGTTTTTGTTCTTTACACGCAGAAATGCCCATTTGTACCGTCCTGTATTGTCCTGCACTGTCCTTAATGTCTACTTTATGTAAACCTTTGTGGTTAATAAAGAAATCATCATTATTATTATTATTATTATTATTGGCGACCTACGTAGTAAATCGTATCATCGTGAGCTCCGCAAAGGTTTGTTATTTCCGTTTGTTAAAAATTGCCATTTATGGAAAATTTTTATTGTTAACTATATATAAGCGCACATACATTGTTTTGCGAAAAGGACACCCAAAAAGATTGGGGCCTTGTGCCCAAAATTTAAACTTTTATGATTATCAAAAAATTTCTTTGAAAAATAAAATGGCTAATTCACCTCTGCACCAAGCAACTGAAAGCCTTCCTCACAAATTAACACCTCACACCGACACCACCATTGTAAATGATACTACGTTTGCCAACACAAACAATTTAAGCACTAGCAATATTTTAAATTTGTCTCAGGCAGACATTCATTTCCCGCCATTACCAATGAGTGCAGGTGTTAAAGACGCCACCGCCACCACCACCACCACCGCGACAACCCCCACCCCCACCACCACCGCGACAACAGAAACAAAAGGAAAAAATAAATCAACTCGTGATGTCGAAATATTTTCACCCAAAATGGACTCTTCCAAACCGAACTCCACTGACGTCACCACCACCACAACTGACACTAAAATAAATAATAACAAAAATAACGATAGCAACAACAACAACAATGACATTAAAAAGACCACCCTGAGTTTTGCCAGAGTAGCAAAACAGTGCGAAGCATTTACGGTAACTCAGGAGGAATTAGAAAATGCCAAAAAAATGGTAAAGAAAGATGGGTACAGGGTCAGTCTCACCCCCCTCCCACCTAATAAAATGGAGCATCGGCGCCTATGCACCGTGTCGTATCGAACAATAAATGTAAAATCGCGCCGAGTGGATCGGGTATCCGAGTCCCAAATCCAAAAAGCTTTGGGACATGTGTGGGCAAGAAAAACCCACATCAGACGTGGGCGGAAGTATGGAACCGTGGACGTGTTCTTTGAAACACCAGAGGAGGCTAGAGAACACTCCATGGCCCCATTAAGAAGTGACGACTTCACACTCGTCCCAAGCTATTGTGGCCAGAGACTCGTAAAGATCAGGGTGACCCACGTTCCACCAGCCATCGAAATTCCCTGGCTAATAGCGGCCGTCATCGCCGGCATCGAAGCCAACACAAAGATAATAGCAATAGCAAAAGAAAAGCAGGAGAACTGGTCCGGATCTGGGATGGAGCTCCTGATCCAAGCGGACCAAAAAAGCATTGAGGAGATCCCAGAGGTAATAGACCTCACTAACGGCAACCACCTCACCGTAATTGTCGAGGGCAGAAGGCCTAGGTGTGTCGTTTGTGGTGAAGGAACCCACCTAAGGGCTTTCTGCACTCAGGCTAAAAGGTTGAGGCCACCTCTCCTACCCACCCCAGTGACTCAACCATCAACACCACCAGTAGCAGAGATGGCAGCAACAACTGTAGCAGCAACAGCATTAGCAACTATAACAGCAACAATCCCAGCAACAGTAGCAAAACCAACACCACCACCACCAGCAAACCAACACCACCACCACCCAACGCTTCAGAACTAGCACCAGCGCCTACACCATCCACCACGCCACAACCAAAACTAACGCCTGTGGAGGATTTTCCACTCCCCGGCCTATCACAACTGGAGACAGATTGTGACGACGAGGAGTGGGAAACGGTATCAGGAAAAAAAAAAAGAAACCAAAAAAGAAAAAATGCTCTTCCTTCCCCTCTCCAAAAACAAAATACAGAGGGAAACAAATAAATTTACAAACAAAAAAGTTAGGACAGATATGCCACCATCCACACCAGCATCACCAACCCCATCAACCCAAACACCAACACCATCACCATCATTAACCCCAACACCACCATCACCTACACCACAAAAGTCACCAAAATGCGAAACAGAAACAAACCCACAACAAACGCAAACAAAACAAAACAACCAAAACGATACACACTACACAGCATTAAATTTGAACAACAAGCAATTATTACACTACATCCAACACAACACCAGCATCACAGAAAAAGACTACACAACAACCCAAAAATTCACACCACCTCCACACATACAAATCACTCGCATCACACAGAAAACGTACATGACACTAAAACAAAAATTCCCCAAAGACATCGGAGACTTCCGACAAGCACTCTCCAGGAGGATTTATAAGGACATCCTTCCTGAGGAGGCCACAAGCAGTGAAAAGGATGGAAAAACCGTCCTTCCTCTACGAGAAGTAAGGTAAGTGGTCTTTCCCATCTTTTCCACTCCTTTTCAACATGACCTCACTCAGAATAGGCAGCATAAATGCGCGTGGCTTGGGGTCGTCATGGAAGCAGAGCCACCTGCTCAACGACCTCAGGTCCCTAAACATAGATGTAGTGGCCATCAGCGAGACCAGAATCTCCGAAGCACGGGCCTTCGCACCGATCTTCGGCGGCTACGATGTGTACGCATCTCCCAGCCGTCCGGGATCGGGGGTGGAGTTGCTGTGCTTTTTAGGAGAGGTTTGGATCTTGCCATACTGGCCATCTTCCTGGACCCAGAAGGTAAGTTGGTGGTGCTGGACGTGACCAGCGAAGACAGGCAAGCTTTCAAGTTAATGGCCGTCTATGCCCCGACAGGAGCAGGGCAGCCTGATTTCTTCCGGCGGCTGGAGACCTTTCTTGGAACGTCTCGCTCTTTAGTGTTAGTGGGCGACTGGAACGGGATCTTAGATGCACGCTGGGATTGTGTGGGATTAGTGGATAGGGAAGAAGGGTGCAAGAGTCTCACCAACCTTCTCAGGCGTTTTGAACTGTCTGACAGGTACCGATTGGATTTCCCGAATGTGCCAATGTGGACTTGGACAAATCGCATAGGGTCATCCAGATCATATCTAGATAGAGTATTTTGTAGGGAAATAGATAGGTCTAGCATAGGCTGTCCACAATTCAAGATAGTCAGCTACACGGCCCACAAATTCTGGATCTGTGTGCTTGACTTAGATAGGCTTCATAGACGAGGACCCGGCTACTGGAAGCTAAACGCGTCCTTACCAGCGCGCAAGGCCTACAGAGACCGGATTAGCGAACTAGTTAAGCGGGGGTTGACGGGGGCCATCGTCAACAACAAGTGGTGGTTTGCTCTGAAAAGAGCAATTAGAATAGAGCCCATTAGGTATAGTAAGGCTTTAGCAATAGAGAAAAATGGAGCAGGGGGAGAATTAGTTAGAAAATTAGACGAGGCGCTTTGCAAAGGCATCGCGACCGACGTACTTGCGGCGAAATTGGCCCTTGACCAATTCTTCAATGCAAAGCACGAAGGCTGCGTTGTCAGAGCTAGGGTGCGTGCTCTCAGACACCAGGGGACGAAAGCCGTTCAATGGGCCCGAGTGGCGGAGGCGCGTCGTGGCAACAAAGCCACGATCCGGTCTTTGGTGGACCACGACGGGCGCATGCTACTCGATCCCGGGCAAATGTGTGAAGCTTTTCAGCGACACTTCGCTCAGCTGTTCGGGGGCAGCGGTGGGCCGGGTCGAGGGATGGACTTTAGTGTCTACCTCGACGGACTGCCGCGGCTCTCGGCCACTGAGACGGAGTGTTGCGAAAAGCCGATAACAGCCGCTGAAGTAAGGGAAGCAATGACTGGCTGCACAAGGGGTAATTCGCCTGGTTTGGATGGTCTGCCCTATGAACTTTACGTACAGATGCCAGACTTGTTCGGAGGCCTCTTGGCGGACGTCTACTGCAACTGGCAACAGAACGGGAGAATTCCCAGTTCTGTGAGCCGAGGAGCGGTGGCACTGCTGAGAATGGATCCGAACAAGGGGGATAACATAGATAATTTCAGGCCCATAACTCTGCTAAACACAGAGTTCAAGATTTTGGCCAAGGTGCTAGCAAAGAGGTTGGCGCTTGTCGTTGGTGGTCTGGTGGGAGAGGCGTAGACATGCGCCATTCCCGACAGATCCATCCACGACAACCTCCACCTCATGCCATACATCGTAGAGAAGGTAGCTAGAGAACCTGGCACGGGTGGGTCCTTGATCAATTTAGATCAGTCGAAAGCTTTCGATAGGGTCGACCATCGTTACCTAGCGGCAGTCCTGAGGGCGGCTGGCTTTGGGCCCGTCTTCAGAGGCTGGATCGCTGCCATGCACAGCGACATCTGCTCTGTGGTGAGAGTGAACGGTCACCTGTCGGAACCGTTCAACATCATGCGCTCGGTCCGCCAAGGATGTCCCCTCTCGTCCGTCTTGTACGTATTGACTCTCGAGCCATTACTGCACAAACTGGAGACGTTGAGGGGCGTCCCGCGCAAACTAGGATGCGGAAGATACGTGTCAGCATATGTGGACGATGTCACCGTAGTGGTGTCGAACGCCAAACACATCGAGGAGATCGGCACTACACTAAGAGAATACGAAGCGGTGACAGGAGCAATGATCAACCAGGAAAAGTCAGTGGGCCTGCAGCTCGGCACCTGGAGAGGCAGGTCCATGTCGTCCAACAGCGTCGTCGGACGCTGGACGGATGGACCGGTTAAATTTCTAGGGTCTGGTTCGGTATGGACCTCAAGACGGACAAAAACTGGGACGAGGTGACGAGCAGGGTGGCTTCTCTCACCCAGAAATGGGCGGAGAGGAAGCTATCCCTGAAAGGTCGAGCGGAGGTGGCTAATGCGTACATCGCGTCTGTCATCTGCTACCGCCTGACCGTCGTACCTTGTCCTAAGCCCCGCCTGACTGCGCTGGAGCGTTTGCTCTTTCGCTTTTTTGTGGAAGGGACGCGCTCCGATGGTCAGGCGGTCCATCTGCTGTCAACACCCGCTACGTGGAGGGCTGGGAATGCCGTGGCTGATGATGCGCAGACACGCGCTCAGGCTACGACATCTCCACCTCTTCCTCGACAGTGATCAGGTGTGGTCGCCGTTTGCTAGACACGTATTTCCCCAGCTCGTTTCCTTGACGGAGCTGCAGTCCTGTGTCAAGCGAAGACCGAGAGGGAGCGCCGGGAGACTAGAATGTCTTCAGGCGCTCACAGCCCTCGACCAATCGGGCAATGTGATCGGTGGAAACTCCACCTTGGCGTTCTATATAGGATTAGTGGAGAGGAAGAGCGACGACGTACTTGGGGAAACTCTAGACGTCGACGAAAATCAACTAGCCAATCTCTTCGGAAGAACTTTCGCGCCGGGACCTATGGACAACTTCCAGAAATCCCTGGCCTGGCAGTGCTACCGAGGAACTTTGCCAGTTCGAGATAAACTCTACATGCATGGAGGTGCCGTCAGCCGGGCATGTCCGAGATGCGCTCAGGGCGACAAAACCGTCCTGCACGCACTCGTCCAGTGTCCGAGCATTTCTGACTTGTGGGTTTATGTCGAACACCTGCTGTCGCGTGTAGGACGGATCCAGCTATCAGCTGACTCCATCGTGAGGATTTCTCCGCCCTCTTCCTTTAGCCGGGAAGTGCAGGCAATTTTTATCTGTCTGGTGGCCATGGCGAAAGAGATAGTATGGTGGACACGTTTGAAAGGGCTGAAGACGAGCACTTACCTCTTCGGTGATGCCCTGATTAACTTTTTCAAATTTGATTTGAAAAGGAAAATCAGGGTAGAGAGGGAAGTGCTCTCTTCCCAGCATTTTGTTGAAAGATGGGTAGGAGAGGCAAGAATGGCCGAGCCTACTCTGAGTATGTGTCTGTAAATTACAGGTGGAAAACTGGGAGAGGGCACTTGCCCTGGTGGTCAGGGTCACTGTGGCCTTTTAATGGGCTTTTTCCACGAATGTCCATCGGAAGTCTCCCCCCTATTGGGGAATCTTTCATTGTTATTTTTTTTTGTTACATCCTCTGCTTTTGTTTTTTACACGCAGAAATGCCCATTTGTACCGTCCTGTATTGTCCTGTACTCTCCTTAATGTCTACTTTATGTAAACCCTTGTGGTTAATAAAGAAAGCATTGTTTTTATTATTATAGATGGCGGTTGATTGGCAGTATCGGTAGAGGATCGGACGCCATGCTTTGACGCATAGAGTTATGGCCCTTTCCATTCTGAGTTCAAATCCCGCCAATGTTAACTTTGCCTTTCATCCTTACGGAGTCGATAAAATAAAGTACCAGTAATTGCTGGCCTTGTGCCTAAAGTAGAAACAATTATTATTATTATTATTATTATTATTGTATGTGTGTGTGTGTGCGCGTTGGTGTGTGTACGTGCGTGGGGGTGTGTACACACACACGTATATATATTTCTTCAAATCCACTTTTACATGTACTTTTACATGGATTTTGTGTAGAATATTGTAAGTTCTTATATAGTACGTCTAAGGTGGTGTATTGGTAGAAACGTTAGAGCGGTGAACACAATCCTTTCTCATATTTATTCCGTCTTCTTGTTTTTCAAGCTCAAATCCTCAAGGTGTCCGTTTTGACTTTTATCCTTTCTCGGTCGACTGGGGAAATTTTGTACAATGATTAACACAATAATTTTTATTCTTAAAATCGATTTATGTTAAATATTAGTAGATCTATTGTAAAACAATTCAAGTGCCTTTTGTGGATATGAACACGGAAAAGGAAGGGAAAAGCACGGGCTCTAGGGTCACAGAAGAATGGTGAGGGGTGTGTGATGGGCTCTAGGTCCCGGCGATATTGCGGCTGCGACCCAAGAACATCACCGCAAAAATATTCCCGCAGACAATGGCCAGCGACACCCGCTGCAACAGCCACCCTTCCTCGCGGGACTCCTTTCTCAGACGGGCTGCTGACGTACCGATTTTAATGAGGAGCTCGGCAGAACGGGCTCCAAGTACGCCTGAGGTCTCGACGGCGACCGGTGCGAAGACGAAGCGGCCGGACAACCCCCGGAATATATTAAATAATAAACGAGAAGAAAGAAAAGAGAAAAAAAGGAGTTAAATAAAAATGTGGCGGTCTGGAGATAGGGATGAGCAGACTCTACACTCCTGTTTAGGCACTATATTTCAGCTGCGTCACGTGAACATGATGGCGGCATCCACTTGCGACATCCACTATCTCAGCCATTCCAATCACGGGGATTCACTTCTTCACCAGCGGTATTGATAACAGTTGTTTTCCTCCTAACTAAATTGTAACATTCATTTTTTTTTTCTGCTGCTTTATTTTGTGGTTATATATTCGCTGCTTCATTCATGATGCAATATAAGTAAAATTGATCTATTTGATAAGAAAACATTACCATTGATACCAATAACGGCTGAATACGTTACAAAACTGTTTGTCTTAGATTGTTTATATTTATTTAAAAATCCCCCATCGTAATTTTAAGTAAGAACTTTGTTAAATAAAGAAACTTAAGATTAAATAGCAGTACATAATGTAATCAATTAATTAATCGCTGAAACATAAACATATTATATCAACTATATTTTATAAACAGAAGTTATACAATGGTGGAGGGGAAGGATAAAAACAAAATTAAGTAATGAAAAGAGGAGGAAGGGGTAAGAAGGGCAGATCTGGCTGTATAGGAAAGTAGAGGAAAGGAATATAAATGACATAAATGAAAGGAAAAGGAGGGAAAAAGCAAGGACTATTAGGCCACGGAAGAAAGGAAAGGGAAGAAGGAAGAGGGTGATGGGCTCTCTGCCTGAGGCAGGGCAGTTTTTCGGCTGCGCCCCACGGTCACAACTTCAAAGGCATTTCCGCGGACAATGGCCAGTGATACCCGCTGCAACAGCCACCCCACCCCGCGGGGCTCCCTCTTCAGACAGGCTGTTGACGATCCGATTTTACGGAGGATTTCGGCAGTACGGGGTCCGAAGACACCCGAGGTCTCAACATCAACCGGTGCGAAGAGGAAGGGGTCGGGCAAGCTCCGGTATTTGCTTGTCTTCCTTTCCTCTACATTGCGGGCCACAGTACCGGGGTTTGTGGCCGAAGCGACAAAGTTGGAGGCGGTGAACGTGTCATTAAACATCAGATAATAATGATTTCTTTATTAGCCACACAGGGCTCACATTAAGGAAACATTAAAGACGATACAGGATGATACAGTGTGGGGTTTTCTTTGTGTAAAATAAAATTTATAAAAGAGACAAAGAAAATAAACATTTAAAACAAACATGACAACTTCCCCAAAGTTGAGGAGACTTTAAGGGTCAGTCGTGGGTCAGTCGTGTAGAAATCCCACAGTCACCCTGTCGTTCTACTCTAATCTACAGGTGTATGCTTCAGGCTGGCCCATTCACACGGACCATGCTCGCCACTCTAATCCACCTTTCAACAAACACCAGATTAATAATGACAAAGTTAATTTTATTACTAAATCACACCAAATTCTTGATAATTCTCCTCCCATTTATGGCATTTATAGCCCTTTCACTTACTTTCTTATTGGCCCTTCTTTACCCCCCACATCTGCCCTTCTTACCCCTCCCACCTCAGTTCATTGCTTGGTTTTGTTTCTATCCACTATTTTTCTAGCTTCTTATTCTTTCATATCTCCATCAATATTTGTAATGTTATTTATACAACTGTGAATTGATTTATTGTCTGTAATTCTATTTTATAACACGGAATAAAATTAATCTGTGTTTTTATATTTAGTAAAATAACTAGCTTTCTCATTATTAAGCTGGTATTTATAAAATTATAATGGAAAGTTTTTAAATAGTGTCATGGTTTTCTTCCTTCCGAACACTTTTTGGGGTCTCGGGATACGACACTCTCAAGAATGAGTGGGCGAAGAAGAAGAAGAAGAAGAAGAAGAAGAAGAAGAAGAAGAAGAAGAAGAAGAAGAAGAAAACGAAAAAGTTTTAAAATAAATTTAGACACTTTAAAAATTTGTGTGTGTGTCTGTATATATATATATATATATATATATATATATATATATATATATATATATAATAGAATAATCGAGTATCGGAAAATCAGCTCACGAATTTACGATAAACAAATCCGACATGAGTGGCAGAGGGCTCAAGGCTCAATAATTCAGATAAACCAGAGCTATAACTATCGTTAAAATACCAACACACAAAGATTATGCCTAAAATCACCCATGCAGCCGAAAAAGAACGACCAGGAAGATTCGGGTCACTCAGATAAAATATCAATAAATCAATAATTTATATGAATGTATATATATATATATATATATGTGTGTGTGTGTGTGTGTGTGTGATTTTCCAAATATATATAGACACTTTAAACTATTGTCATTATTGAACTACCATTTGTTTCAGGCAGTTTAGTAAAGAAAAAGAAAATATAATTTGAAAATGATTTAAAAATCAGAGGCAGTGTCTTTTAAACAGTAACCTTATCCTTCCATGTCCCTCCATGTTCCATGTTCTGCAAGTGTCTGACATAAATGTTGGGAGCTTTATAAATGCATAACCTGAATTCTCTTCAAGATTCAGGGTTACATCTGTTTCTGTTATTTTCTAATGAAACTTGATACCGAACCAAACGGAAATAGCTGAATATATACAGCATATATTTTTTTATAGAGAGAGAAACTAGCTGCGTGGTGTTGGTGGTGGTGGTGAGGGCGGCGGTATGATGGTGGGGGTGGTGTTGTTGTTGTTGTTGTTTGTGGTGGTGGTGGTGGTGGTGGTGGTGAGGACGGCGGTATGATGGTGGGGTGGTGTTGTTGTTGTTGTTGTTGTTGTTGGTGGTGGTGGTGGTTGTGGCAGCAGTTGTGGTGGTGGTGGTGGTGGTGGTGGCGACGGCGGCGGCGGCGGTTGTGTTGGAGGATGGTGGTGGCAGCTGTGGTGGTGGAAGCTGTGGTGGTGGCAGGGCGGTGGTGATGGTGGTGGTGTTTGTGGTGGTGGTGGTGGTAGTGGTGGTGACGGCGGCGGGGATTGCGACAGCGGTGATAGTGGTGGATGATATCGAATATTAAGTAAAGTTCTCAACATTTGGTTATGGAACCATACAGAGGCAATGTTCAATGGCAGTCATATTTAGGAGTATTTGATGAGTCAAAGAATGTATTTGAAGTTTGACAGTGTGTGAGAAAGTCTTGTGCACAGAACATTAACAAATTAACTCGAAATAATTATCTAGTGAGGTAAGAATGAAGACAATTACATGGAGTCATAGATATGAATCTGATGGAGTTTAACTATAAAAAATCTTTTTTTCTAATGCCTATAATATGTTGTTTTATTGTTGAGTTTATTTTAGCCGAAAATACTTGTGGCATTACCATAATCATATTATTTTAATAGACTTAAATATGTGTGTGAGTGTTTGCGTCTAAATAAACACACACACACACACACACACACACACACACACACACACACACACACACACACACACACACACACACACACACACACACACACACACACATACATACATATATATATATATATATATGAAGTTTGTCCCAAGTGTAAAGGAACTGATTTTCCTATGTACGACATGGTAAGGTAAGGAAGCACATTGTTTATGTATATAGACATATTGGTTATGACGTTGGCTGCACGTATACACTTGTTTCAACATGATCGATTGAGTCAGTCGTGAGTTACTGCTGTTTGTTTACAGGCGTGTTTATAACCTCTGTTATGTTTGCAATGCAGGAAAATATTGGATAACGGTACTCTAGCAAATTTTATATGCAACTCAACAAATCTGCCACCGAACCATTTAAGTCTTTAACACAAGTTTGTGGAGATTCCACTCCATCGAGAAATAAGGTTTTTAAGTGGCACAAAACTTTCAAAGAGGACTGAGAAAATGTTGAAGACCAACCTCGTTCTGGAAGACCAATCTCATCAACAAATGAACAAAATATGGAAGTGGTGCCAGCGATGATGGCAAAAGATCACCGATTAGGATGATTGCAGAAGAAACGGACTTGAATAAAATTGCAGTTCACAGAATTTTAATAGACCATTTGGCCAAGAATGTAGGAGTTGTTTCCCTGGCTTACCTCCCAATAACTGTACACCTTTAAATGGAGTTTCAGTCATGAAATTTATATGCATACAGTTTGTGCAGAAGCACGATTAGTCGATGAAATGGACCCAAGTACTTGACTGGTACTTTATTTTATCGACCTCGGAAGGATGGAAGGCAAAGTTGAATGCGGCGAGATTTGAACTCAGATCGTAAAGTATATTATCTAACGTTTTACCGATGATGGTGATAATAATAATGGTTTCCGATTTAGGCACAAGGCCAGCAATTTTGGGGGGAAGGGGAAAGTCGATTAAATTGTCCGCAGTGCGTTACTGGTACTTTATTTTATTGACCCCGAAAGGATAAAAGGCTAAACTAACCGCAGCGGGATTTGATCTCAGAACGCAAAGGGCCGTTACTCAATGCCGCAAAGCATGTTGTCCGACGCACTACCACCCTTTGGAGTATCTTTTATTTGAACACAGGCATCAGAAGGAAAAGACGATACAAAGACAGGTTGCAACATTAAAGTGGGGTTTTACATATACATGAGAAAAAGAGAATAACATGTGTATATAGTATAGAAGTTGGGTTACATAATTACATAGTATATATAAAGCTTTCAGTCCTCCTATTATAGAGAGCTGAATACCTAAGGTTAATAAAGGAACCCTACTGATCTACAATCGTTTTGACCACAAAGGTCGTGTTCCCCCTCCAACCTGTCGTTGTTCCACCTAAAGGCACCAGCCGGGAGTAGTCACATTCGCTCTTACCATTTTCGCTACTTTCACCTATCTTAATAATAATTATAATACGTGAAGTTGTATATCTGGTGACATACGGTATGTTTATAAATAAACATTTTGAAAGCCTACCGCTATGAATTTGAAAACTGACAGCAGAGCGCCATCTAGTGTGTTCCAACAGAAGCTAAGCACGGGCAACCAGTGATAATGACGTCATCATTTCATTTCTAACTTTGGTCGTTATCAAACTGGTACTGTGTTTATTTATAAACATAGAGTATGTCGCCAGATATATAACTTCACGTATTTCATATACAAAGCTATGTTAGAGTTAATGCCCTAATTATAATATCTTTAAATTTAGGCACAGGTCCAGCAATTTGTGGGGAGAGGGGAAAATCGATTAAACCAACCTCAGTATTTGATTGGTGCTTTAGTTTATCAATCCCAGAAGGATGATAGGCAAAGTTGACAGCAATGAGATTTGAACTTAAATCGTAAAAATCCGGAACAAATGTCTGACGCTCTAACGATTCTGCTAATCCACCATCTTAATTATAATAACAACAACAACTATAATTGTTTCTACTTTGGGCACAAGGCCAGCAATTATCCCTCTGCGTTACTGTTACTTTATTTTATCAACCTCGTAAGGATGAAAGGCAAAGTTAACCTCGGCGGGATTTGAACCCAGATCGTAAAGGGCCGTAACTCTATGCTGCAGAGCATGGCGTCCGACCATCCATCGATACTGCCAATCCACCGGGATTTCTTTTATTTGCCACACGGGTATCAACTGGTAGGGATGATACAGAGACTGGTTACATTAAGGTATGGGTTTACATAGAAATGAGAGGGAAATAATTGTTTCTACTTTAGGCACAAGGCCAGCAATTTGAAGGGGAGGGGAAAGTCGATTAAATCGACCCCAGTACGTTACTGGTGTTTTATTTTATCGACTCCGTAAGAATGAAAGGCAAAACTAACCCCGGCGGGATTTGAACTCAGAACGCAAAGAGCCATGACTCTATGCTGCAAAGTCTGGTGTCCGACGCTCTACCGATACTGCCAATCCACCGCCCTTAAGAGGGAAATAATTGTCTCTACTTTTGGCATAAGGCCAGCAATTACCCAGTACATTACTGGTACTTTATTTTATCGACTCCGTAAGGATGAAAGGCAAAGTTAACCTCGGCGGGATTTGAACTCAGAATGGCAAGGGCCCTAACTCTATGCGTCAAAGCATGACGGCCGATCCTCTACCGATACTGTTAATCCAGCGGAAATAATTGTTTCTACTTTTGGCACAAGGCCAGCAATTACTCAGTACATTACTGGTACTTTATTTTATCGACCCAGTAAGTATGAAAGGCAAAGTTAACCACGACGGGATTTGAACTCAGACCGTAAAGGGACGTAACTATGCTGGAAAGCATGGCGTCCGACTCTCTACCGATACTGCCAATTCACCGCAATAATAATGGTTTGTTATATAGGCACAAGGCTAGTAATTTGGGAGAGGGGTAAGTCGATTAAATCGACACCAGTGCATTACCCCGTAAGTGCAATCGACCTCGTAAGGATGAAAAACGAAGCTAACCTCGGTGGGATTTGAACTCATAACGTAAAGGGCCGTAACTCTATGCTGCAAAGCATGGTGTCCGACCCTCTACTGATACTGCCAACCCACCACCCTTTAGTTATTATCCTTACGGGGTCGATAAAATAAAGTACCAGTAATGCACTGGGTAATTGCTGGCCTTGTGCCTAACGTAGAAACAATTATTATTATTTCATTTACTAGCCACAAGGGCGCCGAATGAGGGGATATTACAAGGACAAATTACATAAAGTGTGCGAGTTTACATAGAAATTGGATGAGGAAATAAATTAAATTAATCATGTATACAGTACATAACGATAATTTATTTATTATTGCCACAAGGGTGACATTAATAGGAAAAGCTGTCAATAGAGAAACAAACATATTCGGTTGACCAAGGAAAATGTGATTCTATCCCCATCACTCTTCTCTGTCACTTTCTCTCAATTAATCATTACTTTGTTTATTTCCATAACAGAGAAGGTTACCTCACTGTTGTTATGTCATTAGAATTCATTAAAAACTTTACTACACATACAGACTGATAAATTATTCCTGTTGACATCTTGATTTCAGGCATTCAACTAAATTCTCTCTAAGGAGTGAACGTTAATGGTAAAGATTTCTTTCAATAAGAAATTAATAGCTCAGTTATATGTGGTGGCATTTATAAATGCCACCACATATACTTGGACGGTCGGCTTCCTGATGATTTCTCCCGAATGAAACAGTTCTAGTCCTGTAGAAGCTTTTCTATATTTAATATATATATATATATATATATATATATATATATATAACAAAGGAATTGTGGTAAGAAACCAGATGGACCATAACGCACCAGAGTACTCAATACTTAAGGTAGTGAGAGAGAAATAGGAAAAAGTATGACCCCCGAGGTCATACTTTTTCCTATATATATATATATATATATATATATATCTCCATATGTGGTTGACGGCTGAAAGAAAGGAGTACTCAATACCAACGTAGAGTTTTGAATATTCAATATTATTAAGGCTAAAGAGTGATTCTTGTCTGGAGTTTCACCTGTTTATCACAGGGTCATCAGACCCAATAATAAACAGGTAAAACTCCAGAGTAACAAGAATATAAAATGAAGATCTACGAATAAAACTGTCTCTCTTATTTATTATACTAAAACTCCGAACGATACCTTACGGAGAAAATCCTAAGGAATGGAAATCGGAGAGCGGTGTTTTTCAACGAGGGCCCTTGGACCCCCCTGGTAGTCATATGAACATTTTTTTTTGGGGGGGGGGGGGGCATATGAAATGTTGAGTGGCCATATGATGTTATTGGAGCATTTGAAGCAATAAGGTGTATTCTTAATTTTGAGCGAAAGTTTGCTGATCTGTGTGAAATAAGTGATTTCAAGACATGTGGTTTTTGCTGAGAAACTTGCTGACGTACGGGAGTATGCATGCTTTCTGTCTGCATATCCAGCCACAATGCGTGACCTTGACCGTAACGTCGGGAAAATTTCCGGCCAATATGTAACGTCAACCTGTGGCTGCAGCGCATGAATAACGACAGGCCTGCTTAGACAGTTGCTATTGTGTCATTATTAACGCATCGCATTTCACACATATAACGATCGTCCATAACAGTGGAGACATTTAACAACTGATTGCTGACAACTATCTTACCTATGGCATCGATTAAGAAGAAAGTACGCCATATAGCAACGATTATTTGAAATTCAGTTTCATTGAGGCACCTCATGATTCTCGATTGCCTATGTGTCTTCTCTGTCATCAGACACTGAGCAACGACTCCATGCGCCATGGGCGACTCTTACAACACTTCAATGCGAAGCATGGAAATAAGTCATCAAAGCTGCTTTCATTCTTCCAAGATCTTCAAAAGAAAGTTTGCTGCCAGTCTACACTATCTCAATGTTTTTCTAAAGTAGCCGAAAAGCAGTATAAATAATTAATAGCGAGCTACGAACTTTCAAAATTGATTGCCAAGTGTGGAAAACCCAATACGATAGGTGAGCAGTTAATTAAACCAGCCATTTCTGTGTTTTTACAAACTGTTATGAATCACATAGACGACTCAGTGGTCCAGCTTATGCCGCTCAGCAATGACATAGTACGGTGACGAATTGATGAGATGTCCATTGATGTGGAACAGCAGCTTCACAAATATATTCGATGATTCAACCTTTTGTGGAAGCTGGACTGTACTTCTGGCATATGTCAGATTCCAAGACGATGATGCTTTTCGAGAGGAAATGCTTTTTTGTCGTGCCTTTGAAACTACAACGACAGCTTCCGATATATACGACCTTGTGGTGTCATACTTATCAGAAAACAAGATTCCTATTACATCTGTTACATCATGTGCAGCAGACGGCGCACCCGGATTCCTTAAGCGACTTAAAGATGATAACCCATCAATTTTGACAGTACACTGCGTCTTTCATCGGGAAAACATGGCTTCCAGATATCTTTCACCAGAATTACAGGAAGTAGTGCATGCTGTTGTGTTGTACGTAAATTTAATCAAGGCGAATCCCAAGATTGATCGTCTTTTTCAGAAATACTGCAAGGACATCGACAAACATGTCAATCTTATCCTACATATTGACATCAGATGGTTGTCAAAGGGAAATTGTTTTGCCTGCTTTTTCGAATTATTTGATGAAGTTATAAAGTTTTTACCCGAGAGTTCCCACACAACCATCCTTCAAAGAGCTGACGGGAAATTATTAGTCACTCATTTGGCTGACATTTTTCAAAAACTCAATTTATTGAACAAGGAATTGCAGGGGGACAAGGTGACCATGATCGTGGCGAAAACCAAAATACCACATATATGTGTGTATCCCTTTCCTTCCTTTTACACATACATACATTCACACAAACACACATACACATTGCGTGATGGACAGGTGGACAGAAGTCCCTCAAATTTATATACATGTGAATGGAGTTCTACTGAAGCAGCTAGAGAAGTTCAAGTATCTCGGAGCCGTGTTCATGAGTGATGGAATGCAGGAGGCTGAATTAAATGCAAGAATTGCAAAAGCTGATGCAGTAATGCGCCATCCTCAGCATTCAGCAATCAGAAGAAAGGGGTAGGTGTAAAAGCCAAACTCGCTGTCTTCCTGGTATTCCTGCCACCTCTTACCGAGGATCCTGAATCTTGAGTAATGACCAAAAGAATACAATTGCAAATAAAAGTGACAGAAAGCGGATTCCCCCGAAGGGTCTTTGGAGTAACTTTACTCGATAAAGTGCATAGCTCAGAGACCAGAGAGTCACTCCTGGCAGAGCCGCTACTTCTCCGAATTGAGAGATCACAACCCCGATATTATGAACACGTGGTTAGAATGTCTCAGTAAAGAATCGCTGGACACATTTTACAGGCAAAACCAACCGGTAAGAGACCCAGGGGTAGACCCTCAGCAAGATAGTTGGATAATATCCATGAGATTGGCTGGTCACGCTTTGGGATCCAGCTGGATCAGTTAGAGATGTTTGCTACTGACAGACTCGGTGGAAGGAGTGTTTGAGAAGGACTCTGCTGCCATGACCCTCTCAGAAATAAATTGGTGAAGAAGATATTGTCAATTTACTTTTCAATTTACATATATCTATATGCATATATCTTTGCGTATAATACCAATATGCACACTACATACGCTAGCAGAAAACTGCCCCTCGGGCGGTTTTTCTCTAGTGTAAGTAATAGTATGTGTTTGTTTATTCTCCTCCATGTGTATAGATAAGTATGTTTCGGGCTTTCAGACATCTTCTATACAGATCTGTAAAACGTCTAAATTCATAATCTATTGAATTCAAAGAAGCATTATATTTCAACAAGAAAGCCATTTTAAGAGAAAATCCAATATTTGTGTGTAATTATATTATGTATACCATGGTCGAAACTGTATATAGATAGAAGAATTTCTTTCGTCTTCAAAGTAGTCCATTCTCAGTTTATTTCTTATTCTTTCTTCTCTTTGATGTCTTGGTCAAGATTAAATCCATTTTCCGACTGCTTCAACCGAAGTTTACAGTTGGTTACGACTTCATTTCCATCATAGCCTCCATTGGTAAAAGAACGTTTCAAAATCTTACTTCAAAATGATATTCTCGTTCTCTTTAATATCGAGTAGAATTATGTCAAACATCAATAAATAGTAATATCAAAACCGTAAAAATATTATTAAAGTATTATATATGGTGCACATTGCTATATGGCATTATGCCAAGCTCCTCCGTAAAATCGTCAGCAGCCTGTATGAGGAATGAGCCCTGCGAGTTGGGGTGGCTGTTGCAGCGGGTGTCGCGGAAATACCTTTGAAGTTTTGTCTGCGGAGTACAGCCCTAACACTGCCCCGCCACAGCCATAGTGTATATCACCCTCTCCCCTTCCTCTTCCTTTCTTCCGCGGCCTCATAGTCCTGGCTTATCCCTCCTTTTCCTCACATTTATGGCATTTGTAGTCCTTTCTCCTACTTTCCTATACAGTCAGACTTACCCTTCTTTACCCACCCCCTCACCCCTCTTTTCGTTGGTTGGTTTCGTTTTTATCCTTTTTTTTTTTCTTTTTCTTTCATATCTCCATCAATCTTTCCAATGCTACTATTTATACAAGTGTGAATTGATTTGTCTGTAATTCAATTTATTATTACATTTTAAAATATCTAATAAAAAAAAAAAATACAGACATTAACTAACGTATTATCTCATAGATTAAAAGTGATTGAAAATTGGGCATGAGGAAAACCTTTGAAAATATCACGGAGAGAACATAAAACCAATAAGGAAGTAGTAAAATGATAAAACTAAGAAGTAAAAGTTTTATCAAACACCATGAAAGAAAGAAAACTAAATAATTCTAGATATTCAATTAGAAAAATAAAATGGTTTACAGGGAGTATTAGTAGAAAGCAAAATGTGTAGGAGGGGAAAACCAAGAATTGTGTGGATGGATAATATCAAGCATTGGTTTATAGATTTAAAATGCAATGAATATTAAAGGGACGTCATAGAATAGACCCAAATAGTGATCCCTGGTATTAAACCTGCTGAAATAAAATAATATCTGGTGATAATAAGAAGACATTTTAAGG
>OZ024740.1:79292118-79302118 GCA_964016885.1 Eledone cirrhosa
AGTGGAGGGAAGGCGGCCGTCATGTTACCACTGCTTAAGCAGGGGTCACCTGAGGGCTGCCTGTCCTCAATTAACAAGTAAAAAAAAGGCTCTTCTGCCAACCCCGAACACGACAACACAACCACCACCACCACCACCACCACCACCACCACCACAACAACAACAACAACAACAACAACAACCACAACAACACGGAAAAATAACAACACAAAACACTGTTCCACCCAACCCCTCCCCACCTAAAACAAATACAAATGCAACCACAACAAAACCCCAAAATATACCCCTCCCCAACAACACGGAAGAGGACTCCGTATCAACGTCACCCAGTGACGACGAGGGAGAACCCTTTCAACAGGTGAAAAGGAAAGAAAAAAGGCACCACATTAACAAAAATGCCACAAACACACAACCACCAGCATAAACAGAACAAACATCACAAATAAAAAAACCTACCCCTCCCCAAAACATAACACATACTACAAAACGCAAACACGCAAAAGAACAACAAACAAAAACAAACACAACACAACAAAAACTCTATACATACATTAACAAGAACAATAAAACGTTGATGAAAGCGATAGAAAATAACCCTTCGGTGGAAACCGAAGGGATCACTTTCACCTACGCAGCGAACAAACCTCACCTAATGATGATTAGGGTCCCAACGGAAACCTATGTAACGTTGAAAAAGAACCATCCAATGCATGTGGGGACCAACTGCACCAAACCACATAACAGCGTCCTATTGAGATGTTTCCCCACCCCCACACCAGACACCCACACCCCACCAAACACCCTAATCTCACCACACACTGATGTCCTCACCCCACCACAAACCACCACACCACCAAACAACCCTTCCAACACCCCCATGGAAATTGTGCAGCCTGGTCCCCAGCAGACGAAGAGGTAAGTAATTTCCTTTCCTCTTCCTTTTTAATTCTTCAGCACCAACATGGCCAATATAAGAGTTGGATGTGTGAATGCACGCGGCTTAGGGGATGTCCTGGAAACAGGGCAAACTCTTAAATGACCTCAGGTCGCACAGAGTGGATGTAATGGTTATTTGCGAGTCCAGGATCAGCAGCGAGCGCCAACTGGCCCCCATCTTCGACGACTTTGAGATCTACGCATCTCTCTGTCAGCCGAGGGGTGGGGTTGGGGTTGTCGTTCTGCTGCGAAAGTACCTGGGTCTTGCCACACAGAAGGTACACATGGACCCGGAGGGTCGACTGGTGGTTTTAGAGGTCGGAAGTGGTGAAGGTGGAGCTTTCAGGCTGGTGGCAGCGTATGCCCCATCTGGGACCCCGCGACCGGACTTCTTCCGACGCCTGGAGAATTTCCTGGGAACGACTCGCTCCTTGCTTTTAGTGGGGGACTGGAATTGTATCCTGGATGCACGTTGGGACTATGTAGAGGCATGTCCCGATAGAGGGGGGTGTAACAGCCTCAAACGATTAATCGGCCGATTTGATCTGGCCGATAGATATCGACTAGATTTTCCGACTGTGCCACGGTGGACGTGGAGTAATCGCAGCGGAACATCTAGGTCGTACCTAGATAGGTTCCTAGTTAGAAATAAGGATAGGGACATATTAAGCTGTCCACGAATGTTCATGGTTGACTATTCGGATCACAAGTTGGTGACCGGAGTGGTCAACCTTGATAGAACTCATAGACAGGGACCCGGTTACTGGAAGCTAAACTTGTCTTTACCGACAAACAAAGCTTACAGTAAGCGGATTAGCACACTAGTTAAGAAGCGTTTGACGGGGGCAATTGTCAACAGCAGGTGGTGGGGCTCTCTCAAGAGAGAAATTAGAATAGAATCGATAGGTTTTAGTCGGGAATTAGCATCAGATAGGAATAGAACTGAAAGGGAATTAACAAATAGAGTAGAAGAGGCGATTAGGAGTGGCAACGTGGCCGGCGTGCTGGCGTCAAGAACGGCGCTAGACCAGTTCTTTGATGCGAAGCACGAGGGCTGCGTTGTCAGGAATAAAATACGTGCTCTGGGTAACTAGGGAGCCAAAGCTGTTAGCTGGGCCCGAGTGACAGAGGCAAAAAGTGGAAACAAGTCCACGATTCGGTCTTTGAAAGACCAGGATGGACGCGTGACCCTTGAACCTGAGCGGATGAGCGCGGCTTTCAACGGCGCTTTGCACGACTGTTCGGGAGGGGCGGCGGGCCGGGAGGGGCGGCGGGCCGGGTGGGGCCATGGATTTCGGTCCATACCTCGACGGTCTGGCGCGGCTCTCGGACGGGGAGGCGAAGTCCTGCGAGAGGCCGATTTCAGCCGCTGAAATAGGGGAAGCGCTGAGCCAATGCGGCAAACGCAAATCTCCGGGTCTCGATGGTCTACCATACGAACTTTATGTAGCGATGCCGGGCTTGTTCTCCGGTCTCCTCGAGGCGGTCTACTGCAACTGGCAACAGAACGGGAGAATTCCCAGTTCTGTGACCAAGGGCGTAGTCACGCTGGTGAGGAAGGACGAGAACAAGGGGGATGACATAGATAACTTCAGGCCCATAACTCTGCTAAACACAGAGTTAAAGATTTTGGCCAAGGTGTTAGCGAAGAGGTTGGCGCTTGTCGTCGGGAACCTGGTGGGTGAAGCGCAGACATGCGCAATCCCGTCCAGATCCATACACGACAACCTCCACCTCATGCGATACATCGTAGAGAGGGTAGGGAACGAACCCGGCTTTGGTGGGGCCCTGATCAACTTGGATCAATCTAAGGCGTTCGATAGGGTTGACCATCGGTACCTGGATGCGGTGCTCGCGGCGGCAGGCTTCGGACCCGTTTTCAGGGGGGGGGGGGGCTGGATTGCTGCAATGCACAGCAGCAACACCTGCTCGAGGGTCAAGGTGAACGGCTACCTCTCGGAGCCGTTCCAAATCACGCGATCCATTCGACAGGGATGCCCTCTCTCCTCCCTCCTGTATGTGTTGGCTCTCGAGCCACTACTGCGGAAGCTGGAGCTGTTGCAGGGCATCCCCTTGGAACCGGGATTGCGGAAAGCGGTGTCGGCCTACGCCGATGACGTGACAGTAATGGTGTCGTGCGCCTCGGAAATCGGGCAGATCGGCACCTTACTGGATGAATATGAAAGGTTCACAGGAGCCAAGCTGAACCGGGACAAGTCCGTCAGTTTGCAACTCGGGACGTGGAGGGGCAAAACGATGCCCTCCGACGGCATCGTCGGACGCTGGACGGAGGGACCGGTGAAGCTGCTCGGGGTCTGGTTCGGACCGGACCTCCAGGTGGAGAAAAACTGGGACGAGGTAACGGGCAAGGTGTTTGCACTTGCCCAGAAGTGGGCCGAGTGCAAACTATCCCTGAAAGGTTGAGCGGAGGTGGCGAACGCTTATATAGCGTCCGTCATCTACTACCGCTTGACCGTCGTGCCTTGCCCAGAGAAAACACTCGCCAAAATGGAGCGCGTGCTCTTCCGATTTCTTTGGAAGAAGCGGGCTCCTTTGGTGAGAAGATCCATCAGCTGTCAACACCCTTCGAACGGAGGGCAGGGGATGCCGTGGCTGACGATGCGTAGACACGCATTAAAGCTATGGCACCTCCAGGTATTCCTCACCGGTCAGCCGGTGTGGGCCCTGTTTGTGAGGCGAGCCTTTCCGAGACTCGTCTCACTCACCGAGCTGCATCCTGGGTCAAGCAAAGACCGAGAAAAGTGGGCGACTGGCACATTGAATGTGCCCAGGCGCTCACGGCCCTCTGGCAAGCGGATCCGGCAATCAGTGGAGACTCAACCTCAACATTCTATAGAGGGTTGGTGCGCAGTAAGTGCGACGACGCTCTCAGAGAGGCTCTGGGTATGGAGGGAGATGAGCTGGCCAATCTGTTCTGTAGGACGTTTGGCCCGGGACCGATGGACAACTTCCAAAAGTCCCTGGCTTGGCAATGTTACCGAGGAGCTCTACCCGTTCGGGACAAGCTCTACAGACACGGGCGCCCGGGTAGGGACCCTTCGAAGAAGATCTGTCCGAGATGCGTGCGTGACGAGGAAACCGTCGCACACGCATTCGTACACTGCCCGGGCGTTGCTGACCTGTGGGGCTATGTGGAACGACTACTGTCGCGGGTGGGACCAATCCGGTTGACCACCGAGAACATTGTCACGATCAAACCGCCGCCCCCTTTCAAAAACGAAGGAGAGGCGGTTTTCCTCTGTGTGATAGCCATGGCGAAAGAAGTTGTATGGTGGACAAGGTTGAAAGGGCTGAGGTCAGACACCTTTCTCTCCGGCCAACAACTGGTCTTTTTTTTCAAGTACCACTTTAGAAGAAGGATCAGAATGAAGAGAGAGGTGCTCTACTCCAGCAAGTTTTATGAAAGATGAGTGAAAGTAACGAGAATGGCCCGAGTGAATGGGCCTTCTCTCTATATCAGCCTGTAGGTGAGAGAGGAGAAGAATGAGAAGAGGAAGGAAGCACCCGCTCTTTGTGCTCCTGAAGAGGAGGGTTGCACATTTTTTCGGGGGTGTGTGCGACCCATGTCAATGCCCCTCCCTATTGAGGACATCGATTGTTAAATTTAATTTGTTATATGTTTTTTACACGCCTTTTTAAATGTATGTAAACTCCCCCCTTTGTATTTGTCCCAATCTTTGATGCCCTGGTGGCAAATAAATAGAAATTTATATCTACTACACGGTACTCTTCCAATCCCCCTCTCTATATCAATCAACATTAAACTCTCCCCCTCTTTATATTTACCACGACACTGTATCTCTCAATGCCTCTCTCTCTATCAATTACTCTTAGGCCTTGAATACCCCCCCCCCCCACCTCGCTTAATGATTTTTCAGATTTTTCCACACACACCCTCCCCCATTTTCATTTTACCCGCCACCCTCCCCGCTTATTAAAGTTTGCTAAATTTTATTGTAAGTGATTAATATCGATACAGCACCTGGAGAATCTAATAATAATTTTAACTGTCATTAAAAAAACATTACATATTACAAAAAAAAAACATTATAAGAAATCCCATATTTACGAACGCACACTGTACAGTTACCGATTTCCACCCCCGCTTACAAGAATGTCAACAAATGTCCACCCACCTCCCGAGTGTATATATATATATATATATATATATATATATATATATATATATATATATATTTCCTCCCGTTAGACCTGTACGGAATTCCTTCCTTGCTCACATTCCAACCAGGTTTGATGGTCTTTATTCTCTCTCGTTCACGATTTCACCGAATTTATATTCATGGAAATTTGGGACTTGACTCCTTCTTCCTCACTTTTCGTTGCTTCACCATCTTTGTTTGTTTACACTCTCGTGTCCCCTTTATTTACGTGTCCCAACGACTTTTTTTAGCCGTTGCTCGCACCAATAGGAGGTATATGGTCTTTAAAGCGATGAAATACCAATGATGGTTGGAAGATCACTGATGAAGGACTAACTTTATTCATATATATATATATATATATATATATATATATATATATATATATATCGTATTTCCCGGTGTCGAAGACGCTTCGTCCTCGAGGATGCACCCTAATTTTGATAAACAAAATTTTGAAAAAAAAATAATAAACAATCTTCGGCCTCCAGGATGCATGGTAGATTTTTTAGACTTATTTTAGGAAAATAATATATATACACAGGCGTGGTGGAAGCATTTCTGAATTGGCGAGGTGGGAACAAATTTGGTCGATTTAATTGTAATGATTAGTTTAGCTCTTTGCGCTCTAAAATGGTCAGAAAATGCAATTTGAGTCCCGGCAGGTCATATTACATTTACAACTCTCAATAATTATAAAGTGATTATAGCAAAATGACCTATGAAATCTGTCTCTGTATACACATACTAGAATTTGGCAAATAGGTATATTTGGAGAAAATGTTATGACATGACAAAAAAATGTTCTATGAAAGTTAACATAATATATTACAGTGTTATCAACCAAGATATAAAAAGACTTCAATGTGCGATAAACATAACATGTACATAAATTGTAGCGCTTATACAAATAAATGTGTGTTTTGGTAGTTTGGAGAGAAAAATATAGCTTTTGTGGAGGGGGCGGGGGTGGCCCCTTAGTTTCGCCGTCCCTATATATATATATAGGTAAGTTATTCCGGGTTGAATCGGAGGTAACCACAGTAAGTAAGGTACTCAATACATAGCAGAGTATAAAAGTTTTAATATAGATGAGATTCTACAGGACTAGAACTGTTTCATTCTTTAGAAATCATCAGGAATCTGGCTTTCCAAAATAACTGTTGTGGTATTTATATCTTTTCAGGTGGTAGGAGAGGGTGGGGAGTGGGATGGGTGGAGGTCATTGGTTGAAAGAAAAGGGAATTCATTATAAGTTAATTCTTTAAGGCTATAATTTATATTTAGAGTAACAAAGGCAGAAATAATTCTATAAACAAGTTCAGATTGGGGAGCCACTCCTTATTTTTAAGTTTCTCTTAGGCTAACAATTTCAGGTGTCTATAAGATGGTTGGAGGTCGGTCATGGTTGATGGATTTAAAGGAAAGGGAAATTCTTTAAAAGTTAATCCTTTAAAGCTCTACTTAGAGTGACAAAGGCCAAGAGAATTCTATAAACCAGTTCAAAATATTGGGTACCTATCATATCATTATTGTCATGTTTCTCTTAAGCTAAATTCCAGGTGTCAACAGACACATTCACACACACACACACACACACACACACACATATATATATATATATATATACACATACACATATATACATATATATATATATACATATATATATATATATATATATATATATATATATATATATATATATATATATATATATATATATATATATATATATATATATATATATATATATATATATAAATATACACGGGTGTGTATGATTGTGTATAGAAGATTATATTAATAAAAAGAATTCCAACTTTCTCTGATTTACTCGTTTTATTTACAATCCTTTAAAATTTATAATGGTATTATAATGAAATAGTATGATAGAATATTAAATGTTAAGTGTTAATTGAACAAGTACTTTCATGCTTTCGCAATCTTCGGGTTCATAATGTGTGGTGACAGTCAAGTTTGTAATTTTCAACTGTAATGAGATGGGTAAATTTTGTACCTTATATACAGTGAAAAGTGGCTACAGATTGCTAAATCTTGCAAACTGTATTTCGACCAATCGGTGTGTAGTTTCACTGAATTACTAAAGCTGATTGGTTTAGGCGTCACGGTTGGTTGAGCATGTCTAACGACTACTAATTGATCCTATCCAAAACATCAATTATTTTGCTATTTTTAGAAATGATGAAAATAGCATTTTCTAGTAATCATCACTATCAACATCACTTTTATTATTATTATTATTATTATTGTTGTTGTTGTTAGTGGGCGTAGTCGACATGGTCGTAGTCATAGTCATATAAGGAGAAATATATTCCATTATTATTGTTCATTTAGCTTGGGTTTGAATTTATCAATAAAATTCTTTTCTTTGATTTTTCTCTTGATTTCACTTGGGCTGTTTTGAAAAACAAGATGGCGTAGGACAGAACAAAGGAGAGGCACAAAAACAAAGAAAATAATCCACAGTCCCTGAAGAGGTCACAGAATATGTGACGAAAGAACTTTGACAATATATAAACAATCATCTGGTTGTGGAACCAACCAACCAGCCAGAAATGTATAAATTCCTAAATTTACAAATTTATTATAATAAATTGAAGTGAAAGCAACTGGTGCGTGTGTTTCTTATTGGCAACATGACCCTCCCAAAGTATAACAATATCCGTTTCAACACACGTTTTCAGATAAAGAATCTTGCTAAACAAATTCAGAAACGATATATATACATACACATACATATACATACACATATATATACATATATACATACACATATATATACATATATATATATATATATATATATATAGTTTTGCGAGGTTTTTGATATGAAATCGTGTGTCGAAACAAATATTGTTATACTTGGGGAGGGTCATATTTGTGTAATATTGCCAGAATTAATAACAGAACACATTCACTGTTTGGGCCACATATTCAAGTTCAACGAGAAGATCTACACCCAAAATGAGGGAGCAGCCATTGGCGTCAGCATAGCTGGTGAGTTTGCCAACCTTTTTATGGTATGCTGGGAAAGGAGACTTAAAGATCTCCTTGATGAGAGCTCCATAGACCTCATCATGTACTCTCGTTACGTAGACGATATCAATATAGTAATAAGAACATCCCCACAAGAGAGCATTAACAAGTTTGATTTAGAACGTAGCACAATGGAAAGCATCCAGCAGATAGCTAATTCCATACACCAGAGTATAACTGTAACTATCGACTACCCTTCCAAACACCCTAACAATAGACTACCTGTATTAGACACGGAACTCTGGATTAACACTATAGACGAGAGAGCCCAAATTCTCCACTCACACTATGCTAAACCCATGGCCTCCAAACACCTAAAAAACTCAGCAATGCTAAGTTTAATATTCTGATCGCAGACTTGGTACGAGTGATGAAGAACGTGTCCCGCATGTGCGACCCAACAGAAATGGAAAGACACATCCAAAACTTCATCAACCGCGTGCAGTTCTCTGGCTACAACCAAAGAGACAGAATCAGAATATACGAAGGAGCCACGGAGAAGTATAAGACCCTCATAGAACTGGACATGAAATGAATTTGCCCATTATACAGGAGCAAATCATGGAATAGCTTAGATAGGGCTAGACATAAGATAGGGAAAGCAACCTCATGGTACGACAACCAGAGATACCAGAGTGACATGTTTGTGGACGCTACCCCTGGAGGGAAATTAGCTAACCAGTGTGGAAAGGCCCTGAGAAAGACCCACTTAAAGATTAAGGTGGTAGAAAAGCCAGGAACCACCATAAAATCCCTGATCAGCAAAACCTACCCTTTTAAGAAAACCCACTGTACTAATAGGAAATGTATCATATGTAATTTAAACCCCGGATAAACTGTAAAACTAGAAACCTAGTCTATAGCATAAGATGTACAGAGGGTACTTGCAGAAACATGACAACAACATACATAGGCGAGACAGCGCGTAGCATAGGTGAAAGGATAGACCAACACTGAGGGGAACTAAAAGGACGAAAAAACGGTTCAGTACTATACGAACATGCCAGACAACAACATGACGGTAACATAGACAACATAGAAATTAGAATAATATCTAAACATAGAAATGACCCAGCAGATAGGCAAATCAGAGAGGCCAGTGAAATAGAACTTAGAAGGCCAAGGCTAAACAGAAAGAATGAGTGGAATAACAACAACACCCAAACGAACAACAGTGACCTAAGAGAAGCATAAATAAATAAATAAATAAATAGATAAATAAATAAATACATACACAAGCACAATAACAACAAACACATATAACACACACACTAGTAAAGATAGAATACATTAACCAATACACAGTCACCCAAACACGAACACACATAAAACAAAACACTATACACACACGCAAACGCATGCGCAAAGAAGACAAAAAAATAAACAAATAAATAAATATATAAACAGACTAAATAAAGATGGCGTAGACATACGATGCAACGGGAGGAAACAATAGCACCACTGATGATGTTGCAGATGTGCAACGAAAGAACTTTGATAGACTATATATATGTGTTTGTGTCTATATTGTATCTGTATATTTTGACCGTTGGTCAGTCAATGGCAACATTGAGGACTGAATAAATTAAATTAACCGATATAAAAGACTCAGAAGCGAAAAGCGAAAACCAACCAAACAGTGAGTGTGTTCTGTTATTAATTCTGGCAATATTACACAAATATGACCCTCCCTATATATATATATATATATATATATATATATATATATATATATATATATATATATATATATATATATACATATATATATACATATATATGGTGGCTGCCAACTCGTTTTCGAGTACGGCCACTACTTTATA
>OZ024740.1:79304618-79329618 GCA_964016885.1 Eledone cirrhosa
CTTGGTGGGCTTGCGACGACCTGACCATGAGACAAGTTGTACTGGGTTGCATGTTACCAGTAGCACTCGAGAGCCACCTGTATGATATGTATGATATGTATAAATATATATATATATATATTCATACATATATGGATTTTCTCGTCGAGACCAATGTGTCAGTACTGAACAACCAGCACCAAGACTTTACTCTAATTGAAATACGTGTGTGCAGAGCCTATACTGCTCACTCCTCTTAGTTGTATAGTCTGAATTGGGACAGATTGTGCCTCGTGCCAGACACAGCATCTAGAAAGAAAATACCCGCCAAAATCGATATATTTCATCCTTATCGTTTTAGTCTACAACGGATGTGAAATTTCTGTAATCAAAGTTTGTCTAATGATATTTTTAAGCAAACATTATTCACAGTTGTAAAAATAACATTACAAATTTTTCACAATTCTTACAGAATGAAGATATATACACGTATAATTGTTTCTACTTTTGACACAAGGCCAGCAATTATCCCAGTACATTAATGGTGCTTTATTTTATCGACCCCGTAAGGATGAAAGGCAAAGTTAATCTCAGCGGGATTTGAACTCAGAACATAAAGGGCCGTAACTCTACACTGCAAAGCATAGCGTCCGACCCTCTACTGATACTGCCAATCCACCGACCTATATAACCACATATAATAAATACAATCAACTATTGCTAGGAACTTCACAAATATAAAGTACCAAAATATACGACCAGAGCGAGAGAAAGAAGGAAAAAAAGCAAACAAAAACGATAACGACTATCAAACCTTCTTGAAAAGTAGGGAGCAACACTGTGGTAGCAACATATGAAAACTTAGAAAATGGTAATTGAGGGGGAAGATTTAATAACTTTTACACTTTTAAACTGGTGTTTGGAACATAATTCAACAAAGGTTCTTACATAAAATTATGATGGTAGGTTTTTAAATAAATATAAACATTTTAAAAGAAACATTTTTGTAATGGAGAATCAGGGGCGATTTGAGGCAGTTTAGTATCTAAAGGGTTAACGAACCCATTTAGATATTTCCTGCTAAAAGTTTACAGGATGTTAAGATTTTTAAAGAAATTATTCAACATGGTTTATAAGATGAAAAGGACCACTCTCCTCCACCCAAAAAGGATTTTTTAAAAATGAAAAAAAAAAAAAATTCATAGAATATTTACAATGCTATTTACAATCTGGCTTCTGACCAGTAAGCATTCAAACCTATATCTATCATTCTAAAAACTACCAATCAATCTTCTACTATGATTGATAATTTATTTTGCTGTTCCAAATAACTAATATATTTGTTGATAATTTGAAAGATATGTTTGAGGTGTCATCATCATCATCATCATCATGTTCATTATCATTCTTGTGTTGTTTGTTTTTTCAATACTGGCATAGGTTGGACTAAACAAAAATGAGTCACTGAAAATAAAATGTGCTCCAAGCAAGTCTGATTTTGAACAATTGGTGAACTAATACAGTTTCTGTTTGCTTTTCAGTATGCATAGACAGGTTCACACAATCATCTACCTACATTACCTTATCAATAGTTAAGTAATGTCATAGTATGAGTTCTCATATTTCACTGAAATCACCACCAAGTGCGACAATCGGCCATACATCACGACAGAAAATCAGGGCTCAAGCTGTTGTTTGTATCAGTCATGTTTTCAATTACTAGGAATACTATGATGACTTGCCAGGGATCTCACATACACGCCAATGCTGAAAAAGGTCCACAGCATTTGCTGGAAAACATATGTAGCAACTAAATCTCCTTTCTGCTTTCCTAGACATCTATATCTGCCCTTTTTAACTCCTTCCTCGCTCTGTTTATTACTTAATTTTGTATTTATCTTTTTATGCTCATATTTCCATCATTGTATAACTTCTTTTTGTAAAATATAGTTGACATGTTTTTGATTGATTAAATAAAAAGATTTTTCACTATTTTAGTTAATTGTTCTAGCAGAGTCAGTTAGAGACGTAGAGTTACTCTAAAGTACATTATTACATTATATACGGCGGTGGATTGGCAGTATCGGTAGAGGCTCGGACGCCATGCTTTCAAGCATAGTTACGTCCCTTTACGATCTGAGTTCAAATCCTGCCGAGGTTGACTTTGCCTTTCATCCTTACGGGGTCGATAAAATAAAGTACCAGTAATGCACTGGGTAATTGCTGGCCTTGTGCCTAAAGTAGAAACAATTATTACATTATATACCCCTATATAAAACTATATCGGTCATACTTCCGATATTGTAGACTGTTCCCCTTGCCTCTCACACACATTCCTGGCTTTGTGTGTCAGAAACAATTATAAACTCTATTATATTCTATATTATGTACTACATTACGTTCTATACCACCCTCACTCATTTACTATATAGATACACAGTGTGTATGTATGTATATGTGTGTATCGTTGTGTGTATGTGTGTATGTGCGTGTATGTGTTTGTGGGTGGGTGTCAATCAACATTCTATAATCGTTGATATACTGACCCAATTGATCTAAATGATATATTAACCTCTATTAATTATTAAAACCTAATACTTATTTCAGGTAGTTGCTAATTTTAGACACGAATATTACATAGCACATCACAAAACGGATAAATAGTTGGCTTGTGCTTTTCTATGAATTTATAATGAAATAATACTGTCAAGAGACAGAGAAAGGTATCAGAATAGAATCTGAACTATTTCTGGTAAAATAAACTCAAGAATGTATCTAATATACGAAAGGAAAAGGTGAACAATACATAGGAGGGGAAAGGACAATGACTTGGTACATAAGAACTGAATGTTTATAACATATTCATGGTAAATATCAAAGCGAAACAGTAGAATCTAAAGAAAGTAGTGGTGGTCTGTATCGGCAAATAGTGTTTGTGTGTGTGCTGGATCTCCGTCGGTTTCGGAGATAAGGGTTCTAATCGATTCGATTAACGGAACAGTCAGCTCTTGAAATTAATGTGTATCTATCTGTGAGCATTCCATAGACTCGTGTATTCTTAACATAGTTCTCATGGATATTTAACATGACACAGTATATGACAATGCTAGCCGTTTGAATTATTTTCACCCAGTTGACTGAACTGGGTCAACGTGGAATAAAATGTTTTGCCCAAGGACACAACGCACCGCTGGAAAGAAAACCTGTGACCTTACGATCGTGAGTCAGACACCCAAACCACTAAGCCACGTACTTTCATGATCGTCAGCAAATAGTAAATAGCGGTAAATTGGTTGAGCCGTTAGAGCATAAGATAGAAGCAAATTCCGCCATGGCTTATCTGAGTGGTTCACTTAATTCATGGCCCGGTTTAACATCACCATCTGGATCATGGATGTATTTAGCGGAGTCCAGTGTGCAGCAATAATACGGACCAGGTCTCCGATATGGTTATACCTTCATCCCGCGTTCCTTGGTCCTTGACTAAACAGTAAGAAAACATTACAAATGTTATGAAGTAGATTATATTTATTTGCTGTGAAAAAGCGGAGAGTTCTGACGAAGGGCACTGCTCAAAACGTCAAACCTTTCTACTCGTCCTCACAACAGACTCGTGAACCTTTGTTTCAAATAGTGTAGGGAGAAGGAAGGGAAGGTACTCATAACACTCCCAGGGCCTCTGAGACTGATGAGATTTATTTTATTCGACTGATATTCAGTTTGCTTGAAAAAATAAATAAGACCTCCATTGTGGCCGACCGAGATAATCAGAATAGCAATAAAATCTCCCTCAAATTACACCCACCCTCTTAATGAAAGAAAAGACACGAATGACAATATAGTCCAGTGTATATTAAACTTCTAAAAAAAGACGAGATAAACACAATATATTAATGAACTGCCAAGGCCTCGGAGAGAGGTTTTGCAAGGTGGAACAAGACTGCTTTCGGGCCCGGTGGTGGGATAACTTCTCTTAAAATTCAAGAAGGTTGTGAGGCTTAAAAAAAAATAGGGCTAGTCAGGTATTCACTGGCACTTCTTTGTGTGTCCGGGTTCTTATAAGCACCGAATGTTGCTTTCTACTTGTAGCAATCTCTGAATCATGGTCCCCTCCCCCTTATTTCTGCCCCGGAAGTCCCACGAAGTTCATAGGGCAATGCTCTGCTTCATCTGATGAAGCCATAGAAATTAACAATATGCAAAATTAACGATATACATATGTAAATACAGAAAATGTGGAAGAGTTAAAAACAACTTCAAGACAGGAACAATTGTAGGGGGAGGAGCAAAGAGTAAAGACGAATCAAGAAGTTCTAGTTAATATTTCATTGTTTTCGTAATGTTTGTGTTAACATATTTAATGTATTAAAACTATAATTATGAGGTGAGGGAAAAAGAATATTAGCCAATGACTAATGTTACTTGTGTCTGCGATTGGGTTTGGTGAAGTTGAATTTCATGGATTTGATGTCCTACTTCAAAGTGTCGTATTTTGCCATCCATTCTCCCCATTCCATACTGCGACATCCTAGTTCCATATTTCCATACTGTGTCACTGAAGCTCCCCAGAGTGCCACAGTACCATAGTGCGGCACTCTAGCTATGAAGTGCCGTATTTTCCACCCTATCTCCCCATTTAATCCGGCACTTATCCTTATAAATATTAATCCAGCACTGACCCTTATTATTTTTAATCCGGTACTACCCTTATTAGTTTTCATCCGGCATTGATCATTAGTGTTTTTAATCCGGCACTTAACTTTATTATTTTTAATCCGGCACTAATCCATAGTGATTTTAATCCGGCATTAACACCTTTTAAATCTGGCACTAGCACTTATTGTTTGTAATCTGGGACTGACATTTATTATTTTTAATCCGGCACTGATCCTTATTATTTTTTATCCGGCACTGATCTTTATTATTTTTGATCCGGCAGTCATCCTCATTATTTTTAATCTGGCACATATCCTTATTAATTTTAATCCGGTACTGTTTAATCCGGCACTTAAATTTACAATTTTAAATCCAGCACTTATCCATAATAATTTTTATCCAGCACTGTCCATTATTATTTTTAATCCGGCATTTACTCTTATAAATTTTAATCCGGCACTGATCATTAGTGTTTTTAATCCGGCACTTATCCTTATTAATTTTAATCCGGCACTGACCATAATTATTTTTAATCCGACACTCATCATTAGTGTTTTTAATCCGGGACTTAAACTTATTTTTAATCCGGCAACGATCATTTGTGTTTTTAATCCATATTTTAATCCATATTTTACCATCCTATGTTCCCAGTACCACACTGTCCCTTAACAGAATCTTAAGACGATTATGATGATGATGATGATTATGATGCTGTTTTGGAAGATGATGGTGATGATGATGATGTTTTGGGTGATGATGGTGATGATGAGCATAGTTTTTTTACACCATCGCTCTTCCTCCCTTTTACACACTCATACATTCACACTCACACACACTTACACACACACACACACAAGGGCCTTGTTTCAGGGGGGTACCAGGGGACAAGTCCCCCACTACCACCACTTTTTCAAACGTCTGTATTTTATGTTTTGCTTATTTGATAATAAATTCTTTTTAAGCTTATTTTTTTATATCTCAACTTCATTTGAATATATAAAGTTTAATTAACGTAAACTTTTACTGATGTGATAGGGTCCGGGAAAGGCACCATAAACAATACTAGCATGCTCCTTTAAGAATCAACAAATGGTGGTTTGTACCCCTCACATTTTTAAGGCAAACGAAGACCCTGCATACTTACACACACACACACACACACACACACACACACACACACACACACACACACACACGCACACGCACACATATATATACCCACACAGAGCTTTGTGCAAAAGCTGAAACGCCATTTTTTTTCCGCCGTAGAATTTTCACCATCCCCCTTCCTTCGTTTTAACTCATTCATGTCAGGACGGACACGATTCGACTTTTATTTATATAAAAAGATTTATTCATTTAAAACAAAAACAACAAAAACAATAACAAAAAAAAAAGAAAGAAATAATAAACTTTTATTAAAATGCGGAATATACAGTGGTTCAGGGAAGAAATATTTCAGGGACTCCATCTGTATGAAAAACAATAGTTAAGTTAGTATTAACATATTTTGAGATGACTTCAGCACTAAAATTATTATACATTTACGTCTATATAACGTTTCTCATACTTTGCCAATATTTCTCAGCCTGTTACACACACATGCACACACACATACACACACACACACATATATACACACACGCACATACATACACACACATATATACACACACATCTTTTATTTTTTCCTCCCTCTCTTTCTCACCCAATTTAGTCTATTCTGTTAACATAGTTTTGATTCTGTTACTCAGAGATACACACCCAACCATAACTCTCTCTCTCTTCCTTCCTTTCTCACAACCTCGCCCTTTCTCTCTCAACATTCCTCCCCCCTCTCTCTCTCTTCCTTCCTTTCTCACAACCTCGCCCTTTCTCTCTCTCTCTTCCTTCCTTTCTCACAACCTCGCCCTCCTCTCTCGCCCTTCCCCTCTCTCATTCACTCCCTCTCTCTCGCCTTCTATACTGTCAACAATCTCAGTAAATATACACTCTGATGACCTCCACCTCCGCACCATACAGAAATAAAAGTGAATATTCTACGAGTGATATTTAATATCAAGACTTTGCATTTCTGATGGTTTAGATAACACACACACATACTATGTATATATATATATGTATGTCAATATATATATATATGTTTCTATACATACATATACATACATATATATATACGATATTAACAAATGGAAACTATATTTATAAAACCATATTTATTTCATTATACATATTTCAAGGACACCAAGTTAAATTATGGTATGCTTTCATCAGATAAAATATAATATAGATCAGTTTTATAAATAAATATTGACATACCCTTAAAAAATGCAACCATTACTGTTGGAAGCTCCCGGATAGTGGAGTTGAAGCTTAATTATATTATTATTAGTATTGGAGGCGGTGGATTGGCAGAATCGGTAGAGGGTTGGACGCCATGCTTTGACGCATAGAGTTACGGCCCTTGTCATTCTGAGTTCAAATCCCGCCGAGGTTAACTTTGACGCATAGAGTTACGGCCCTTGTCATTCTGAGTTCAAATCCCGCCGAGGTTAACTTTGCCTTTCATCCTGACGGGGTCGATAAAATAAAGTACCAGTAATACACTGGGATAATTGCTGGCCTTGTGCCAAAAGTAGAAACAATTATTATTAGTATTGGATATTTTTATTTTTAAAATAAGCCGTTGGGTTACGGAGAAAGAGAAAGATAAAGAAGGAGAGAGAGAAAAAAAAAAGAGAGAGAGAGAGAGAGAGAGAGAGACCAAAACAATAGAGAGAGAAAGATATATATAGAGAGAGAGGAGACAGAGAGAAGGGGGGAGAACGAAAAACTCTAAGTCATATCTTGTTGAGTTAACTTAACAATTGGGATGAAATGAATAAATAAAAAATAATCATGAATGGAATATACATATATAATATACCAATTCTAATATATATATATATATATATATATATATATATATATATATATGTGTGTGTGTGTGTAGATAAATCTACCAAAATGTACGGTAGTGTTCAATCCGTATGAAGAACTCAATGTAATCCGAATATCATGAAAAGAGAAGATGTATTCAAAAAATTTTTTAGATGAAAAATACAGGAAAACAGAGTCAAAATAAATTTTAAAAATAATGAATAAAAACAAAGAAACAGTTCCTTATATTAAAAAATTCATCATTTTACGATCGTTTCTAGGATATATATGTTAGTGTTGGTATGTATATCATATAGATCTATGTAAATTTTTTACAAACTATCAGAGGGAATATACATACCTACACATATATATGCTGTCTTCAGAAATATTTGTTTATTGAAGAAAACCAACAAGGATTTAATATAATAGGTTTGTTTGGGAACAGGTTTTGAATTGACCAATAGAAATGTAGTAAAGGTCAAGATGGTAAAATAGTAGTAATAGAACTTTAATTTAGGGGTAGAGGAAGGTAGATTTCAGTTTTGGATGGAAAGAGTATGATGAATGAAAGATTATTTTAGGGATGAAAATAGGTCATATGCTGTTTTCAGAAATAATTATATTTGTTTATTGAAAAGAACCAACAAAGATTAAATATAATTTATATATATATATATATTTGCCTATACACACACACACACACACGCATATATATTTGCCTATACATACATATATATATATATATCCATGGAGTGTAACTTGGAGTTACTGTAAGTTCACCCATTTATATATATATATATATATATATATATATATATATATATATATATATGTGTGTGTGTGTGTGTGTGTGTGTGTGTGTGTGTGTGTGTCTATACATATATACATTTGCCTATATATATATATTATGGAATACTGTTGGCTTCTTGCTCACAATAATTTCTATACTTTTCATTTATATATATATATATATATATATATATATATATATATATATATATATGTGTGTGTGTGTGTGTGTGTGTATAAGATCAAAAGATGGTTAAATGAGTTCCATGTATTTTATTATACGCATTTCAAAAACAAGTGTTTTTAACCTTCATATCATGTCTTCCCATTTTATCTGATGAAAACACAAATGTTATTGCATGATGATATTTGTTTTTGAAATGCGTATAATAAAATACATGGAACTCATTTAACCATCTTTTGATCTTATATATTATGTATACCCCAGTCCTACAAACGGTAGAGTGCTTCTTATCCGATATCTGCATTGCTTTATTGTGCTACAATAAAACTCACCTCCTACATATATATATATGTATATATATTGCATGCATGTATCCGTTTTTATGTATATATATTTATGTATGAATCTATATAGTTATATGTGTATCTACATAACTATATGGATGCTCGTTTGCATGGCAATGTATGTGAATATTTATTATTCTATATGCAAGCTTGTAGGTGTGTGTATATAGGTGTGTGTGTGTGTGTGTGTGGGGGGGGGGGTGTGTGTGTGTGTGTGTGTACACATGTATATTAAATGTTGACTAATTTAACGCAAACAAAAGACAGCCACAAAAGAAAGAACAGAAAAGAGAAGGAAGAAAGGGGAAGGAAGTGAAAGGAAAGGGAAGCTATTACACCCTAGTCTAGACAGTATATTTCAACTGAGAAGATGACGAAAGCATTGGCATGGAAAACAGCCACCATTACTCGCTGCATCGGCCATTCCATCTCACAGAGCTCTCTCCTCTGACGTGATGTCATCATCTTAACATGGCATAACATGGCATAGGAAAACGTACGTCCCGAAACTGGGGACATAGGAGGTTTCAATGGTGAAAGGAATCGGTCAATCAATGCTTGGTATTTAGCCATCACCCGCTCGTCTAGGTTGTGAGCGACAGCGCTTGGGTTTCTAGTCGAAGCGGCGAGGTTGATACCAGAAAACTTGTTGAATTAAATGCTCTTTCGGGTGAGCGACAGTCTCCCTTAAAATGTGAGTAGGATTATCTTAGTTTAGCTGTCTACCGTCACCACGGCCAAGGCAAACGCAGACAGGCTCCATTTGTGGAGCAAAACTGGTCGCACATGGGCCCCTCTTAATAATATCATTCAAAACTTCAAAACGGCGTGTCAAGGAAGACGGCATGCACCGTAAAGACAAGAGAGAGGGTGTAGCTCACACTCAGCAATGGTATTTGTGTGGTTCATACACGCAAGGGCCAAGACACAATACAACTCCGATGCGGGTGTACACATTATCAAGAACGGTTCCGGTTGACGCAGAAGGCACCGCATTTAGTCATACGACACTGTTTAGTTGTGGGGCAGACTGGATGTAGGCAAGACAGTGTTTTGATCTTGAAATTGCGAGTCAGTGTCAGTTGATTGAAGTTTTTTTCACCACTCACTATATTCAGAATGCGAGAGTCTATTTGTATATGTGCATTCCATGCCGAACGCTCACGTCAGGCATTTTCACTTCTAGTCTCTACTCACACACACACACAGACACACACAGAGACAGACATACACACACACACACACACACACACACACACACACACACACACACACACACACACACACACACACACACACACACACACACACACACACACACACACACACACACACAGAGACAGACACACACACCCACACACACGTGTGTGTGTGTAATGATGGAGTAACCACTCGTCCTTGTTTTATTTTACTATATATATATATATATATATATATATATATATATATATATATATATATATATATGTATATATATATATATTATATGTATATGTATATGTATATATATATATATATATATATATATTATATATAGATGTATATATATATATATATATATAGTAATAATAATAAATTTGAAGACTAAAATCCAAAGAGGGCTCGATATTTTAATAAATATTTTAATAAATATATATATATATATGTAAAAGGTAAACAGAAATAACAACACAATCGGTACAGTATATGGAAGGGATATATTAATACCGATTGTGTTGTTATTTCTGTTTACCTTTTACATACATCCTAAACGGACGGTAGTCCGTTTAGTAATATTGTTGTGGTCGTGTTTTCGTTGGCAATCGTCTGTTTACGACAGTACAGCGCGGCTCTACTTTATTTAACTGAGATAAAACTTATATGAGCATGAACAGTAGATCATTACGCATCTTTTGGCTTAAAAATCTAGAAATTTGGTCCAGCGGGAAAAAGTTTATAATCAAAGTTTGCTGATAAATCTTGTGTTCAAGTGAGTGAGTAGTAAGCATGACGCTAGGGGAGGTAATCCAGAAATGACGACGTTTGGAAAAGTTTAATTACTGCATGAAAGAAATGATTCAAAAATTGAACTTGCCCAATCTTCACAACATTGAAAATTGGTCAAAATTTGACAAATCTGACTTCAAACCAGATATGATTCATTTGAACAATGTTGGAAATCTTAAATTGACACAAATTTTTGCCAATGTTTTTACCACCTGATTCTTGTTCTATGGCTGACTGACTAATTTTGTGACTTAATAAAATGTCATCATACTAGTAATGCACAATGGTTATTTTTAAATTTAAATTTTATTAAATAGTTGTTGCTTGCATTGCCTTAAAATAGTAACAAGAATGTACACATACTTTTTAAAAATACATCATTATCAGTCAAATCAGTCAAATGTCACTAAAAGCCAGGTGGTCGATAACAACTTCTATAAGATTAGTTACATGCTCACACATTGGATCACCTCTCATCAATGGCATTGGGTGTCTGAGATAATCGTGGAGATAACTGATGAAGTCACAAATGAAGTGATGGTCTTCCAGTGTGAACAACTCCCTATATTCATTGATATATGTGATGGCTTCCGATTCATAGGTGCATTTTATGAGGAATTCCATGCATCCGATTTTCAGTGATTCAATAGGCATTTTATCAGAGATGATAAGGTATTTGACCACGTTTTGCTTTGTAAGTAAATTGGAGAGAATCACTGCAGTCAAAGTCATTTCTTTGCATGGGTTTTTGTCCATTCTAAAAAGTTAAAATGATAAAGTATTACTACTATATAACTTACATCTATTGTTGTAACACCATTGAAATGCACAAGTTTCACTAATTCACTATTATGCACTAATCATCTCAAATGCATTCATGATTTACTAGGTTTGTCATTAAGCCAGTTGCCTCAACTAGATTGCAATTATACTCAAAAGAACTTTAAAATGTCAATCACTTGTCAGTAATTCACTATGATCATTTAATTATTAGATAGTTGTTGCTTGCATTGCCTTAAAAAATAGTAGACCAGATAGAAAAACGCGTACAGCAAAAAAAAAGTAATATTGTTGGAATATAAACCTTTAAAAATACAGGACAAGAAACTAAAATAAAACTTTAAAAGAATAGGACAAGAAACTAAGATAACACTTTAAAAGAATAGGACAAGAAACTAAGATAAAACTTTAAAGAATTGGACAAAAAATAAAAGATTTTACAATAATATTAGTGGCAACATTTTTTTATTCGTTTCCTGTGCTATGCCCCAGTATCTTCTTGATTAGTGCATAATAATTGTCATGCTCTCATTGTGCGTTGCCCCTGAGCGGTTGGTTCTGGTTGGGGTTGGTTGGCTGAGCAGTTCTGCTCCGTCAGAATGACCATTGCAAGAAGTGTGTGCGCTTGTTATATACGTATTTATTTATTTATATACGTTTATATAATTATTTATTTATTTGTATACACGCATACACACACACACATATTTATATGTGCGGGGTTTTGTATACCTATGGTAAGTTTTTGCGTATGCTCGTGTATGTACGTATTTGTTTGCGTGTATGTATTTATTTATTTCTATTACTTCTGCATTGTATTTATTTACTTTGTTCTTAACTCTGTAGCGGTGATTCATTTGGTCTCCTTGTTAGAATTTTAGTCTACGACTTCTGCTATACCATTTACGTGGTTTTGTCTTTGCGTGCTATTGCTCTCCACGCTACACATATGACGTATTATCTTCGTTTTTTCGTTCATTGCCAGAGAACGTCTCTATGCACCACCTAAGAGAACATCAGTCTACGACCTCTTTTATACAATAAACGTGGTTCTGTCTTTGCGCGTAATTGTTTTTCACCGCTCCTATTAATGACGTATTATATTCGTTTTTTCCCGTTCTTTGCCAGCGAACGTTACCACGAACCAAAGTATCGTCTTCCTGTCTTCCTCCGGTTGCAACGTTTTTTGAAATATCCAGTTCTGCGTTTACAGATTGACTTTGTTAGTTTCAGAAGATCCCGTTAAGGGTGAAAGCAGCGATTCTTTGCTTAAACTTTAATCTGTTATTTTAATAAATATTTGCTCTACGGTTCTTATATATTTGATATATATTTTCCTTATCGAGCCCTCTTTGGATTTTAGTCTTCAATTTTATTATTATTACTATATATATATATATATATATATATATATATATATATATATATATTCGTTTCTGAATTTGTTTAGCATAATGACCCTCCCAAAGTATAACAATATATATATATACATCTACATATAATATATATATATATAATATTATAATGAAATGACAGGAGGCTGGATTTGTGTAAATCCTTGAAAGGTTTATTATACTATGATCATTTCAATGACCGGGTTCCGTATGAATCCGGTGATATCATCAGGTATACGAAATATAATACGTGAATGTAATAGATGAAATCCATGGGGCTGAAAATCAAAGACCCGAGGGCGACCGCCATCCACCATCTTCTACCTTTGCCGGTCGTCCTCGAGTGACGTGGCTAAAGCTTACAGTGTGCTACTACCGGTCAAATAAAGGAAAATAGAAAGGGATAGGAACATAAGTTAGCGTTAATATCATGCCACAAGAAAAAAGAAAGAAAGAAAGAAGAGAGAAGAAGGGGAAGGAAGAAGAAGAGAGGCCAGGGTTAATGTCAGCCATAAGAAGAAAGACAGAAAGAAAGAGGAGGAAAGGTCGATATTACAGTCAGGCCAGGAATGTCGCGAAAAATTTTTTATTCTAAGGGACCCGTATCTTAACAACTACTACCGGTCAAATATAGGCAAACAAAAAGGGGCAGGAAGATAAGTCAGCGGGAGGAAGACAGAAAGAAGGGAGAAGAGAAGGAAGAAGGAGAAAAGTCAGGGTTCATGGCTACAAGAAGAAAGATAGAAAGAAAGAGGAAGAAAGTTCGATATTAATGTCAGACTACAGTCAGGCTAGGAATGGCGCGAAAAATTTTTTCAAAGGGACCCGTATCTTAGCAGAGGTAAATATAGTGGGGGTCAGTGTGTTATAATGTGTGAGCAGAAGATTGGAACGTTACATTTTTGTTTAGACTTATAGGATGAAGTTAAAAAATTAATATTTAATATTAACATTATAAAATTAAAGAAATTAGAAAATTTAAAGTTAAACAGTTTAACATCTTTAAGGTTGCGAGGTTTAAGCAAAGAAAGAGACTTTTATGAAGACACTTAAATTTTATTATAGAGTAAAGATGACACACACAGAAACAAGATGACGTAGGACAGAACAAAGGAAAGGCACAAAAACAAAGAAAAAATCCCCAGTCACTGAAGAGGTCACAGAATGTGTGACGAAAGAACTTTGACAATATATAAACAACCATCTGGTTGTGGAACCAACCAACCAACCGGAAATTTATAAATTCCTAAATTTATAAATTTATTATAATAAATTGAAGTGAAAGCAACTGGTGCGTGTGTTTCTTATTGGCAACATGACCCTCCCAAAGTATAACAATATCGGTTTCAACACACGTTTTCAGATAAAGAATCTTGCTAAACAAATTCAGAAACGATATATATATATATATATATATATATATATATATATATAGAGAGAGAGAGAGAGAGAGAGAGAGAGAGAGACACATACAAGATTGGATTTAGACCTTTGGTGGCCAGAGGCATTTCTGATCTGGGGGCCCCCTCATACACAAAAATTTAGAATACACAACAACCACTCCAAATTATACGTGCATATTTAAGCTCCTATGCTTAATCATTTATCATAACCTAATTATGCTGCATCTAACTTACTCCACCCTTTTTCGCTCATCCTCACCGCATACGTTGTGATCTCTCTCTCTCCCCCTGTCTGTATCTCTCTCTCTCCATCTCTCTCTCTCTCTCTCTCTCTCTCTCTCTATTTCTCTCTCTCTCTCCATCACTCTCTCTCTCCCCCTCCCCCTCCCCTCTCTCTCTCCGTCTCTCTCTCTCTCTCTCTCTCTCTCTCTCTCTCTCTCTCTCTCTCTCTCTCACTCACTCCCTCTCTCTCTCTCTCTCTCTCTCTCTCTCTCTCTCTCTCTCTCTCTCTCTCTCTCTCTCTCTCTCTCTCTCGCTCCCTCTCTCTCTGTATATATATGTATATATATATAACAAAATTTAATATAGAAATGTCTTCTAACAGGACTAGAACTGTTTCATTCGAAGGAAATCACCAGGAAAGTCCTGATGATTTCCTCCGAATGAAACAGTTCTAGTCCAGTAGAATCCATTTGTATAATAAATTGTGTTGTATACACTCTACTAATGTATTGAGTACCTTACTGTGATTACCGCTGACACACACACACACACACACATATATATATATATGTGTGTACGTGTGTGTGTATATATATATATATATATATATATGTGTGTGTGTGTGTGTGTGTGTGTGTATGAATGTATGTATATATGTACATATATATATATATATATATATATATATATAAAACCACAACTGAATACTAACCCATACAATCACTAATACTCTTTTATTCCTAATTAAACCATTTTTCAACTGTGAACAGTTTGTCAGCATTTTCTATTCCGTTTACCAATATATAATAACTTGTGTGTTACACCTCTATTCTTTTAACTATCATATCCTCACACGAGATACAGAAAATGCCAACAAAAACGGATACAACCCTCATCAACTCAAATGAAGAGATCCTACAGGAACTCAAGAAAATCAACACCAACCTATCTTTGCTGGTCGACAAACTTGACTCCACAAATAAGGAAACCGCCACCGGATACAAACCCTCCGAAATCGGCGACAAACTCCAAAACCTTTGCGATACTATCCAAACTATGTTCACTACTACCAACCCAGGAAAAACCAACGAAGAACCATGTGAGATTGATTCACACAAAATGAAAATTCGAACAATTCCAAAATGGAACAAATCCCTCAGAGACAGAAAGTTCTCATTCTGGAAGATGATACAAAATCACAACAAAGCAGAGATATATGAAAAATGGCTTAACTCAACCCCTCTAACTCTCCCCCGTAAACTACAAATAAAGTCCATTCCAAATGAACCCGAACCTCAAAGACACCTTAGGGAAAGAATGGCATTGGAAAAAATGAAGACAGAAATTGAACTTCTTAAACTGAGGGCCCAGACAAATGAGGAAAAAATCAAAACCATCGATGAAGAGATCCTCCTGGAAATCAACAACAAAACTGAAGGCCCCAAGGTAGAGAAGATCTCCAAATTATGGAAAGGGGACTGCAACAGAGAAGAACTGAAATCCCTTCAACGCTGGGAAAAAAGTGCCGCTTGGTTCCTACACTATGAATCGACTTTTCAAACGGATTACACCTCCAATAACCCGTTCATAAAAATAGGAAAACCCATAACTGAACCGCACAACAACTTCTCAAACCCCCAAGCCTCAAACAAACGAAGAAGGAAGCACCACACCGAAGATGAACTTCCTAACCTCGCTACCATAAGAAGGAACAAAAACCCAAGAAATCATCTCCCCCAGAATGACATTTACAACTTTCCCCCTTCAAGGAGACACCATACCAAATCACTCAACTACTACGCGGATTCCTCATCGTCAAACATAGGGAAAAGATACCACCGCCATGATAGATGCAACAACTTTCCCGCTACAAGGGGACAGCAAGGTAATTACCATTTTCTCAACTCTCACTTCCACAATACACAACAAACCCACACCACACGATACAACCAACAACGTAGGCCACTTATAACACCACAATACAACATGGCACATAGAAACACACACCCATACTCGCAGTACAGGAACACCCTATTCAATCTACAACCACCAACCCGAACCACATTTTACAACAACAAGGAATATAACAAACACAGGAGACCACTTAACATCAGCAGACAACCCCTCTACCCCAACCATTTTTTAGACACAGCACACAGATACAGGCAAACAAAATAACACAAGACAGGGAGGAGAAACCGATAGTAATAAAAATTATCAATCTTACTAGTGCAGAACCAACACCCAACCTTATCAACTTACTCTCCAAAGGTCTTAAATTCACACCGACCCCACTACGTCCTAACTACTATGAAATGAAGGAAGACATCACAGACTTCTGTAGAAAGTTACGACTTAGTGAACAACTATTCGACCAGTACAATGAGGATGAATCATTAGCCAGAAATAGAAGCAATTACACCCCTTCAAAAGGTAGAAATAAAATCCTGGACGAATTCTGTGAACACATCACAAACTTCCCTTACCAACACTTGCACAGACAAAAATACAAGCCAAACCTCAACAAGAAAGAATGGGAAGAATTAAATAGATTAAAAACCGACAGAACCATTACAATTAAAGAGGCTGATAAAGGGAGTACAGTAGTCCTAATGGAGACAGAATTCTATATCAACTTAGCGCTCTCCACTTTGGAAAACGAAACATACTACGAAAAGGCTGAACACTACAATCAACAGAAAATTATGAGAAACCTAAAAACTCTAATCAACCAATACAAAGAAGGACTCACTAACAAGGAATTCAGCTTCATCACAGACTTCACAAGTAAATCCAGCCTTTTCTACGGTATCCCTAAAGTACATAAAAGCGAATCAATCAGTAAGGCATGCAAGGAAGCCACAGACATAGTCATCAATGTCCCCTCACCCAATGATCTCAAATTAAGACCTATAATAGCAGGCCCCGCTTGCGAAACGCACCGTCTTAGCAACTTCATTGATACTCTTCTCAAACCCTTCCTCAAGCACATCAAAAACTATATAAGGGACGACCTAGATATGCTCAATCACCTCCCTAATATGCCACTTTCTGAACAAACCCTACTAGTGACGTTCGATGTAGTCAACCTATACTCCAACATCCCCCACAACCTAGGAATAGAAGCTATCCAATTCTGGCTGGATAATTTCCACAATGAACTCCCACAACGCATCAAAAAAGAATTCGTGATAGAGGGACTCAAATTTATCTTGGAGAACAATTACTTCGTTTTCAATAACAAACCCTACAGGCAGAAATCTGGGACCGCTATGGGAACGAAAACAGCCCCTACTTATGCCAACCTAGTCATGGGATACCAGGAAATCACCCTCTACACTAAAGTCCTAAACAAATTTGGAAACACCCTCCACTTACACATTGAAAGGAACTGGAAGCGATATCTAGATGACTGCTTCATCCTTTGGCACGAAAACATCGAAAAACTTAAAGAATTTCACACCCTTATAAATGGGCTCAACACAAATATTAACTTCACGATGGAATACAGCCATCAACAACTCCCCTTCCTCGACATCCTCATTAAGATCCATAACAAAAAAATAGAAACAGACTACAAGCCCACAGACTCCAAGCAATATCTCCCCTTCAACTCTTGCCACCCTAGACACGTTAAAATTAATATTCCCTACAACTTAGCCAAGAGAATCTGTACTATAGTCTCCAATAAAAACATCTGCTACTTACGGCTACAAGAACTAAAGGAAACACTCATAGGCAGGGACTACCCTGCATCACTAATTGACAATGGAATCCAACGTGCCCTAAAACTCAGTACCCGGGACCTTAGACACCCTAAAGTAAATCAACCAAAACTAAAAGCTCTTCCATACATCTCCACACACAACCCCCTCAACAATGAGGCCTTTGACACCATCCTCCAGAACATCCCTGTATTGAAAAAGGACCATAGAATGAACCAAATTCTACGAACACACGATATCATAAAGAGCAAAAGACAATCCAAGTCAATGAAAAACATCTTAACACATGCCAAAGTACTGCCAACCACAACAACGAAACCCACAGTAAAAAAAATGCGATAGACCCAACTGTGGCATTTGCATCAACCTAATAGAGGGTTCGGAATTCTATTTCAAAGATGGACAACGTTTTATAGTAAAACACAATTTCACATGTGCATCGGAAAATCTAATATATGTATTAACTTGTTCAGGTTGTCGAGAACAATACATAGGCCAGACCAAAAACAGCCTCCGCCAACGCATGACTGTCCATAGATCCCAAATTAAAATACGGGAATACAGGAAAATACCCCTGAGTGAACACATTGACACCTGTGCCGCCCAAAATCATCCCAACTTCAGAATCTTTCCCCTCAAATTTAAAGATAATGCCACCCACACCCAGCGCATCAGCAAGGAATCTTACTTCATTAACAAATACGGACCCCGTCTAAACACTTCTCCCTAAGACGAACCCACAACATACACACGTCAACATACATACCTACATCAGCACACATCTCTACCCACATATAAACACAATGACACACGTAAACACACATGCTCTATGGTGCAATACAAAAAAATATATGTGCATATATATGTATGTATATATGTATATATATATATATATGTAGTGAATATGTGTATGTGTATATATATATAGTGAATATCATTTCACACCTTTTATTGTTAAGATTTTTGATGTTCTATTAAGAGAACCGATTTTACTGAAAAAATCGAATAATGTACACCATTTTACCAGGGGGAAAAAAATACTGGTCCCCCCCCCCACACACACATATATACACAAACACATACACACGCGTACATCAACATACAAAGAGACTTATACACACACACACACACACACACACACACACACACACACACTTCTCCGTATAAGACAAAAGCTAAAAAATATCTTTTGACATGCTAAAATACCCCCCACTGCTTTCAGACACATTCTTACTGACCATCGAATTACTCTGCTATACACACACACACACACTTATCTTAATAGCCATTTGACACACATCGCTGCTGGCCATTGTCGCAGCATCGAACACCTTACTACTACTACTACACACACACACACACACACACACACACACACACACACACACACACACATATTTGTTGTGAAAGAGTAATTTCTCAATCTTGGCGCAAAACCAATTGTTTATCCACATGACCTCTACCGACCAATCAAAATTGTTTTGACCAAGAATTTTTGCTGGAGCCACTTTTTTAACATAAAAACAGTCTTGGCGCAAAATCAACTTTTTACATTCACATGACCTCTACCGACCAATCAAAATTGTTTTGACCACAAGCATTTTTGCAACACAAAAATAACGCTGGATCCACTTTTTTAACATAAAAACAGGTAGAATTCCAAAAACTAATCAGATCAGAGCAAACAGCACGGACACTCTATCTCAAAATTATTTTTGAAAAGCATTTAGAAATGCGCAACCGGTAAAAACTTAAAAACTTAAAACCACAACTGAATACTAACCCATACAATCACTAATACTCTTTTATTCCTAATTAAACCATTTTTCAACTGTGAACAATTTGTCAGCATTTTCTATTCCGTTTACCAATATATATATATATATATATATATATATATACATACATATATATATGTGTGCTATATGGCAGGACATGGCAGCGATAATGAGGGACAGAGACTGCTGGAGAGAACTCGTCCATGGATCTCGGGAATTTTACCCGCCTTAGATATATATATATATATATATATATATATATGTGTGCTATATACTACGTTCCTAGTTTTGGAGTTAATTTGTGGGCTTAATTTGCAGACTATGCATTTGTATGGAGGGCAGCCCATAGCATAGGAGAAAGGATAAATGAACACTAGTGAGAACTCCAGGATAGGAAGAACTCATCAGTATTCCACCAACATGCCAAAATGAAACATGGGGTCACACAAAATATATATATAAATATATATATCATTGCGATTGTATATGTTCAAGAACATCGATTTATCCCAAAGAAAACGATCCAGACAATCGCTCATAATATCGGCAAGAGTAATCTGTTTACTGCATCAGCATAAAAAATGACATTGGTGCTGTAATTGGAGGAGTTAGTTTGACAGTACAAACACACCTCCTTCCTCTACTTACAAAGTTAACCAAGGTCTAGAGAAATCCCAAAACTGTTGTTATTCACCCCACAGTCACCTGCCGGAAGAGGAACTGGGACAGTTTTACCATCAACTCAGTGTTACTGTCTCTGAAGTACCCCCTCATGCCATACTAATTATTGGAGGAGACTTCAACGTGTAAATTAGAGGCAAATTGTCATACCACCAGAGTACTAACAGAAACGGCACATTTCTTGAACAGTAGTTTCTACATCAACTTAATCTCTTTTTAAGAAGTCGAAATGGAAACAATCAATGCCAGATTTACCATTGTGCAGGGCCTCGTTGGCTAGGAAAGGGGGGGGGGGGTATCTTCCTGTCCCAAAAATGTTTTACCTCCTTCAGGGCCCAAGTAAGGGACCTCATAACTTAACTAGTACAGGACCTCATTTGTCCTAAATCCAGCACTGGAAACTATGGACTTGGAGACACTCAGATGGGCATCTTTCCGAAATTGTACTGACTGAGTTTTTACCTTTATAGTTTAGTGTTTATCAGGTATTTATATTGAAAGTTGCATCTCAGACCTTACATTACATATCATTTTATTTTATTGCATTGCATTTGGGATTTTATTATAGTTTTTATTATATCTTATATTTCAAATATAACTTATGTACACCTTATATTTAACTTACTGGGTATCTTATACTTCACATGTGATACTACTTTCTAATACCACATGTCTGAGTAGCAGACCTGTCAACTCTTCCCGTCCGATGGGGACATCTCCCAACCACTTTCGGGTGGGTGAGAGATGTTTCCTCTTGTGAAAATGAGTATAGATTTCATTATGTAAAATCTCCCCATTTTGCCTCATTTTCTCCCCGCTTTGGGATACTTTTTCTCCATGGTACACTTCACATGTGATATAATTTTCTAATACCACATGTCTCAGTAGGATCCCCCATACCAATAGCTTCAACTAGATATTAATCGGTATCATTCATTAATTACATTACACTACCTCGTTTACATATTTACAATCCAATAATTATATATTTAATTATTCCCCTCACCCCATGAAATTTATTCACTGCCTAACATTCTATATAGTTCTCTTGTATTATAACTACACAGAGACATACTACACAATGGAACATTAACCATTAATCTACACCTTAGCTTTCTATATTTTTATATTATAATAAATAATTATATTATATTCCATATGGAATCTAATATTGAGTGACTCATAAGACCCAATAATAGCTAAGGATATTAATTTATTCTATTTTATTTTATTTTATTTTTAATTTCTTATTTTTTCAATTTTACCTTCAACTATATACTTGCATTTTTATCCCTAACCACCATCCATAATTCTATCATCATTATCATTAGCATCATTATTAAAAATTATCTGTTATGCGTTACATTACCGACTGACCGTCTGATGAATTTCCGAATTACACACAAGACGCCAGAATTTGTTTCCATTCCTTAATTAATTAATTAATTTCCTCCTCTTCAGTACATGAATATAGTGGGCACTGGTAGAGCTATTGAAATATATATAGTGCTTTTTGCAACTATAAAACTTTAAAGGGATATCACCAATCCGGCCTCTAGTTGTTTTAATCAAATTAATATTTAACTCCGTTCCTGCACCAGCCACGGAATTCAACATCAACGATGGATGATTTGCATAACGTAGAGTGCTTTTCCTACTATTACATCATGATTAACTAAACCTAATGACCAGTTCTATCCATTGGTAAATCACAAGACATAAATGAATATATATATATATATATATATATATATATATATATATATATATATATATATAGTAATAATAATAAATTTGAAGACTAAAATCCAAAGAGGGCTCGATAAGGATAAATATATATCAAATATATAAGAACCGTAGAGCAAATATTTATTAAAATAACAGATTAAAGTTTAAGCAAAGAAGATCCCGTTAAGGGTGAAAGCAGCGATTCTTTGCTTAAACTTTAATCTGTTATTTTAATATATATATATATATATATATATATATATATATATATATATATATATATATATGAACCAGTAAGACCCCGACAGCTGAGCTCAAGCCGTTTCGACGGCTAATTCTGGACTAAATGAAAATTTATCCTGGTATTTAAATAGCCGAGCTTCTCAAGGGGTAATTCCATATATGGTCAAAGTGATTGTCACAAGGATTGGTCACAAGTTAGTAGTAGTTCTGTGATGGCAAATTAGTGGGGGAAGGGGTAGCTAAACCTGCCAGTAGGAGAAAAAGGGGAGGGGGTGGGGTAGACCCATTCATGCGTTAGTAGTGCCGGCTACAGCTGGGCGTGAGGTCAAAGAGGATACTAGGGAGGGGGAGGAGGAGGAAGTCGAACGGTAAGTCGAACAATGAAGGGCAAAAATATATTTTAAAAAAAATATATTAAAAAAAATATATAAAAAAATATATAAAAAAAAATATATAAAAAAGAATATATAAAAAAAAAAAAAATACTGAGAGTGATAAAAAGCGAATAAATGTAAAGAAAAAAATAAGCAATTTCTACGACCTGAGTCTCTCGCTATTGCTAGGCTAAATAAATAAATAAATAAATAAATAAATGAATAAATAAATAAATAAATAAATAAATAAATAAATAAATAAATAAATAAAAAATAATAAATAAATAAACTAGGTGGGACGGAGTAAGAATGGACCCTTTTAAGAGGTATAAGTACGTATATCATACGGTGACGGGTCAACAAGGGGGGGGGGGGGGGCAAAATACTAAAGAAACTACCACGAAATAATTAATAAAGGTTTCTACCCCAGGCACAAGGCCAACAACCACCCAGTGCAGAAAAGTAAACTAGTACGAAATAATAATTCAGAGTCCCGAAAAAAATATACTAATGCTAACTCTAAGGGTACCGCCACGCTACAAAAGTTCTTATACAAGTTACAAGAAAGTTCGTACGAAGTAAAAGTAAAATACGGAAAATTAATTCAGAATCCCCCCCGCCCAAAAGAAAAGAGAAGAAATAAATAAACGAAAAATTAAAGCAAGGATGCCACTAAGAAATATAGAAGGCACGGAAAAAAAGGGACAGCGGTCGGATAAGGGGGAAAGAATCCGAGGTCTAACACGACTGCTATAAAAAGCGGAGTCCGCCAAATCTATCATAGAATAGGGGAGGGGGTGGGGGTACTGAGGCTACAAGGGACCGAGGGGCTGCCTCGGGTGGGCGAGAGAAAGACGCCGACAAAGAAAAAGAACTGGGGTAGAAGGACTAGGGAGGGATGATTCATTTATTTATTTATTTATTTATTTAGCCTAGCAATAGCGAGAGACTCAGGTCGTAGAAATTGCTTATTTTTTTCTTTACATTTATTCGCTTTTTATCACTCTCAGTATTTTTTTTATTTATTTTTTTTTTTAATATATTTTTTTTTTTATATATATTTTTACCCTTCATTGTTCGACTTACCGTTCGACTTCCTCCCCCTCCCCCTCCCTAGTATCCTCTTTGACCTCACGCCCAGCTGTAGTCGGCACTACCAACGCATGAATGGGTCTACCCACCCCCTCCCCTTTTTCTCTTACTGGCAGGTTTAGCTACCCCTTCACCCACTAATTTGCCATCACAGAACTACTACTAACTTGTGACCAATCCTTGTGACAATCACTTTGACCATATATGGAATTACCCCTTGAGAAGCTCGGCTATTTAAATACCAGGATAAATTTTCATTTAGTCCAGAATTAGCCGTCGAAACGGCTTGAGCTCAGCCGTCGGGGTCTTACTGGTTCCTATTACCCACTCTACTACCCTAAGTATTGAGTACTTTGGTGCGTTATGGTCCACCTGGTTCCTTACCACATTTCCTTCGTTATATATATATATATATATATATATATATATATATAAAAGTGGATGAATACCTCAACAGGTACAATGTACTTGTAGAAATATGCAAGGTGTTTATAATATTTGTGGTTCAATGGTACTAATTCGAGATACCAGAACAATATAAAAAATAGCGGAGCAAGCGGTTATCAAGCAATTCTCTAAATAAATTAAAAAACGATTTAAATAATCACCTGTTCTATTGCTGTTACCGACGGTTTCATCATTCCAAAAGATTGGAAATCCAGAGAATTTCCATGTGGAAATAGGCTGTCTGAAGATTCATTTCTTTCCATTGGAAATTCT
>OZ024740.1:79337118-79342118 GCA_964016885.1 Eledone cirrhosa
TTAACTACACTAATTAGGTACAAAATCGAAGTTAGAAGAAAAAATGTACATAAACTTTACCAGAATCTTCATAATCTCTACCACCCGGCGGTTTCGTTCCATTTTTTGGATATATCCGGTCTTGGATATATCCACGAGGCTTGGAACTCATCAGGAGATACCTCAGACTGGACTAAGATTTTTTTACCATGATCCCCGCCAGAAATCAATTCAAAATGGCTAAGAACCATCACGTGGCCAGTGGTCAAGGCAAAAAGTTTGTGATTGGTGCCTGTCGGTGAGTAGGCTGGTTGCTAGAAAGCGCAGCCGAACACTGCCTAAAGTTTTACTCAACCTTACGGGAGTATATATTAAATTTAAAGGGTATATATATATAATTATATATATATATATACATATACATATATATATATATATATATATATATATATATATATATATATATATATATATATAGTCGATCGACTTTCGTCAAATCGGACCGAGGAAACAATGTTTCCGTTGGTCTTTCCAATTGCTAATACTCTCTATCGGTCGCAACTCCAGGTAGAAGGAGCAACGTGAAATAAAGTGTCTTGCTCAAGGACATAACGCATCGCCCGGTCCAGGAATCAAACTCACAGCCTCACGATTGCGAATCCAATTCTCTAACCACTCAACCACACACACACACACACACACACACACACACACACACACACACACACACACACATACACACACACACACACACACACACACACACACACACACACACACACACACACACACACACGCACACACACACACACACACACACACACACACACGAGATAAGTACTCAATGCCATTGTAGAGATTAATATATTTCTACTTACCATCCACTCTTTTTACATTGCTCCCTTCTTTCTTTCTGTTTCCCCTCTTTCTTGCCTTTCTTCTTTTCTATTTTTCTTTCCCCTTTTCTTTTTTCTTCTTTTCCTTCACTTCCTCTCCCTTTCAGTATATCTCTCTATTGCTGTGTCTACTCTGTCACAAGGACCCCCTCTTCCTATCCCATCCTCCCTGTGATTTTTTTTGTTTAATTTATATACCGTCTCCCAGTTCTATGAAAGATTAATCTTTTCTGATGACTCCGTGAGTACTCAAGAGAAACTCCAAAATTCCAGACTAAGGTGACTCAAGCATGGTCTTTATATATATATATATAGTGTAGAACACTGGAAGGTAATATCCGTGGTGGTAGAGCACTCAGTCCATGGGACGAGTTAGGTAGAAGTCATTACACAACAGTTAGTTCACCATACCGAGAACAATTGTTTCACCTTAGCGGATCCTCAGCTCGTAATCTATATATATATATATATATATATATATATATATATATATATATATATATATAAGCAAAAGGGATATTTAATTTGTTAATTCAACAAATATATATATTTATAACTGATTCGAAGCACTCGACAGATAGTCGAACAAAGAACCATCTTCATCTTACAGACCCACACTCCCCCCGGCCTGAATTCCCCACCCTTATTCCTTTAGCCTTCGACCGCCCCCTCCCCCCACACATATCCCTCACTAACACCACTAACACACCCCTCCTTTTCACCGCCCACCCCACAACTAACAATACTAACACCTCCACTCCACCCCTCATCCGACCACCCTTCCCCAACTAACATACTAACATCCCTCCCTTCTTCTTCCCCCCTCCTTATCACACGCACACACCCACCGGCACATATATACACGCGCTCACACTAAACACACACCCTACTACCACCACTAACCATCACCCCCACACCTCCATCCCACCACCCCGCAACTAACATCACTAACACCCCCTGACCCCAAGCACACGAACACACGCACCCACTTACACCACCCACCCCACACGCAACTAACATCACTAACACCCCCAACCCCACGCACACGTACCCACACACCCTCGTACACCACCAACTCTACACACCCTACCACCACTAGCCCCCACTCACACCTGCATTCAACCCTTTCCCCACCTCCCGTATACTAACACCCACTAACACCCCCTTCATCAAACTACACACACACCAGTACACCACACTCCCTCCATCGACCCCCACACCCTTCTCTCCCCGCTCCACCCACACCCTTTCTCCACACTCACTCATCCCACTAACACCTCTACTAATACACACACACACCCTCCTCACTCCAACTTTCACACCTACCCATCCTCGCCCCTTTACCATTCCACCCAACTGCTGCTATGCCCTCTGACCACCTCCCAGCACAAACAGACACACAGCACTCCCACCGCCTTGACCTCTTCCTGTTGCGCGCGCACCCCACATCTCTCCTCTTCCGACCATCTCTTCATGGAATACTCGTATGTGGAACTTGACCACCTTGGAATCTACTAACATCATAGGAGTTTACCAACATTTCAACCACATCCTCTTACGGAATCACCTATATAACTCACCCACACACCCCAAAAATTTTTTTTTCTCCCACACGCCACCTACACCCACAACACGCTTAAACCCCACACTCACGTGCTTTCCACCACATATTTACACCTTCAGCCTCCGGATTCCTCTCCCCCCACCCCTCTATCCACACACGTACAGACACTCCGACCTACACCCCACCTCACACACACCTCTTCCTGAACATGCAACCCCGTTCTTCCCCCAACCCTTGCTTTCACATACACACACACACACACGTACACCTACACACACACACCACCTTCAGCCCTCCCCGCCCGGACACCCCGTCTCCCTCTCCCCACTACACCCCCCCACCACCCCTACACCCCCACTCCACCCCCACCACCCCTACATACCCCACACCCTTCCACCACCTGTTTTACCCCTTTTTAATTTCAGTTTATTTTGATCATGCTTTTATATTTATTTTTATTTCATTTCATTTAATTTTGATCATGCTTTATTTTTATTTTTATTTTTAATTTCATTCGCACCGTTTCCTCCCACCCCCTTTTCGCTATATGTCTCTCCACCACTCCCCTACACACCCTTTGAACTCTCTTCCCACACACTTCTCACCTGGGGAAGGGCTTATGCCCGAAACGTCGTTCCCCACCACCACCCCACTCTCCAGAGCGTGAAATTAATAAACATTCGTTGTACTGCCTCTCTGTTTTGTTCCTGTTCAAATTTTCCATTATATATATATATATATATACACGAGGATCGGAATTAAAGTATTCCGCAGTTCACAGTAATAATAATAATATTAGCTCAAAGACAATTTTCTTCTGAGCTCAAATACAAATATATTACACAAAGATAAGTGTGTTACACAGTGAGAAGTGTGTAAAGAATTATTACAAGTGAGTTTAACCGTTACTGTATAGAGAACAATATCTACAGGTTAGCAATTAAATAGAAAAAAACTAAGTCAGAATCAAATCTCTGAAGTAGAGTTTTAAATTACCAACCAAGCTCCAAATTGTTGAGCTAATAAATTCGAATGGTTGGGCTGCTCTCTCTAGCATTTTCCCCAATCCATGAGAGCCGTTATTTGATGCAAATAACACGTGATTTCGCTCTACTCTGGGCAGCGTGTATATTAGCTTTCTCTCTATCCATGAGGTTAGATGTGTCGTGAACAGAATCCACATTTGCTGACTGAGGAACCTGTGGGCTGTTAAACTGCACATTTCTGTGGCGAAACGAACTGGATTCGTATCAGCAAACTTAGTTATAAGGTTGGTAATTTAAAACTCTACTTCAGAGATTTGATTCTGACTTAGTTTTTTTCTATTTAATTGCTAACCTGTGGATATCGTTCTCCATACAGTAACGGTTAAATTCACTTGTAATAATTATTTACACACTTCTCACTGTGTAACACATTTCTCTTTGTGTAATATATTTGTATATATATATATATATAAAATAGAATATAAAAGAAAAGCGAACACAGACATATAGATATATGTGTTCAAATCGTAAGGGACCTGATTCGCTAAGGTGAAATGAATACTAACTATAGACAATTGGGTTTGCTTATCTCAATTTAAGAACAAAATTAAGAAAATAAATACAAACCCGAATTGTGGTAACTACCAATCACCCAGACAACTTGTTGTTGTTTCGCAAAGTTAATTGTGAATAGAAATACTAATCCAAGCTCATCAGTGGGTGATAAATTAGTATCCTAGACACATCTATGTATGGTATATAAAAATAAAACAGTGCACATGGTATCCTAGCGAGTCTCACAAACCCACACCACTAAAAATACCAGCCAGGTTTACTCGACATTTGAAATAGCTCAACAAATTAAGTGAGCCGAATATATTAAATGTATAAATTGAGTTCCTAACTCAATTTATACATTTGATATATATATATATATATATATATATATATATATATATATATATATATAAGTTTATCCCGGGTTCAATCGGGGGTAACCACAGTAAGTAAGGTGCTCAATACATAGCAGAATATAAATATTTAATATAGAAATGGCTTCTACAGGACTAGAACTGTTTCATTCGGGAGAAATCGTCAGGAAGCTTCGGGCTTCCTGATATAATATATATATATATATATGTATATATATATATATATATATATATATATAGCGGCGATGAATTAGTTTAGCGAGGTTTTTTATATGAAATCGTGTGTCGAAACAAATATTGTTATACCTGATACTCAAAAACTCAGCAATGTCCAGTCGTGCTAAGTTTAATATTCTGATCGCAGATTTGGTACGAGTGATGAAGAATGTGTCCAGCATGTGCGACCCAACAGAAATGGAAAGACACATCCAACACTTCATCAACCGCATGCAGTTCTCTGGCTACAACTAAAGTGACAGAGTCAGAGTATACGAAGGAGCCATGGAAAAGTATAAGACCCTCATAGAACTGGACATGAAAGTAATTTGCCCATTATACAGGAGCAAATCATGGAATAGCTTAGATAGGGCTAGACATAAGATAGGGAAAGCCACATCATGGTACGACAACCAGAGATACCAGA
>OZ024740.1:79349618-79369618 GCA_964016885.1 Eledone cirrhosa
CAATTGGCGATATGTTCACTAAATGCAATCTTTCTGTATTCCTGTATTTTAATTTGTGATTTATGGACGGTCATACGTTGATGGAGGCTGTTTTTTGTCTGTCCTATGTAGTGCTCTTGACAACCTGAGCAGCTCAAAACATAGATTACGTTTTCAGATGCACATGTAAAGTTGTGTTTAACTGTGAAATGTTGACCTTGTTTAAAATGGAATGTTGAACCTTCTATTAGATTTATGCATATGCCACAGTTGGACCTTCCTTTTGTTACTGTAGGGTTCATTGTGAGGGTTTGTTGGATTTTGGCTTGTGTGAGGATGTTTATGGATTTAGGTTGTCTTTTGCTCTTTATGATGTTGTGTGTTTGGAGGATTTTGTTCATTCTTGGGTCTCTTTTTAGTAAAGGAATGTTCTGGAGGATGGTGCAGAATGCCTCATTGTTGAGGGGGTTGTGTGTGGAGATGTATGGTAGAGTTTTTTGTTGCGGTTCATTCCTGGGTTTGGGGTGCCTGTGTTCCTGGATGTCGAGTTTTAGGGCACGTTGGAATCCATTGTTGATTAGGGATGGTGGGTAGTTTCTGCTGATAAGTGTGTTTTTTAATTCTAGTGGTGTGTAGCATGCGTATTTATCTGAAACTATTGTGCAGATCTTCTGGCTAGGTTATAAGGAATTGCCATTTTGGTGTGTCTAGGGTGGCACGAGTTGAATGGGAGGTATTGTTCGGAGTCTGTGGGTTTGTAGTATATGTCTGTTTGTATTTTGTTGCTTGTTTTCTTGATGGGGATGTCGAGGAAAGGGAGTTGTTCATGGCTGTAATCCATTGTGAATTGTAAGTTTGTGTTGAGTCCATTCAGAAGGGTTTTAAACCCAATCAGTCTATCTATACTTTCATGCCAGAGGATGAAGCAGTCGTCCAGATATCTCTTCCAGTTCTTTTCTATGTGTTGGTAGAAGTGGTTACCGTATTTGTCTCGAACTTTATAGTAGAGAGTGGTTTCCAAATATCCCATGACAAGGTTGGCGTATGAGGGGGGCTACTTTCGTGCCCATGGCAGTCCCAGATTTCTGTCTGTCGTATTTGGCATTGAATTCGAAGAAGTTGTTTTCCAAGATGAATTTGAATCCCTCCAACACAAATTCTTTAGGGATGCGCTGTGGGAGTTCACTAGGGACATTTTCAAGCCAGAATTGTATTGCCTCTATACCTAGGTTGTGTGGGATATTGGAATATAAATTGATGACATCAAAGGTTACTAGTAGGGTATGTTCATTATTGAGTGTTGTTGGGAGGTGGTTGAGCATGTCAAGGTCGTCCCTTATGAATATATATATATATATATATATATGAAGTTTTCATATATATATATATATCCTAACTCGTGTGCTTCCTCTCCACATTTTATTATTATTATTATTATTACATATATATATATATATATATATATATATATATATATATATATATATAACGAAGGAAATGTGGTAAGGAACCAGGTGGACCATAACGCACCAAAGTACTCAATACTTAGGGTAGTAGAGTGGGTAATAGGAACGAGTAGGACCCCGACGGCTGAGCACAAGCCGTTTCTGAGTCCAGAATTAGCCGTCGTAACGGCTTGAGCTCAGCCGTCGGGGTCCTACTCGTTCCTATATATATATATAGGGAATTCAGGCCAGGGGGAGTGTGGGTCTGTAGGGTGAAGATGGTTCGTTGTTCGACCCTGAGGAGAGTGGCGGGTGTTCCGTGGCATTGGAGTAGGCCACAGACTGTGAGGTGGTGTGCGGAATGTCCAGGGGCACCAAAGTGGCGGGCGATGGGGGAACTACCACTGAGACGAATATCTCGGAGGTGTTCAGTAAACCGGTCCGCCAGGCGACGTCCAGTCTGTCCGACGTAGGTTGAGCTGCACTCCGTGCAGCGAAGTCCGTAGTCTAGGTTGGAGGAGGTGCAGCGGAAGGCATGCCGGACAGAGAGAGAGTGGCCGTTGGGACCCTGGAAGGTGGTGGTGTTGGTGATGTGGGGACAGGTGTTGCAGCGGGGCCTGAACAGGGAAGGGAACCGGGGGGAGCGTGGGTCGAGGGGTAGGGAGCTGTGGACGAGGAGGGTGCAGAGATTGCGTGCGCGTTTGAAGGAGGGGAGTGGTGGGGCTGGGAAGATGTGGGAGGTGGAGGGGTCGGACTGGAGGCGTCGGAAGAGGCGGAGGATGGTGCGGTGGAGGGGTATGGTGTAGGGGTGGTAGATGATGAGGAAGAGGAGACGGTGGGTGGGTGTGCGGTGGCGTGGGGTGAGGGTGGTGGAGCGGTGGACAGCACGGGCGCGGGTGAGAGCGGTGTAACGACCGTACAGTTCGGGCGTGGGGCCGGTGTACTGGGAAAAGATTTGGGCCTCAACATGGCCAACAAAAAGGTTGGCATAGTTTGGGCCCATTCTTGTATCCATGGCTACCCCCGTGACCTGTTGGTAAAACTCAACCGAGAAGGAGAAACAGTTGAGGGTGAGGACCAGCTCGGCGAGGCGAAGGAGGGTGGGGGTGGAGGGGATGGGGGATGGGCGAAGGTCGAGGTAGTGCTTGAGGGCAGGTAGGCCGTCGGCGTGGGGGATGACGGTATAGAGGGACTTGATATCTAGGGGGAAGAGGAAGGGCTGTGGGTCGGGTGGGTAGGTGAAGGAGTCGAAAAGGCGCAGGGCGTGGTTGGTGTCGGAGATGTGGGAGGGGAGGGTGGATGACAAGCGGGACGAGGATGGAGTCAAGAAAGGCAGAGATGAGTTCGGTGAGGCAGTTGCAAGCGGAGACGATGGGGCGGCCGGGGTTGTCGGGTTTGTGGAGTTTGGGGAGGAAATGTATATATATATATATATAGTAATAATAATAAATTTGAAGACTAAAATCCAAAGAGGGCTCGATAAGGATAAATATATATCAAATATATAAGAACCGTAGAGCAAATATTTATTAAAATAGCAGATTAAAGTTTAAGCAAAGAATCGCTGCTTTCACCCTTAACAGAAGATCCTGTTAAGGGTGAAAGCAGCGATTCTTTGCTTAAACTTTAATCTGTTATTTTAATAAATATATATATATATATACATATATAGAAATATATATATATATATATATATATATATAATAAAATGTGGAGAGGAAGCACACGAGTTAGGATATATATATATATATGAAAACTTCATATATATATATATATTCATAAGGGACGACTTTGACATGCTCAACCACCTCCCAACAACACTCAATAATGAACATACTCTACTAGTAACCTTTGACGTCATCAATTTATATTCCAATATCCCACACAACCTAGGTATAGAGGCAATACAATTCTGGCTTGAAAATTTCCCTAGTGAACTCCCACAGCGCATCCCTAAAGAATTTGTGTTGGAGGGACTCAAATTCATCTGTTATTTTAATAAATATATATATATTTACCTGTCCCAATAGCTTTTTTTAGTTATTGCTCGCACCAACCTGAGGTATATGATTTTTAATGCGATGAAATATCAATGATGGTTGGCAAATCACTGACGAGGGACTAATTTTATCATGTGTAACCCATGTGCAACCACGCAGTATTCTTTTTCTTCTTATGTTTTATATATCCGCCTCTGTATCCGAGATGCCGACTTTGAGTCCCAGGCCCTTTCCCTAGTCAGCCATTTCATCCGCAGAGGTTACCCGCCTCTCTCGTCCACACCGCTCTCACCCGCGCCCGTGCTGTCCACCGCTCCACCACCCTCACCCCACGCCACCGCACACCCACCCACCGTCTCCCCTTCCCCATCACCTACCACCCCTACACCATACCCCTCCACCGCACCATCCTCCGCCTCTTCCGACGCCTCCAGTCCGACCCCTCCACCTCCCACATCTTCCCAGCCCCACCACTCCCCTCCTTCAAACGCGCACGCAATCTCCGCACCCTCATCGTCCACAGCTCCCTACCCCCAACCCACGCGCTCCCCCCCCCGGTTCCTTTCCCTGTTCTAGGCCCCGCTGCAACACCTGTCCCCACATCACCAACACCACCACCTTCCAGGGTCCCAACGGCCACTCTCTCTCTGTCCGGCATGCCTTCCGCTGCACCCCCTCCAACCTAGACTACGGACTTCGCTGCACAGAGTGCAGCTCGACTTATGTCGGACAGACTGGACGTCGCCTGGCGGACAGATTTACTGAGCACCTCCGGGATATTCGTCTCGGTGGTAGTTCCCCCATCGCCCGCCACTTTGGTGCCCCTGGACATTCCGCACACCACCTCACAGTCTGTGGCCTACTCCAATGCCACGGAACATCCGCCAAATTCCTAAGAGTCGAACAACGAACCATCTTCATCTTACAGACCCACACTCCCCCCGGCCTGAACTCCCCACCCTTATTCCTTTAGCCTTCGACCCCCCCCCCACACACATATCCCCCACTAACACCACTAACACACCCCTCCTTTTCACCGCCCACCCCACAACTAACAATACTTACACCTCCACCCCACATCCGACCACCCTTCCTCAACTAACATACTAACATCCCTCCCTTCTTCTCCTCCCCCTCCTTATCACACGCACACCCACCGGCACATATATACACGCGCTCACACTAAACACACACCCTACTACCACCACTAACCCTCACCCCCACACAACCACCCCACCACCCCGCAACTAACATCACTAATACCCCCTGACCCCAAGCACACGAACACACACACCCACTTACACCACCCACCCTACACGCAACTAACATCACTAACACCCCCCAACCCTACGCACACGTACACACACACACCCTCTTACACCACCCACTCTACACATACTACCACCACTGACCCCCACTCACACCCGCATTCAACCCTTTCTCCACCTACAGTATACTAACACCCACTAACACCCCCTTCACCACACACACACACCAGTACACTACACTCCCTCCATCGGCCCCCACACCCTTCCACCACCTATTTTACCCCATTTTAATTTGATTTTGATCATGCCTTTATTTTTAATTTCATTTGCACCGTTTCCTCTCACCCCCTTTTTGCTATATGTCTCTCCACCACTCCCCTACACATCCTTTGAACTCTCTTCCCACACACTTTTCACCCGAAGAAGGGCTTATGCCCGAAACGTCGTTCCCCACACCATCCCACTCTCAAGAGCGTGAAATTAATAAACATTTGTTTGTACTGCCTCTCTGTTTTGTTCCCGTTCAATTTTTCATTATATATATATATATATATATATATATATATATATATATATATATATATATATATATATATATATATATATATATATATATATATATATATATATTAAAATAACAGATTAAAGTTTAAACTAACAAAGTCAATCTGTAAACGCAGAAGTGAATATTTCAAAAAAACGTGTAGAAATATTCAGATGTTGTTTCTGCATGATTAATATAAGTCAATAGAATGCTCTACCGAGGGAGCCAAATAGTAATAATAATAAATTTGAAGACTAAAATCCAAAGAGGGCTCGATAAGGATAAATATATATCAAATATATAAGAACCGTAGAGCAAATATTTATTAAAATAACAGTTTAAACTTTAATCTGTTATTTTAATAAATATTTGCTTTACAGTTCTTATATATTTGATATATATTTATCCTTATCGAGTCCTCTTTGGATTTTAGTCTTCAAATTTATTATTATTACTATATATATATATATATATATATATATATATATATATATATATATATATACATATATATAATTCTCCCTCCCGAGAATATTTCACTTGTAGCGGTCAATTGAAGAATTCGTCCTTACATTGAGGTCTCTTGAAAAGCTGATAGCCTCACGGCTCCAGTGCACTTTAGCTGCCCACTGTCTGCATACCACTCGGCAAAAATTGTACAATCGGGACTTTGAATAAAAAAATTAGGTATATTTTGTCTATTTTGTCTTCACATTTATAATTGTTGACGCTAAACTCCACCAGTTGCAGACTTCGCATCAACATGAGATATCAGGCGGATCCAGCAGGCGACACCGACGCTCACGCAACGTAACGTGGTTCAATCCTCCCCATAATGCCGAGGTGGCAACACCTATCGAGAAAATCTTCTTTAGACTCCTCGAAAAACACTTCCCACTACAACACCGCTACCACAACATAATCAACAAAAACACCATCAAACTCTCCTACAGCACCACACCTAACTTCGCACAAAACATCGTCTCCTAAAACAACAAAAAACTCAACCCCTATGGAAGAAATAACATAGACATCAGTGGAGAGCCGACCAGGAGGTGTAACTGCCCTGATAGATCTACGTTCCCCCTCAACAACAAATGCCGAGAACGTAACGTGATCTACCAGTGCAACGTGAGGACGGACACCTCCAACAAAGCTTATATAGGATTAACCGCGCGTGACTTCAAGACCCGGCTCTATCAACACCGACATACTTTCCGAAACCCGGTCCGGCGACATGCCACTACACTTTCGGGCCACATTTGGGACCTCCAAGATAATAATATAACCTACAATCTCACTTGGAGCTTACTGTCCAAAGCTAACTCTTACACGGGAGGACGCCGTCCGTGTAACTTATGTTCGGAGGAAACATTACAAATGTTGTTTTCGAAGGACCAACTCCTAAACAAGAAAGAGGAACTGGTAACCGTATGCAAACACAGATTGCGTAGGACTTACCTCGCCCTCAAACCCCATAACGACCCGGGTGGGTAGACAAGGGCTGATACCCCCCTACTTGCCGAATAAGTTAGGGGAAACCTCAGCTTACTGAGGTAGATGTATCTCTTTTCTTTTCTTTTCTTCTTTGTCTTCTTCTTCCCCCTGTTTCTTCCCACCCCCTATTTTCTTTCTCGTCTGCTTTTCCCCTTCGCCTACGCCGATGCAGCCCATCGGGCCTCTGTAGCATCAATTCCTCCACCCCTGTAATTTTAAGATAGAATTGGCCGAATACGTCTTACTAACTACTTATAGCAGACGTGTTAAACCCCTTTAATTCTGTATCACTTCTGGTACTACTCAATTTCTACAATCTAATTTTCTCACTATCTAATTTTATATATATATTTTTATTTATTTCTATTATCTTTTATTTCTCCTACTCTCATTCGATTTACCTATTCTATAACCTCCCTCCTCCACTTCATACACTAGCCTTAGAATCTGCTGTATACATATCACTTTCAAGGCTTGACCGCTCCACTCACTCCCCTATTGTTCTACAGTCAAGTGCAGCCACCCCTACCTCCCACCAAATGCCACGATAGACATATTTGTGTTTACAACAAATTTTAACCAATCCTCTTGACAACTACAATCTTCCCATATAAGGCTATTTATTCACCAGGCTAAAAATTCTAGTTTAGTCCAGAAATAGCCGTTGAAACGGCTTGACCTCTGCCGTCGGCGTCATACTTTTTCCTATTTCCAACTCTACTACCCTAAGTATTGAGTACTCTGGTGCGTTATGGTCCATCTGGTTCCTTACCACAATTCCTTCGTTATATATATATATATAAGTGAAATGAATACAAAGGAGTATATACCGCTCAGCTTATTTTCTCGCCGGCTAGATATGAACGCTTCTAATATTTAACCCTGTAGGCACAAGTATTGAGCATATTTGCACAAGCTATTGGCAACTAAAATATATGTATCGCTTATCTCTTCTTTTTTTCTCTCTCAATACTTAAACATTCTATATATATATACCACATTTCCTTCGTTATATACATATATATATATATATATATATATATATATATATATATATATATATATATATATATATATATATATATATATATATATATATATATATATACATACATATATATATATATACATATATATATATATACATACACATATATATATATATATATACATATATGTCGAATGAAATATCCGTTGATGCGAAGTTAACATTTCATTACTTATTTCATATTGTAAAGAAATAGACTTCATCGTCAATGTCAATGAACAACACATTTTAAGAATACAAGCCATGAAACCGCATGTAAAGGAATGATGTCACCGGTACAATTTTTTCACGATGTTCATGCAAGAACCTATCTTAATCTTAAATATATTTAAAAAAAAAAAACGAACTAGTTTCCACTTGTTGACACACGCAAAAATTCTTCCTTGGGAATTCCGAAGATGACCATTTCTGGTATGTTACAGACGACAACCAACAATCTACATTGCTTTCATAGCTTAGATACGCCATTACTTTCTGGTTGGTTCTCGTACAGGTTTTACTGACCGGACGTAATTTAGATTATGACATCCCAGTTTATATCACATAAATTAGCACACATATATATATATATATACATGACACTACACATTTTAAAAATAATGTCACATTGAGCACTGAAACTATATAGAATAATAGCCGTTTATTGTGATCACTTAAAAACAGAAGTTAGTAACTGATTCATGAATTAAGCAGAGAGTATATGACAATACTTAAACCCACTACTTCGTATAACAATATAATCATTTGATAACATTATCCGTGACTATATTAAGCGGTTTCCACTATATATATATATATATTTATTTATTAAAATAATAGATTAAAGTTTAAGCAAAGAATAGCTGCTTTCACGCTTAACGGGATCTTCTGAAACTTTGGATTTATTATTACTATATATATGTATATATATGTATATATATGTATATATATATATATATATATTTGTGTATTATGTGTGCGTCTATGTGCGGTGTGTGGGTGAGTGTGTGGATGTGTGTCTGCCTGTCTATGTGTATCCGTGTATGGGTGTGTCTGTGTGCATCATGGATTTAATTTGACCTAGCATTAAAGAGTATTTTCCCCATAGCATAAATAATGTTCTCTCTGCAAAACATCATCTTCTTACACGTCAAGCCGGATACATATAATAAACTTCACTTCAATTTTAGAGACGAAACTCTTAGATGATGGCGAGTTCTTGTCATCTACACTAAGCTGACGTGAAAAGCTTTGATTGTCTAGTTAGTAGTAAACTATATTTTAGATACGCTGTCTCCCATTACAGTAAAATCTGTCATATTCACTACATGGCAGCTATAAGTTATGAATAAAAACTTTGTGGTGAGAGCATAGAAATCGATATACATAAAAATCGATATAAGACATAAAAGGAAATATCTGGTGTTTATTGTAAACGAATCGTCATCAAATTTATCAATTGTATTATCCGCTGAATTTGTCCGCTAAATTACAAACAATGAATACACTTGTATTGGCTTCTTCCCTTCTTATTTTTTCTGTTTGTTTTTTTAAAGTTTTAATATTCCGCTGAAGATAAGGTCAGATTCGTAGGCAATGTCGATAGAAATAAATGGCAAATGTAAGAGATAATGTGGCGACCGTCAGCATGAATAGCTTTAATAGCTTACACTGTTTGATCTCATGATTTTGATTGGTCGAGCGACAAATGGGATTTCTAGCTATTGTAGAATATTGTGTAATGAGTTGTGCGAGAGTTTCTTTGGAAGTTGTTGAAACGTGTGGAAGAATGATGTGGATGAAGACATCGGGTTATCGACTTATTGAGGTTGTTGTTTTACCCTTGTCAACTCTGTATCTTATAAAACGTTAGAGTGAGATTCGAGGAAAATTTGGCTTAGATTTCTAACAAGTCGAGTGGCAGAGGAAAGCTCCCTTCTTGGCTTATATCTGAATGTAGCGGATGTTAGACGGTGAGGAATAAATGGAAATGAAATTTTGTCCTTTCTATATTTCCCCACATTTTATGTAAAATTAGGGATTACATATTTATTGATAACTAGCAACTGTAAATAAAGATCCCGTCTCTCCTCAACATGGTCATCTTTAAATAGCTCCAGAACTCTGCTATTTTAGGGGAGAGAAGGATTTAGACTATATGTTGACATGCTCCGGGACCTAAATAACCGATGTATCAAATTTCGTTTTTATATTTATAGATTAGGATAACATTAAGCAATATATTGATCCAGCCAAGGGTCCTGAACTCTTGGTGAATTCATGAGGGGGCAATTGTATATAAGGGCAATCTTAGACATTCTAAACACGATGAAGCCGCTCCCTCTCCAGATTCGATTTCTTCCAGATAGGTGAGAAAGAAATATCGAAGTTGATCTCGGTGCTATTTGAAACCAGACTGCAGAGAACCAGAAGCATACTATCAGGCTTTCTTACGATTCTGTCAATTCCGTGCCCCACAAAAGCATTTTCTGATGTACACGAGATGAATCTCGGAACGGTAACTAATCTCTCATAGGCTAAGGTCACAAGAGCTGTTGAAGAACTCAAATGTGGCAAAGCCGGTGAGGAAGATGAAATCCGGTCCCAGATGCTTGAATAGAGAAGGTATTCTCTGGCTGACTTGTGTGTGCTGGGTGGCCTGGATCTCTATAAAGGTACCTAAGCAATGGCAATCAAGTTTCAAAGAGGGAGACAAGAGTGATTGTTCCAATTACAGAGGGATCTCCTTGTTAAGCCTCTCCGGTAAAGTGCTTGCTAAGTGTCTGGAAAAGAGATGCAGGGAGATGTCGAGTCCAAGCTAGCTGATGAACAGTGTGGTTTTCGCTCCGGACGCAGCACAGCCGACCAAATATTCATACTGCGGCAGGTATTCGAGAAATCGTGGGAGTATTGCTAAGAGGTATGCCTTTTCAAGGTTGACAAAACAAGAGTTTTGTCAACCTTGAAAAGGCGTATGACCGCGTTCCTCGGGATCTGTTGTGGAAGGTTGTGCAGGGGTATGGAATCGATGGTCAGCTTTGCAGACGACATGGTGTTACTTAAATCGACAGAAGGTGATCACCAAGTCTGATGCCGAGTGCTGTATAGTTGGAATGAAAATCAGTGCTGCGAAAACTGAGACACTCATCCTTTCAAGAAAACCTGCACGGTGTACTCTACATGTGAATGGAGTTCCACTGAAGTTGGTAGAGAAGTTCAAGTATCTCGGGGCCGTGTTCACGACTGATGGAAAACAGGAGGCTGAATTAAGTACAAGAATTACACCAGCTTCAGCATTCAGGAATCAGAAAAAGTGAGGTAGACGTAAAAGCAAAACTCGCTATCTTTAATTTGGTATTCGTGTTAACCCTTACTTATGGTCATGAAACTTGGGTAATGATCGAAAGAATACGACCGCGAATACAAGCGGTCGAAATAGGGTTCTTCCGAAGGAACTTTAGAGTGTGTAGCTCAGAGATCAGAGAGTCACCACTTCTCCGAATTGAGAGATCGCAGCTCCGATACTATGTGTATGTGTTTAGAATGTCGCAGGAAAGAATCTCTGGACAGATTTTACGGGCAAAAACTAACTGGTAGGAGACACAGGGATAGACCCCGAGCAAGATGGTTGGATAACATCCATGAGCTTGGCTGATCACGGTTGGGGATCCAGCTGGATCAGTTGGAGACGGTTGCTTCTGACAGGACGCGCTGGAGGGAGTGTTTGAGGACTTTTCCCTCAAGATCTTCTCAGTAATATGTGGGTGAAGAAGAAGAAGAAGAAGAAGAAGAAGAAGAAGAAGAAGAAGAAGAAGGGGGAGGAAGAGGTGGAGGAGGAGGAGGAGGAAGAGTATGGTATTTTGGAAAAGGCTAGTTTTAGTATATTCTTGTTTTACTGGCTGACTGGACACATACGCGCTTTTTCTCCAAAGATTTTTTTTCTGTTTGTTCCTCTTCTCACTCTCTAGCTTTCTATTTCTTTTATTTCTCATTCATCATCTAATGAAGGACTAGTGTCCGAAACGTTAAGACTCTTTTGCTACTATATCAAGCGTTAATCTGATATATATCTTCATTACATTGTATTGTTTGCTTTGTTATTTTCGTTTACTTTTCACACACACATGCACACACACATGCACACACACACACACACACACACACACACACATATATATATATATATATGTGTGTGTGTGTGTGTGTGTGTGTGTGTGTAATAGGAAAAGAGTCCGGCCGTTTCGACAGCTAGATCTGAACAGTTCAGATCTAGCTGTCGAAACGGCCGGAGCTCAGCCATCGGGATCCTGACTCTTTTCCTATTACCCACTCTACTACCCTAAGTATTGAGTACTATGGCGCGTTATGGTCCATCTGGTTCCTTACCACACCTTCTTTGTTATATATATATATATATATATATATATATATATATGTATGTATGTATGCATGTATGTATGTATGTATGTGTGTGTGTATATATATATATATACATACATACACATATATATATATATGTATATATAAGTATATAAGTATATATACATATATATATATATATGGGGGTGTGCGCGCGTGCGTGTGTGTGTATGTTTGTGTATGTGTATGTATACATGTGTCATTCGACCGGTCAGATGAGTGAAAAGAACGACTCTGCGAAAGGAAAAAGAGAGAGTGAGACAGGAGAAAGTTAAAGGAGAGAGGGAGAGAGAGAGAGAGAGAGAGAGAGAGAGAGAGAGAGAGAGAGAGAGAGAGAGAGAGAGAGAGAGAGAGAGAGAGAGAGAGGTTATTGGGCAGTTGGGATGTTGGGAAGTTGGGAGGTTGGATGGGCGCTGATAGAGAAAAATCATAGACCACTAATTAAACATAGAAAGCTAACATTTGATAGCTGTAGCTGGCATATTTCAGATGTTTAGACGTGAATAATGAATTGTATTATCGACTTGGATCAGGCATTGCTATGTTAATATTTAGTGTGAGTAGTAAAGCGTAAAAAGCGTAAGAAACCATAGCAACATAGATGTAATAACCATAACCATGGTGAACAACTGTTTCGGACCTAACCCAACGAAGCATTCCCGATTATTTGTTATACAATTAGTTTGATATTTCATTTCGGACCAATGGATAACAAAAGTCTAAATTGATGTCAATCATATGGACATGGAGTAGTAGTAGTAGTAGTAGTAGTAGTAGTAGTAGTAGTAGTAGTAGTAGTAGTAGTGATGAGGCTGGTCGTAGTAGTATTTGTGATGGTGGTGCTGGTTGTAGTAGTAGTAGTAGTAGTAATAGTAGTAGTAGTAATAGTAGTAGTAGTAGCAGCAGCAGCAGTAGTAGCAGCAGCAGCAGCAGCAGCCACAGCAGTAGTAGTAGTAGTAGTAGTAGTAGTAGTAGTAGTAGTAGTAGTAGTAATGAAGCCGCATGGCTTACTGCTTAGAGTGTTGGGCTTGCACTCGGGAAGTTGAGAGTTCCATTCACGGACCGGGTGATGCATTGTGTTCTTGAACAAGACACTTTATTTCACGTTGCTCTAGTTAACTCAGCTGTAGAAATAAATTGCGACATCACTGGTGCCAAGCTGTTTCAGTCATTGTCTTTCCCTTGGACAACATCGGTGGTGTGGAGAGGGGAGACTGGTATGGGCGACTGCTGGTCTTCCACAAAAACACCTTACCCGGTCGTGTGTCTCGGAGGGGAACATTTTAAGGTGCAAAACCCATGACCATTTGTAACCGAAGGGGGGATCTTTACCTTAGTAATAGTAGTAGTAGTAGTAGTAGTAGTAGTAGTAGTAGTAGTTGTTGTTGTTGCTGGAATGGTAGTTATAGTAGTGGGAGGCGTTGTTGTTGATTAATCTTAGGTGAGGTCTGTTATCAAAGTTATTCCAGCTGTGACCGTTCCATCTTCTTTGTATATCTAAGACTACATTGTTCAATGAGTCCCAATTTGTTTTGCGGCAGTAGGATATCATTTGTAAGTATTTGGTTACTATTTCTTGTGCGTAGTTGGTTTGCGTTAGTGGGGTTAACCCTGATCAAAGACGTCCCATTTTGACCATCTCATCGTATTTTATGTTTCCATTTACAGGGACGTTGCGACTCTTTTTAATGTCCTTTCTTTCAAAGACAGAAGGGTGAATAATTTGAAGGAGATTTGGGTGTTGTTTTTACCATATCGATCCAACGCGCTGTGAATGTCTTTCTGTAATTTAGCCTAGGTTTGGTCTAACCAACAGATCTATGATAAAACCATTTCAAGCCGTGCTCAGTCCGTCTTTTAATCAGACATAGACAGCATGAACTGATGTAAATATGACTACTATTTCTAGCATGTCGAAGTTTCTTTGTTAGCTCGTTTGGTGCAAATAATTGCCAATATAGATCTTCATCACTGTATACTTCATTCCATGCTCTTAGTTTGCTATATAGACGTGAAATCTTTGAAAAGAGAAGAGAAAATGTGTTTTGTTTGGATATCGTAATATTATTGTTGTCCTGCTGTTATAGTATTTAAATAGTCAAATTTTATTAAATAACGTTACAAATGGGAGTGAAAATATGAACACATATGATATATACAAAGCATATAAATAAATTTACAGTAGAATAACATAACAAATATGTTTTTAATATATACATAAATAACATTACAAATGCTTAAATAACATTATAAATTGCTCGCGATTCTTTCAGAAGGATATATTCCTTTAATGTTAAAGAAAATGTAAAGCAAAGGGGTGAACAACCGAGCCAACACCAGAGCAAAAGACAGCAGCATCGCGAGGAGTACTGAGCAACCTCTCTAATGTGATGGGATACATAAATTAATTTTGATTGTTTATTTAATTATTTTTTAATAAAAAGAAAATTTTAATGAGAATCTTAAATTAAACTATGATTTTTAGGGAATAAGAAAAAAAAAACCCTTTGAAAGTACTCAATCAAATAATTTGAACGTAAAATCGAGTATATAAATGCCGGCACTGAGTTAGATATCTATTTATAGAAAAATGCTTTTGTAATATCCAGTGAATAGTATAATGAGTCAATCCTCGCTACTGGTGTCACCAAAGTCAATTGCTATATGTTTTGCATACATAGAAGACAGATATAAACGCAAACAAGACCGTAATTGCTCCAACCAGTCTAGTCACCTTCGATAACTACTCTACCTATACTATATATATATACCATATACATATATACACCATATACATATATAGAACAAACGCAATCAATCATCGAATGCCCAATATGTAAACAATGCACTCGGAAAACAAAGCATCTGGTGGACCGTCAGATTCCAAACTCTTAAAATTACATTTGTAAAAACCAAGCCAATCCTGACCTAAATGTCTATATTAGACCTAAAACATCCCACCAAAAATCCTCACCCCAGGCATCAACCATATATTCCAACTTTTAACCCACTCTAAAGAGAGTATGGGAGAGACGCACTTTTTGAAGCTTCAGCCATCAAATTACACAGTTTCTGTACAAGAATAGACATTAAATATCAATCATTACCTCAGCGACTACAACCCCATTATGTAATAGGCCTTGCTTCATCCTTTCCCATATATCCTTAACCTAAAACCTCAAGTAATTCACACAAGGTGATGTGATGTCATGCATCGGAAGGCTCAGGTTTCAAATAATTATAATATACATATTCGAATGTAAAACATAATCAAAATTAAATAAAATACTAAACTATTAAAGAAAGAAGAGCGAAACTATCGAAGACAAAGAACACAAGAAATCTAGTTACTATTCCATATCCTATAAACCACAACAAGAATAAGGAAAATCCCAAAGAAACAAGCGACATGAGCGAAATGAATCCATGATGAAGATTATATATATATGAAAAATATGATATCAGAAAATATTATAACCAATAAGCAACGTAAAAGGTATAAATCTCAGTGTCTGGCTTGGCAGTATCGGTAGAGAGTTGGACGCCATGCTTTACAGCATAGAGTTATGGCCCTTTACGGTCTGAGTTCAAATCTAACCGAGGTTAACTTTGCCTTTCATCCTTACGGGGTCGATAAAATAAAGTACCAGTAATGCACTGGGGTAATTACAGCTTTGTACCAGAAGTAGAAACAATTATTAATATAAAATAAACAAAATATATACTCGAATATATATATATATATATATATATATATATATAAAATATACAAGCTAAAATGTTCAAGCCCGGGATTTGAGAACATCAAAAACTCTTTTAACGATAATGTTATCAATAAATGACCAGACAAAAAGTCATTTTAGCTGCAAATAATTTAATTCTAACATTCTAGAAAGCGGAAATATTCCTCGAAGTTAAATTTCTAGCGGAAAAAAACAACTGACTACAAGCATTTGTTGGGTGTTTCACGTACACAATAAACAGGATAACATGTGATATGCTTTTACCAAACAGTTACAAGGAGAAGGAAGAACGTATATGACAAACATTGAAGTGATACAGCTTTCCGACGGAAATTTTGGACAAGAAATGTGCTGTGAGAAAATATCTTGAACTATAACTTCAGTTCAAGTGATAATTTGATCACACAAGAGGTTACTTCTCAAACAAGTGGTTTCGGGTTTCCTCTCACCGCATGATGCCGTAGGCGAGTGCCTTGATTCCAGTTGACTAATGACTTGTGAGTGACATTCAGTAGATAGAAACTGCAAAGACCCATCATAAATATATATATATATATATATATATATATATATATATATATATATATATATATATATATATATATATATATATATATATATATATATAACGAAGGAAGTGTGGTAAGGAACCAGGTGGACCATAACGCACCAGAGAACTCGATACTTAGGGTAGTTTAGTGGGTAATAGGAAAAGAGTCAGGACCCCGATGACTGAGCTCCGGCCGTTTCGACAGCTAGATCCGAACAGTTCGGATCTAGCTGTCGAAACGACCGGAGCTCAGCCGTCGGGTCCTGACTCTTTTCCTATATATATATATATATATATATATATATATATAAAATACAATATGTTGAAAAGGTAACACACGAGAGAGAAATAGTGCGCCATCAATAAAACACCGAAAAACCGCCAGTGTATGGAATCTATAACTTATGAAAGGCAGGGTAGACACACAATAATTAAAAATATAAATTAAAGTGTATATACGCACCTCTATAACTATATAGCACACGCGTACAAATCCAAAGAGATCTGTTTCGCCAGGAAGTTGTTGACTGAAATGGAATAGCCTATGGTTCATCAGCGCGTGCAAACTATACATTCCAGACAACTCTAAGAGAATCTAAAGCGACCGTCCAGCTACACCCGGGAGAGAGATGTCACAGCGTATTTAGTGCAGTGAACCAGTGGTATCTGAGGGACGAGCTGCTAGAAAGGGCAGCCCCAAAACCACTCAGAGAAGTGTGCTCAACCAAGGAGCGAAATATCACGATAAATTAACGGAGCCATAGACTCTCGCTATTCTCTGTCAATAATGTGCTCAAAAGAAAAGGAATCCTGAGCTCTTTAAAATACAATATGTTGAAAAGGTAACACACTGGAGAGAGATATATAGTGCGCCATCAATAAAACAGGGAAAAACCACCAGTGTATGGAATCTATAACATATGAAAGGCAGGGTAGACATATATATATAATAAAGATGCCTTTTCTCTACTAACGTATTGAGTACCTTTGCTAACTGTGGTTGCCCCCCCCCCCCATCGGCATATGTATATATGTGTGTGCGTGAACGTGTCTTTTACATCGCCTTTCTTTATTTCCTTCTTCCAGTCACCTCTATACCCCAAATACACTTGTCCGAGTCCTTCTCTTTCAATCGTTTCTATATTTCATCTGCCTGTCACCTATTTCATGGATTGTCTCTCTGTCGACCACTCGCCACTAGTCTCTGACTTCTGAGGCATTTTTGCCCATCGCTGTCTTTGCTTACCCATGGCCGTTTTAGCGGCAGTTCTAGCTATTAGTTTTTTCATTTTTTTATGGAGTAAAATGCACTCTACCTTCGTCTCGGTCAGAGACAACAACGTGCTTTATATATATATATATATATATATATATATATATATATATATATATATATATATATACATATATATATATATATATATATATATATATATATATATATATATATATATATATATATATATATATATATATAAAGCACGTTGTTGTCTCTGACCGATTTTCGCCTGAAGAAGGGCTTATGCCCGAAACGTCGTTCCCCCCACCCCCATCCCCACTCTCAAGAGCGTGAAACTAATAAACCTTTGTTCGTACTGCCTCTCTGTTTTGTTCCCGTTCTATTTTTCACTATATATATATATATATATATATATATATATATATATATATATATATATATATATATATATATATATATATATACACACACACACATATATATATATATATATATATATATATGTAGGAGATTCCAACCAGAATGGTTGCATTTTTTCAGGGTATGTCAATATTTATTTATAAAACTAACCTATATTATATTTTATCTGATGAAAGCGCACCATAATTTGCCTTGGTGGCCCTTGAAATATGTATAATGACATAAATATGGTTTTATAAATATAGTTTCCATTTGTTAATATATTGTATATATATATATATATATATATATATACGTATATCAAATACGTAAATGTTGGGTCTAACCACCCCATCTCTATAATTAAATCTATCCCTAAAAATATTTCCCTTAGAATCTCGGGTCTATCTTCTAACATACAAGTATTTAAGGAACACGCCGAGTACTACGATAACGCCCTTAGTAAAGCAGGCTACCTCAACAAAATAGAGTATATAGATGGGAACAATCAAAACACCCAAAATAAATCCCACATAGGTGGATATAATAACACAACACCAAACCGCACTTACTACCATAGTATGCACACCAGTAAACCAACAAACAAAACTAATAGAAAGCGATGCAAAGAGTACTTATGGTATAACCCCGAATACAATAGTTCCATTAGTACAAATTTACCAGTACTCTTCTTTAAAATAATTAAGAGACATTTTCCTACATCACACAAATACCACAAAATCCTAAACCCTACCACTATAAGACTGTCATACTCTACAGCGTTAAACCTTGAACGACACATAAAAAAGATCAATACTAGAAGGTTAAACGAAAACACTAAGAACTTAAGTACAAAGAACACGAAAAAAACAGTAGACAATACACTACAGAACATAAATAAACCACACCTAAGTTCGTCCGCAATACTACTCCAGAGAAAACCCAACGTACACAACTGTAACTGCACCTATCCTGACAACTGCCCCCTCGGCAATAACTGCCTGGAAAAAAATATTATTTATAAGTGTACCATTAAATCCGGAGGCAACGAGTGGTATTACGTGGGATCAACGGCAACATCGTTTAAATCTCGATTATATAGGCATTCTTACTCAATAAAACACCAGAGCCAAAGAAATGTAACAACTTTAGCAGAAAAAGCTTGGACGCTCAGGGATAGCGATCAAAAGTTTACCCTAAAATGGGAGAAATTAGCTAAAACCCAAAGCTTTTCCAGGAGCCAAAATTTCTGCAAATTGTGTAATCTTGAGATTTATTACATAATCACACACAAGAAGAAGTTGCTGAATAACAGAATTGAACGAACATTATTCTGCCGTCACAGAACTAAAACCCTTTTTTCCCACTACAAGCCGAATATTACATAAAAGAGGGACATCCCCCAACTATATAAACCTCAATCTAGTTAGAAAAATATAAAAACAATCTCTTCTCAACATATATTAATAACCTTAAATTACCACACTAATAATGGAAAGATATGCTGATGAGAATAGGTGCAAATATGCGATAATGAAGGTGTCTAAAAACGTCCATAAGTATGTATATATATGTGAAAATGTATATAAATAAGTAAATATATATATATGTTTGATGTGTATAGTTAGATGTAAGTGTATTCATGTATTAAAGTGCTTATATATATGTATATATATATATATAGATGTGTATGTATATGTATATATGTACACATAGACTAGAGTATGTATGTATATATGTGTGTCTATACGTGTGTATATAAAGATAAGTTGAGTATGAAAATGTATACACATGAACGCGTATGTATGTACATGAATACATGTGTGTATATATATATGTATGCATGTGTATATGTATGTAAGTATGAACATGTTACTATGTGAATGTGA
>OZ024740.1:79374618-79379618 GCA_964016885.1 Eledone cirrhosa
AGTGATTAGGATGTTCGTGAGCACGATTCATGGCGGCGCCTTGTGTCCTTAAGCGAGACACTTTATTTCCTGTTGCTCCAGTCCAGTCGACTGGCAAAAATGAGTTGTAGCTGTAAATTCAAAGGATCAGAGAATACTGGCCGGTTATGGCCGGTTTAAACACTAAAGAGTTAAGGGTATACGTGTCTCTAGAATGCTCAGCTATTTATACGTTAATGTCACAAGCAGGCTTTTTCGTTGATTAAACAACTGGAACACTCGTCGTCGAAACAGATGGAGGTCCAACACATATTCTGTAGTACGGTGTAACATTGTAAATTTAATGGCATAAAATTAGTTATTCAATGAATATTACGCAGCTTTTATTTTCTACAAGTGACGAATATGGCCAAACCGAATATGCATTCCATTGCTGGTGCTTCACACCAGTTAAGTAAACTTGGAGCTATTAGAAAACGCCCAAATTGAATAACCAGAATTCTACTTATGGAAATAAGTTACACCTAAAGAAAAAACTCCGGTTGATGTCATTGAAAAACGACTATTTTCTCACGTCTCCTACTTTATACAGTGTCCTTTATCCATTTTCCATTTTACTGAATTGCAGTTTGTCATATATCGAAATTGTAACAAACATATTTCGAAAGTATGTATTTGTGTGTGTAGAAGAGAGTAGCTGGATGACATTGAATTGCGAGGAAATCATAATACAAACATTCTCGCCATGAATTCTGTTTGAAATTTTCCTTCAAGTGTGTTAATTCTATTTTTAGTTATTCAATCTCAAATTTAATAACAAGGGGAGGTAATTAAGGTTGCTGACAAATTGAGGGTTGTTTTATTATTGTAGTATTAATTTATAACACTACTACAATAATAAAACAACCCTCAATTTGTCAGCAACCTTAATTACCTCCCTTTTTTATTAACCCCCTTTAGAACTTCCTGTGTAAATTCATAAACTTAAGCAACCTAACGGTTTACCAACAACTTAATAACGGTTAATACAAACCCTAGAAAAGATAATTTGTAGATAAAAATTCATAAGATAATATACCTACAATAACAACATGGCCAGTAATTCGGTAGAATTTACATTTAACAAATACCTATTGACTATAAACGACTCAAAATAATTCCATTGTTAATGGCTGTGAGTTACAAACAACATATACACATACATACGAACTACAAGACAAAAACACTTGAATGAAAATCACATATCCAACTCTATCACGTGCTTTGCATTACACCTCACATAACAAATACCTACATTATCACCACATGCCTCTCTAACAAATTGCACGCTATCTTAAACATTTCTAACATTTATAACATGCTTTAACACCCCACACAAAATATGTTTATTTCAACTGCATTATGACTCTTTCCTTATACATGCCTTATTGACTGTATTGACTCCTGCATTCTACACCCATAACATTAACTGCTCTCCAATGTTAAGATATCTTATATCTTATATCTTATGTCTATCTTATCCCACATTTTTCCTTGCTTATTTCCTTGCTTTTTGCCTGTACTTTTTGCTTATGCTCTTACATTTTCAACCAGTGCAGCCTGTAATTGTGTTCTCTCAAGCATAACACCTTGTTAACTCCTGACTCTCCACATGATGTCTATGATACTAACAACAATTATGTACGCTAAATGTTCTGAATGACTAGGATTTTAGTCACATGTTTCGACATTCCCTATGCTCCGATGATTCCAGACTTCCCTCAGAAAGAAACAATTGTCAGCAAATGTGTTCTAAACTAAAATTTGATCGTTTTAACACTTTGTATATATATATATATATATATGTATATATATATATATATATATATATATTATTCGATTCCTGAGAGGGTCGTGGGGGCAAAGTCCTTTAACATTTCTTCCAGCGGGTCCTGTCAGCAACAACTGTCTCCAACTGATCCGGTTGAATCCCCAAGCGTGACTAGCCAAGCTCATAGATTTTATCCAACCATCTTTTTCTGGGTCTACCCCTGGGTCTCTTGCCGGCTGGTTTTGCCCGTAAAATCTGTCCACCGATTCTTTCCTGATATCATCATCATCATTTTACGTCTGCTTTTCCCTGCTTGCAAGGGTGGGATGGGTCCTATTTAGCACAGCATCTCTCCACTTGTCACGGTCCTTCGTCATATCCTCCGTGAGTTTCAACGATCTGAGGTCTGCTCTCACCAACTCCGCCCATGTTTTTCGCGGTGTACCTCTACTGCGTCTTCCTTCTACTGGGATTTCTTGGCACTTCTTTACCCAGCAGTCATCCTCCATGCGCATCACATGTCCATACCATCTCAGTCTTCTCTCCTGCACACCACAACTTATCCCTCTTATACCCAGTTTCTTTCTCAAATCGTCTATGCTTGGTCGTTCACGCACATTGACATTGCACATCCAACGGAGCATACTTGTTTCATTTCTCTCCAGCCGTCGCATATCCTCTGCAGTTCCTGCCCATGTCTCACTACCATTAGCATCGCGCATCCCACACAGACATCATATAACCGTCCTTTCGTACGCAGGGAGAAACCCTTCTTTGTCAACGGAATACCCCCTCCCATGCTAATCTGATCACCTAGGTACCGGAAGCTATCAACCAATTCTATAGAACCCCCGCATTGGAAAAATGTGTAAATCACTGCGATTACTACTGCCAACTTTCCATGTACATCTACTGCATACGTAGTTTTCCCTACCTGTTAGTTTGCCTGTTATCCCACTACATCTCTTGTGTACCCAAGATCTGCATTGCGTACATTTTATGGAATTTATGCCAGTTCCTTTCCTAGATATCGAACATGGCCATTTCCCCGATGGAATCAGAGTATTGTCCTCTCTTCTACTTATCAACACTTTTGTCTTAGCTATGTTCACTCTCAGTCCCCTTGATTCCAACTGCTGTTTCCATAGCCAGAATTTATTCTCTATCTCCTCTACTGATTCTGCTATAAGAACCAGATAATCAGCATAGAGAAGTTCCCATGGGCATCCAGTCTTAAACTCCTCTGTTATGGCTTGGAGGACTATAATGAACAAGAGCGAGCTGAGGACCGAACCCTGATGTACACCTACTTGTATCTGGAATTCCTCACTAAACTCCATTCCTACTCTCACTTTACTGACAGCACTCCTGTACATAGCTTGCACTGTCCATTCCTCTACACCTAGTTTCCTTAGGGACCACCAGATGACAGATCGGGGTACCCTATCAAAGGCCTTCTCTAGGTCAACAAAAGCTAAGTATAGTGGCTTATTCTTCTCTAAGAACCTCTCTTGTAGTTGCCTCACTAAGAAGAGGGCATCTGTTGTACTTTTCCGGGGCACAAAACCAAACTGCATCTCATCTAATTTGACCCTTTCTCTAATCAGTTGCGCTAATATTCTCTCTGCCACTTTCATAACCTGATCCATCAGCTTTACCTTTGTAGCAATTTATCTTTACTTTTGTAGCAATTTATCTTCACCTTTGTAGCAATTTATGAGAATACGGCTGCGCCAGTCTTTGGGTATAACACCACCATATATAGCTTGATTGATTATTGGTCTGCGATGTTTTCAAGGTCTAACATATAATACATGATTTTAGGCCAGTTTTTTGCACTGAATCCAAAAACCATGCTCATTTTACTCAATCAGATCAGGTTAATGAAATATTAGCACATTAAAAATATCCTAAATTCCGATCTATTTGTAAGTGAATAAAACGCAATATTGAAAATATTAGACTGATTTATTCACAGAAGGCTTACAAAATATTTTGAATAGATAGCAAGAAGAGTATAATGAACTAAGGAGGCTACTCATGGATTAATGGTCTCTTCAGGGACTTCCGTTTGTGCTGAGCAGACTGCGCATCCCTCTTTAGGCACCAGCAGTAGTCGGCCAGAAAGTTGACATCCCATCGGCCTTGATAGCGTTCCTCCATAACACTGATATCTTGGTGAAAGCGCTCACCATGTTCTTCACTGAAGTCTCCACAATTCTCTGGAAAATAGTCCAGATGAGACCGGAGGAAGTGCATTTTCAGTGACACGCGCGCACCAAGTTGGCGGAAATTCTCCATTAACTCATCAACCACCTTCTGATACTGGGAACTTCTGTGGTTGCCAAGGAAGTTTGCAATGACTGACTTAAGGGACAACCACGCAGAGAGTTCAGCAGGATTCAGTGCATCATCAAAACTAGTATCCTTGATGAGTTCCCTTATTTGAGGACCATCAAATACACCTGCCTTAATTTTCTCCATGCTTTTTCGTTGAAACTTCTGATGGAGGAAAGCAAATCCTCCACCTTCCCTATCCAATGCCTTTACAAAGTTCTTCATGAGACCGAGTTTGATGTGGAGGGATGCAAGCAATATCTTGCTCGGTTCAACCAGAGGGTGGGACAAAACGTTGTGTGATCCAGGTTTTAATCCTTGTCTTAATGGCCACTCTTGTCTGACATAATGCTGGTCATCAGCACGGCTATCCCATAAGCACAGAAAGCATGGATACTTTGTGTAACCACCTTGAAGTCCTAGGATGAGTCCAACAACTTTAAGATCTCCACAGATCAACCATTTATGTTTCTGGTAGTTCAGAGCAGACAACAGACGTTCCATGCTTTTGTGGGATTCTTTCATTTCAACTGAGTGCCCAACAGGGATCGATAAAAACTTGTTTCCGATATTCAGAAGAACTGCTTTGAGACTTCTGTTAGATGAGTCAATGAAAAGTCTCCATTCCATAGCATCATACTTCAGACCAAGTAATTCAATCAGGTCAGCAATATTGCTACAGTAGACCAGTGAAGATGCTTCATCAAACATGAAGAATTTTCTAAATTCTCTCTCGCGGTCCCGATACCAATAGAATGTTGTTCCTGGCGCCAGTAGACGTTTCTCTCGAAGACGAGAACCCAGTAGCTGGGCAGACTCCTTCGAAAGGTTCAGGTCTCGTGTCAGGTCATTGAATTCGGCTTGGGTCAAAGGC
>OZ024740.1:79384618-79397118 GCA_964016885.1 Eledone cirrhosa
TATACATACTTATATTTAAGTAACAGCTGTACTAACAGTGAGAAATGAAATTTCGTTTCATTTTTTCCATTTACTAACTCACTCGATATGCAAATTAGGCTGCTCAGCCCTTAATATGCATAAGGAAAGTATATACTTTCAGACGTTCAATCATCTGGCAGGAAGGTATACGATGCTGGCGATAGCTAATAAGCTTGAAACTAGTACATCGTTCCTTTGTCAGTGTTGAACAAAAGAGCAACGATGGTTGCTAAACACTGTACGGCGTAATTCGGGATGTTTGTTTACAAACACACCGAGCATTATAATAAATGTTCGGTAAATCCATACGTACATATATATATGTATGTATGTATATACATACTACTGTACGTCTGTATATATATATGCATGTACGTATACATACTTACATATATATATATATATATATATATATATAGGAAAAAAGTATGACCCCGACGGCAGAGCTCAAGCCGTTTCGACGGCTAATTCTGGACCAGAAATAGCCGTCGAAACGGCTTCAGCTCTGCCGTCGAGGTCATACTTTTTCCTATCTCCCACTCTACTACCCTAAGTATTGAGTACTCTGGTGCGTTATGGTCCATCTGGTTCCTTACCACAATTCTTTGTTATATATATATATATATATATATATATATATATATATAGTGGGAAAGAAATTCCGTCTTCCAAATTTTACTCACAAAACTAACTGTGGTCAACCGGAGGTTATAGTAGAAGAATCTTACTCAAGGTACAATGCACTGGAACTGAACCCAAAACCACATGGCTATTTTTAGGATAACCTTGAGAAGTTATTTCCTATACTAAATAGGTTACTAGCAGTTATTCGCAGTTTTTAACCGCCCATCTAGTACTCTGCATGTAATATAGTCGATTAAATTCCTAAAACCTCTCCTTACAGTATTGTGTCAATGTGACGATAAAAAGAAATATTTCATTGCTCTTAATATTATTAATTGAAGGGATTGTATGTAAACAAAAGCATTAAGTGCATTGACGAGATACAAACAGCTCCACCTCTGTGTTATACATAATTACGTATACACGCATACATGAACACAATGCTATATATATATATATATGTGTGTGTGTGTGTGTGTGTAGGTGTGTGGTGCGCGCGCGAGCGTGTGTGCATGTGTATATATATGTATATGTATATATATATGGATGTATTTATGTATGTTTGTATGTGTGTATATATATGTGTTGGTGTGTATATATATACATACATATATATATATATATATACATATATATACTGAGCGTGAAATTAATAAACATTTATTGTACTGCCTCTCTGTTTTGTCCCTGTTCAAATTTTTCCATTATATATATACATATATATGTATATATGTATACATGTATGTATGAATGTATATATGTATAAATATGTATGTATATATATATGTGTGTGTGTGTAAAAATGTATGTATGTATGCATATATACATGTATTATGTGGTGGATTGGCAGTATCGGTAGAGGGTCGGACGCCATGCTTTCCAGCATAGTTACGTCCCTTTACGATCTGAGTTCAAATCCCGCCGAGGTTGACTTTGCCTTTCATCCATACGGGGTCAATAAAATAAAGTACCAGTAATGCACTGGGTAATTGCTGGCCTTGTGCCTAAAGTAGAAACAATTATGTGAATCTAAAATGTAGGTAAAACAGTTTCTATAGCTATGTTCTGTTTTCGTATTGTACAATATATGCTTTTATATTCTTTGTATGTTTAATGTTCTGGAGAAAATTATTGCATAACAATTCTATTTATTCACAGTGAATGTTGACCTAAAAGGTGTGTTTGTCTGTGTGAGTACACACACACGCACATACACGTATACACACACACACGCGCGCGCGCGCACACATATATATATAGTATTAAAAAGTCGGCACCCGTATATATATATATATATATGTGTGTGTGTGTTGTGTGTTGCGTGTGTGTGTGTGTGTATGTGTGTGTGTGTGTGTGTGTGTGTGTGTGTGTGTGTGTGTGTGTGTGTGTGTGTGTGTGTGTGTGTGTGTGAACAGCTCGTTGTTGACTCCAGAATAATTTATAGAATTTGAAATTTTGTCGTTTCAATGACTATAATAATAGCCGATCACTATCAATAATATTTGAGTGGTAAAGTGACCCCTGAAAAAGGTGAACAGATGTACATTTGCGGGGAATCCTACCCTGCATATCTGACTACAGGCTTATAATCTTCTAAAAGATGGTTATTAGTGGTCAGCTGCTCCATAGCATAGTGGTTAACTTACTTTCCTGCCATACGACAAATGCAGCGTTCGATTCCTCGTAAATGACTTTCTTTCCAGGGGCGTTTTGTCTGATTCTTCTAAACTATTATTTATAATGATCAACTGTTGTTAAAGTCTTTTACGTTAGGACGACTACATTTCATATTTTACACACATACACACATTTCAAAAGACGAAGTTTCAGCGTGTGCAATTATATATGAATATATATGTATATATATATTCATATTCATATATTATTGCCTGTATATATATGTATGTATATATATATATATGTACACACACATATATGTATATACACTTTTGAAGTGTGTATACATTTTGGGAACACCCTGTATATACAGTGTATATATATATACTAACATACATAATGTACAGACACACATTGCTTTCCGGTGTTTTTTCTTTTCGGCGGTGGAATTACATCAGGTTTGTATTGAAGCACTGACGATTACATCACACTCTTATTGTACACATTTTACGACTGTCCACCTTAATCCGCTTATTTGGATCTCATGGACATATTTATGACGTCTACTTTACTTGCTTAATATCATTGCTATAGTTTTTCGTATGTGCAGTGTTTCTTCCCGCCCAGGTCAGCCTTGATTGAGTAGACAGAGTAGACATATAAACTAAGTTATTTTCTAATCGTTATTTCCGCTTACAGCAGAATACGAAACATCATGTACATATTTCAGTTAGTCTTTGAGATTGTTCATGATGACTTTTCTATACCAATTATTTATACTACTCACGAAAGGGCCAGCCTGCTTGGGGAAGAGGTATACTATCTGTCTACCCGTCGTATCTCCTGACAGAAGCAACATCACTTTTTCTGTGACAGGAGGCGGGATTTGAGCTTAAAATGCATACAGCCTGAACAGATACTGCAAACCTTCCCATTCGATTCTTTTTAACTATTCTGCCACTCAATCACCCGTCTTGGTATTCCAACCATGACCACCTCTTTTTCCAAATATGTTCTATTTTTAACTCTACAGTAGAAGCTTCCAATCAGTGTCGCGAAATCAAGTAAAATTTCATTATATTTTTTTAATATTTGCATGTAGAATATTGTTGAGATCTGACAAATCTGTGTAGGGGCGTCCTAGCCCCGGCCAGTAATGTTTTTCTGGCTGCCTCCAGAAAAGACGTAGTAGCTGCCCTGAGATCCTTCCCAGGGAGCAGCAGCGGCGGAGTGGGCAGCCTGCGCCCTGGCCACCTCAGAGACCTTATCTCGCTTCACGCTGCTGAGGCAAGAGCACAATTGCTCCAGTCGATCACAAACCTCATCAACTGTCTTCTCCACGCCAACTTATCCTGCCATGGCCGCGATAGTTTCTTCTCAGCCTGTCTGACCTCTCTGAGGAAGAATGACGGAGGCGTCCGCCCCATTGCCTTTTTTTCCTTTCATATTTCCATTAATATTTGTAATGTTATTTATACAACTGTGAATTGATTTATTGTCTGTAATTTTATTTTATAACACGGAATAAAAAAATTTGACCGACAAAATAATTATGCATAAGAGAACTAATCACATGGCCCGTGACACATAATTTGATATTTAGTTCTATATTTATTAATTTCTTTAATTTTGTGTGGCTAATAAATTTGAATGTGTCACGGAAAATTATATTTTTAAAAAGTGTGCTGCCAATACGAAATGTTTGGATAGCTCTAAACTAGGGTGTGGTTTGTAGATTTAGTTTTTTCTAACAGTTCGAGCATTAATTTAAAGATTTCTTCATTGGGTATTTAAGGTGTTTCCTAAGTTAGGGAAGAAAGGCATCATAGAACGTTAATAATTACTTAATCTGATTCCCTAGTGCCATTCAATGTTTGTTAATAACTTTTATATATGGAAGAAACGCAGCGATTGGAGTGAAACTGTGCTGAAAAAGACCCATCGAACCCATGTTAGTATGACGAAACGGACGTAAAAAGGATGGAGATGATAAGGATGATAATGATAGCCATGTAATATTGTTGAAGGCTATATTTGCTCTACCAAACACCTAAAACGCAATCTAACATTTTCTGATGTTGAAAAATAATGGTACTAATTAAACCTACCGTTTGATTATTTTAGTATATACCTAGCGTCCCTGTTCATCAAAATTATCAATTAATCCCATTTCCTGGCTCCGCTCAATATTTCTTTTTTCTTTTTTAATGAACATTTCTATATAAAGTAATTAGTAACTACCGTGCCAGCTAACAATGGTGAAGGCTTTCCTTCTGCTACGAAGCTAAATAATCCTAACTTTGAAGTTAGCTCCCGGTCTTGCTCGGCTAAGGGGTAATGTTTGTTGACCACACATATTTTCTTAATACTATCGTGCTTATTTTTGATGTTGAAAACATTGAAAATAATCAAACCTATCTTTGTATTTCTTAAATAGAACAAAGATCATTTTATGACATAAATATATAGTATTTTATGTTGGAAGAAAAAAAACAGTCGATTCAAGGATCAGCTCAAAAACACCTTGCTGAGGACAGAAATCGATCTGGTCGTTTGGGAGACGGAAGCTGCAGAAATTACTAATTGGAGAAGAACAATCCACGAAAAAATAACAGCCTTCGAAAACACCAGAAGGCAAATAGAGAGATGAAGAGAGCCCAAAGAAAAGCCAGAGCTTTCCATCCTCTAAACCAGAGGTTCTCAAAGTGGGTGCTACCGCCCCCTGGGGGACGTAGAGAAGGTCCAGAGGGCCCTGAGGCCTAAGGAGGTGGTAGAGCAAAGAGGACGTTGGGAGGAACAGAGAGGCTGTGTCATTCCGCCAATGCAAGTGAACACGTTCTTAAGTGTGAAAACTTGTTCTTTCCTCTACTTAACTTTCTACCCAAGTTTTTCAACTTTAGAAACAACAGATTGCTATCAGAATAATATTCTATTAAAAGATATCTGACATCGCTTCTGAACCCCCCCCCCCCCCCCATCCTACCACGTGGCAACTGCGGATGTCTCTTCAGATCCAGCATATGACTCATTTCATCTAGAAGAAAATGAGACTGGTCAAAGGGAGGGTGGAATGTATCCTTAAACTAGAGACCTGGTCTGAATGCTTGTAACAGAATGAATTTTGCTAAAGGCACTCAAGAACCAGGTGGTGGTGTCAAACTGGGCGACGGGTTATGTCTACCACCCAAGTAGACCACAGCAAAATTTGAACTCAGAGACCAACATAAAGATCAAAATACCATACACAACACCTTCTCGCATCACATCCCTCCTCCTTCCATCATATTTCTTCTCCTCCTCCCTTCACGACTTCATATCTCTTGTATCTCCACCACCACAAATACTTCAATCTTGTTTTGTAAATATTTTGATCAAGCTCACCACTTCAAAACTAAATGTGAATCCAGCATTTTACCCTCTCTCTCTCCTTTATACAAAGTACGATGCTTCAGCTGCCACTTGACACATATAATGCAATCGAAATGTCGTGCAACAAATGTCAGGATGTGCAAATTATTGCAGTCTTTGCATTATCTGGATCGTTGCCATCTAGTATAGACATCAGAGAAAAATTGATGTTCATTTCTTAAAAACAGCCCCCCCCCCCCCCCCCCACACACACACACACAAAAAAAGAAAAATTTTAATCGTGAAATGTGTAGATTTCACAGGAAATACTTTCTATGCTTGTCTTTAATATATTATATTACTAAACACCAAGGGCGGTGGATTGACAGTAGCGGTAGAGAGTCAGATACCATGCATAAAGTTACAGTCCTTTACGGTTTGAGTTCAAATCGTGCCGAGGTTAACTTTTCCTTTCATCCTTACAGGGTCGATAAAATAAAGTACCAGTACATACTAGGGTCGATTTAATCGACTTTTCTCTCCCCCGAAATTACTGGCCTTGTGCCTATACTAGAAATCATTATATTACCAAACACCACAAAAACCCATTCAGTCGTTTTGAATTCCATAATCATCCATGTTGTTACACTAAATAGCATACTAAATATTCAATCTGTCTAAATAGCTAACCAATTAATCAGTGGGAGCACTATAACAAGTGACTTAGTCACTTTACACGCTACAACTGCTCATTTCATATCTTTTATAAAACGATGTTGTTATTATTGTGTTGCTATTGACCAGCCCTGGTCGAACAGACAGACATCTGATCAAAGACGTTTCATCAGTGTTTATCCTTTCTTTCATTCAAATACTACATACACTAATCTGTCATTACATTTGAGAGAGATTCGACTGCTATTTCAAGTAGATCAAAAATCAATGGACACTCTGCAGGTAAGTCAATAAACCCGAGTTTTCATGACAACATAAATACTGAAAACACCAGAATGCTGGACTAGGGTTTTGTTTTAATGAGGAGGAAGAGTTGCGCCCATGAAGTTTTTCATGGCCTCGTGAATGGGGGGGGGGGGCAGGAGGACGTTATCCTTAAACCGCAGACATGGCTCAACTGCTAGTAGTAGAGTAGACAGCAATAAAGACGCCCAACGGTGTTGAACTAATCTGATGGATGTAATCTAACCCCAAAACAGGAATTGTCCATCCAATGGGTTTTCACCTAGTTTCCATCTACTAATTTCTACACACAAAGCTTTATTTGACCAGAGGTTATGACCTGACACTTACTCTAGGTGTTACATAATAGATTCAAACCCTAAACTACGGCACTGCAAAGCGAATCACTTAACCACATAGCCACTTTTCGCTGGCTAAAATTCGATATGTCACTCCTGTGAGACCAAGCATCGCGCCGGTCGCCAATACTTTTTCCTCTTTCCGAAATCGATATAACAAAACCCATTAACTTTTAGACTATAGCGATCATTATTACAATCCTTGGCAGCATTGGCTTTGTGTCTCGTCAAGAGAGATCATTATTGTAGGAAATAGCCAGGAAATCATTGTAGACGGGAGGGAAGCTCATATTAAGCAAAAATAGCGATCAAATTTCGATTTCTGGTCGTCGCTATTTCAAATTACGTTCACTGCCATTACTAAAGTAAAGTAAAAATAAATTAACTTCCGTCGGTTTCGGTGATGAGTGTCTCCGTTGTTCAATCAACGGAACAACCTACTGGTTAAATTTAAGAATATGTGGTTGAGTATTCCACAGACATGTTTGTGAAAGATAACTGAACTACTGCTGGTTTCGGCAATGAGTGTTTCAGTTATTCAGTTAACAGAACGGCTTATTGGTTAAATTTACGTGTAATTGGCTGAATATTCCACAGTTTTACAGATACATAGATAAAAGGTATGTGGGCTTTTGACCGTTTCGATGATGCGTTTATCAGTTATTCGATCAATGGAACGGCCTGCTGGTTGAATTTATATAAGTGGTTGAGAATTCCATAAACATGTGTACTTTTGACATAATTATGTCAGAGATTCGGCGTGACACCATATGTGAGAGTATGAGTGACACGACTGAACTACTGGATTACAGGTACAATCAGTTAGGTGGGCATCTAGATAATTCCCGTCTATGGTATTTCACTCAAAAAGATTGGGTCGACTCGAAGCTATGGTAATAAAAAAGCCCTTGCCTGATTCATGAGACATATAGCCAAATGCTTTCCTGCAGTGACTACCTCCAACATCTTCTTTTCAGGTGTAGTACAGACAAAAGAAAGGAACCGATCGTGGCTATGTTTTTTATTGGTCTTTTCATTGCTAATACTATCTCTCGGTCTCAACTCCTACAAGAAGGGGTGGGATTTGAACTCAATGCACAGAGCCGAGTCAGGTACCACAAAGCAGTCGGTCCGACTATTTAACAATATTGTCAATCCACCGCCTCTGAGAATCGTTGGACAGATTTTATGGGCAAAACCAGTCGGCAGGAAACCCAGGGGTAGACCCCGAGCAAGATGGTTGGATAACATCCATGAGCTTGTCTGGTCTCACTTGGGGATCCAGTCGGCTCAGTTGGAGATGGTTGCTTCTGACAGGACCCTCTGGAAAGAGTGTTTGAGGACTCAGTCCCCACAACCCTCTCAGGAATAAGTAGGCGAAGAAGAAGAAGAAGAAGAAGAAGAACCCGGTGGGATTTAAACAAATATTGTTGCCCTAGGCACTCTGCCAATTCGTTGCCATATATAGAAATACATTGTCAAATGTATCGTTAAAGATGTTGTGTGTTATTTAAGGGAGAGCTGGCTGCTATTTCTGGCAAGTAAAGTGACTGTGTGCATGAGTGTGCGTTGGCCTGAGAAGTAGAAACTGTGCATCAAACGATCGGAAATATATTCTCGTATTTATTTCCTTTTATGTCCTGATTGACGTTCGTCCTCATTAAGTCGTTAAAATAAGTGCCAGGGACGAAGTACTTTCGATATAATCGACAAACAAAATTAGGACGGTGTCCCAGCATGCCGCAGGCCGAGGACCGAAGTATGTTGAATCTCCGTTGGTTGGTTTTATAAACGAAACTGCCTGTTCCTGGAATAAATGTGCAAGTGACTGAGCATTCCGCAAACATGCGAATCCTTAACTTGGTTCTCAGGGAGATCCATTATAACACAATTGTGAAAAAGCTGGTCCTTTCAAATTGGAGGATCTTAAAATAAAGTCTAGAAAATGTAGAAAAATCTCCAGCGCAGAAAATAACTGTAAGTTATAAACAATAGCTTAGAAAATCGAGTAAAATACACTTATAGACGGGAAAAGGTACCGCTACGAAGAATCGAACTCCGTAACACTCAAATTCCGGCTGATTGTTCAAAACGTAAGGGTCATTTAGCTAAATGGTTTAGAGCGCTCCGTCGGAATTTGAGAGGTGCGGAGTTCAATACGTCGAAGCGGTTGCTGGCCACTTTGTCTCTAAACTAGGGTTTACAATTATTTTCTGCATTTGAGATTTCTACATTATCTAAGAACTACAATCTATTGAAACTCCGATAGTTTATTTTCGAAATATCATAAAATAAATTGTTTTGTTCAAAAACACAAGCCGCTTAGAATCGATTACATGTCCGAATGATTGTGAGCCGAACACTCTAACCACTCTACCACATTCCTTCACCGTAAAAAAAAAAACAAAACCATAGAGCCCCAGCATGGCCTCAGTTTCTCGGCTGGAATGCAAATAAATAAATACAAAATATGTGCCAGCTTCGATTTATAGACAACAGTAGTTCAAGCTAAAAATAAATCAGACGTCGGAGGTGATAATGGTGCTGGTGTTGATGATGGTGGTGATGCTGGTGGTGGTAGCAGCGGTGGTAGTGGTGGTGATGCTGGTGGTGGTAGCAGCGGTGGTAGTGGTGGTGATGGTGGTGGTGGTAGCAGCGGTGGTAGTGGTGGTGATGCTGGTGGTGGTAGCAGCGGTGGTAGTGGTGGTTATGGTGGTGGTGGTGGTAGCAGCGGTGGTAGTGGTGGTTATAGTAGCCATTATGTTGGCGACAGTGGTGGTAGTGATACTGGCACCGGTAACTGCGGTGGTGGTCGTAGGGGAGGTTGTGGTAATGGGGTAGTGGTGGTGGCAGTAGAGATAGTGGTCATCTAACTGGTGGGGGTGATGGTGGGGTGCGGGGTGGCGACGATAGTGGTCATCTCTGTTGTGGTGGATTACGTGTTATTTCGATTGATCTGCAGCCAATATTGAAAGTGTCGAAAGATCCGAAAAGAAACAATATAAATATTTAATTGTCTGGAAATACATTGACCGATGTTGGCAAGCACCATAGAGCAAGAGGTTAAACTCCCAACGTAGGGGGGAGGGGTCGATTCCCAACGGGCCCTATTTCAGTTCACTTTGCCTATCATCATCATCTTCATTTAAAGTCCACTTTCTCTGCTAGCAAGGGCTGGACGAGTCCTCACAGACCGAGTCAGTATTGAAATGGGGCTACTGACCTCCAAGACAGACCTCCAATTTGCCTATAGATAATAATTGTTTCTACTTTTGGCACAAGGCCAGCAATTTCCCCAGTGTATTACTGGTACTTTATTTTATCGTCCCTGTAAGGATGAAAGACAAAGTTAACCTCGGCGGGATTTGAACTCAGAACGTAAATGGCCGTAACACTATGCTGCAAAGTATGGTGACTCACGCTCTACCGATACTGCCAATCCAATAATATTCTTGTACTAGTTTCAGTGATTAGATTGGGGCTATACTAGGGCACCGCCTTGAAGAAACTCATTGACTACTTGCGGAGAGATTTATATATCGTCAATACAATTAAGGATTTCACAAAATCGGAAAATCCGATTTGCTTTATTTGCGGTTTGCTTTGCAACTACATCAATTCACTTATTAATTACGCGCTAAGCACCGTATAAGAGAAATATATACAAAAATAGAGTATAGTCTATCATACCTTCAAATTGAAACACTTCCTCAGTGTCACAAAATAATCCTCGTTAATATATGTACATATATATATTGTCTGTGTGCGCGTACCTACCTGCATAAATGTGTGTGTGTGTGTGTGTGTGTGTGTGTGTGTGTGTGTGTGTGTGTGTGTGTGTGTGTGTGTGTGATCTCCAGTTCTCTCTCTTGTGTGTTTTGGTGTGATGTTAAGAAGAGCGGAACCAGCTAAGGCGAAATAATTGTGCCGCAATGTTATGAGACGCGAGTTTCATTTTCCTTGTGGGCGGGTAGCACGGAACACAAGCCTTATGTGTTACTTTAAAGGTGATGCCAACATCATTTGGGCAGTGCTGATGGAATATTTCCACATCAGATAATGCAAATAATGTTGCACTCACGGCGGCGTGGGAGAAAGCAAAGTTTGAGCTTTTCAGGTCGACCCCAATAGTCAAGGCATATATATATATATAATATATATATATATATATACAGGGTGGTCGCAGGAAAAGCGGAATATTTGTCAGGAAGTGCACGGACGACATTTTGAATATTTGTGAGTGTAATGGTTTGTAACATCAGTCTTTATAAAAATAAATCGCAGTTTGACAAATTTTCCGCTTTTCTAGCGACCACCCTGTATATGTGTGTGTGTGTGTGTGTGTGTGTGTGTGTGTGTGTGTGTGTGTGTGTGTGTGTGTGTGTGTGTGTGTGTGTGTGTGTGTGTGTGTGTGTGTGTGTACTGCGCGTGTGTGTGTGTATACAATTGGTATTCACCTATTTAAGGTGGAACAGGTAATGATTTTAGTGCTTTAGTTATTGTGGTAGGCACCGGTCACACAAGGTATCTTCGAAGAGCTACAGAGTCGTTAAAAAAATATGTTATTTTGAACAATGAAAACAAAAGAAAAGTCAGATATAGGCCAGGTAAATGCCTGCTATTAGTAGCTCATTACAATCTGTTTCATGGTCGGGTGTTCGGCAACTAAACCGACTTCCCCACCAGGTTCTGGTCTGACGAGGAGTGCAAGTGGAAGCCCAGTAGCACAAAAACAAGAGCTATCAAAGGGCGAATGAACTCAGAGTCAACGGCCATCCACCCCAACTATGGATTAAATAGCCTCACCAACCCGCAATTAGCCAAGCACACACACACAAACACACACACACACAAGCACACACACACACACACACACACACACACACACACACACACACCACATACACGCACCCATATAACTACACCACGCACATACACAGATAATACATACACCACACATACACACAACCATACACACAAACATACACTACATATACACATACACACACATATACACACACATACACACATACCCACACACACATACATACACCACACACACACACATACACAGACACACAAACACATATATATGACAACTAGTTATTGCTCTACATGGCTGAATACAATAAATGTAATCTGAGTTTTTCGAATATTAATAATTGTTTCTACTTTAGGCACAAGGCCAGCAATTATCCCAGTGCATTACTAGTACTTTATTTTATCGACCCCGTAAGGATGAAAGGCAAAGTTAACCGCAGCGGGATTTGAACTCAGACCATAAAGGGCCGTAACTCTTTGCTGCAAAGCATGGCGTCCGACCCTCTATCGATACCGCCAATCCACCGCCCTTTTCGAATATTAATAATAATATTCGATACGTTTGCAATTATGCAAACAACCTCTTTTATAAGCCATGTCAGTAGAATGAGCCCCTCATTCTCGCTCTTGTGTTGGCATGCAAACAGAACTGCTGACACTAATGTTTCTGGGTGATTACCCTTCATCAGTGCAGTTTACCGCTTACCTGCCAACTGTCAGCTAGTAAAAAAATATATTTTCTGAAATATACAA